>OY744603.1:72495647-72610647 GCA_963556255.1 Allolobophora icterica
TACTAAATACTATAGGTAGGTGATCAGAGATATCATAAGTCAATATGTGTGAATCCTGAGAATCATCCAAGAAATTTACAAAAATGTTGTCAATTAATGTAGCGGTGTCAGCCGTAATGCGGGTTGGACGTAGTATGGTAGGCAACAGACTGTGAGAGCACAAGGTATTAAAGAAAGTGAGTGTAGGGCGGTGATTCTCTATTTTTAACAAGTCCAAATTAAAGTCTCCCGTTAAAATAATTCTATTCTTGGGATTGTCAAGCTTTGATAACAGTCTATCAAAATCCACATTGAAAATATCCACGCTATGGCCCGATGGACGATATATAGTACCAACTATGATATCTCTGTCCCTCTTCTGTTTAAACTTAATAAACATATATTCAAAACTCTCAAATCCCACATCAAACCATTGGCTCTCAATACAGTCAAAAACTATTTCATCCCTAATGTAAAATCCCACTCCCCCTCCATTTTGTCCATTCCTACATTTGCTTATGAAATTATAACCGGGTATTGATACATCATTACATCTATCTTCAGATAGCCAAGTTTCTGTTACAGTCAGGATCGATACCTGTACAACAGACAATAGCATGGCCACATCTCTTACCTTATGGAACAGACTTCTACAGTTTATATGCATAATCAATAAGTTGTCAGAGGAAGTTAAAATATTAGCATCTTTACTCCACTCATCTAAAGTAATGTAATTACTAGAACATATTTTGATTTCAGAATAGAAATTGTAGTCAGAGTCAAGGTCCTGGTTCAACAGCAACTGACGACCCTCTTCAATGTGCTCACACAGATTAAAATATCTCCCATCACCTTCAAGACTCGTTTCACTTGAAATAGCCTCAGCAAAGGCTGTCTTATCCTCTATGTGATTGAAGGGAAAAACAGAAGTTGTACAACCCTGACAGAACCAAGACAAAGAGACCTCATCTGACTTCAGCAGCAGACCCACACACGAAGCATGAAAATATAATTTACAAATGGAGCAATTCAAACTTCTTTGCCAATTTGTAACTCTTTTTGTACATATAGAACACGTGAAATTATAGTCCATTGTACTATGATCAGTGAAAAAAAAACTCGTACTAAAAAATATTAATATATAGAAAGTAAAACCAAAGAAAAGGACTTAATGACTTTAACGAAAACAAGACTAACCAGTCTATTCCAAAATTAATGAGACTACTCAGCAACTGCTGAACTGAAAGTAAACCTTAGGAGAGACTAATCGACAGTTGGAACATTCGCCATATACTAACAACCACAAAATATAGACAGACTTTCCAAGCTAAGCCTATAATTAAGGACCCATTGGAAACTCAATGAAAACGTGCACAAGAACTTCCACGCAGTAATCAAAAACTCGATGAGCATGGGGTTGAGCAGACAACAATCTCAACGAAGATGTGCACAAAACCGAATGAAAATGCGCACAAGAATCAATTGAAATGTGCATGACACCCAGTGAAAAATGCACACAAAACTCAATGAAAATGCGCACAAAAACCTCCACGCCGTAATCAAAAACTCAATAAACATAGGGTTGAGCAGACAACAATCTCAACGAAGATGTGCACAAGACCTAATAAAAATGCGCACAAGAATTAATTAAAATGCGCATAATACCCAATGAAAATGCACACAAAACTCACTGAAAACGTGCACGTATAAACGGCCTAATTAACTGCTAACTTGCCTAAAAGTGGCGTCTATAGTTATTAGTTAACGTATCTACATACTGTATGTCTGTCTGCCTAATAGTGATTCCATACCTGTCATAGTGTCTCTCTCGCTACATTGTAGGGTCTTTGTGTCATAATAAAGATGATTAGGGTAGCCCTCTTCATTTTCCAGTCTTTAGACTGGCACTATGACAGCAAGGGTAAAGGCAGTGGCTGAGTTTATGTCAGGACTAAAATTCTATCTGTTTTAAATTGCTAAACCACCGTAGTCCGTTTACCGGTCTTGAAAACTTACGGATGTTGTCCTGGCTCAGTTCAAGGGGCTGCAATACGAAAATGCGATTTTCTCAGAAATAACTTTCTGCATTACGATATCTAGGCATAGAAGTTTCCGGGCTGGAATTAGGTTCGTTGTAAGTTCGTGTTCCTATAGAATGTCATGTTTCATTAATGGGCTTCACGTTCCTTTTCGATTTTTAACACTTCATTAGCTTGCAAAATGTCTAATTACTTTTTTGATCATTTTGTGTTATTAATATTTTTTTAATTTTTTCCCCAAAGTAACTATGATCCCCCGGAGACTTAGATATAAGACTATTTATTGTTATATCTGGAAATCAGGCCTCGTCCTCCGCTAAGTCGTTGAAAGTGACGCGAAAAGCGATGGCATTATAGCGCTGAATACAGATGAAAAGGCGCTGGAAGAGGAACGTATTATTACTATTATTATTATTATTATTATTATTATTATTATTATTATTATTATTATTATTATTATTATTATTATTATTATTATTATTATTATTATTATCATCATCATCATTATCATTATCATTATTATTATTAACAGTTATTATTATTATTATTGTTAACAGTTATTATTGTTATTATTATTATTATTACTATTATTATTATTATTATTATTATTATTATTATTATTATTATTATTATTATTATTATTATAATAATTATTATTATTATTATTATTATTATTATTATTATTATTATTAGTATTATAGTTAACAGTTAGTATTATATTTAGGAAGTTTGTTTAAGAACAAAGTTCAATATTACATATTTAGAAAATAAATTATCAATGGCACGAATCGAACCTGGGGTTGTTTCTCTGTGATTTCACGAAATACTAAACACGATAACCACTTGAGCTAAATACGACAATTCTATTACAGGGTTATTAACAGTCTAATTCATTGTTTTCTTGTCTCAAAAAGGCGTCTGCGTTGTAGGCCCTATGTTGCGCACCCAAATTTCTTCCTCCTTGTTAGTTATTCTGACCTGTCTTATTATCTATCTCGCTGTATGTTTCGGAAAACGGACTCGGACCTCATTTTCACTACCCTTTGGAAAACCTTCGAACTTGACGCAAGGCTCGAGAATAGGCTGTTGCCATGCGCTTGGCTTTTGAGTGGCGCTTTAAAAGTTTGGAGATTACGATTACGTGATTGAAATGCTGTAGAACGGCACGGCACCGCAATGCTTGTTCTGTAATTTCACCCAGAGATTTTTGCATCGTACATTTTTACTGTCAGGTACCGTATTGAAACGAAGAAAGAAATTTTGGTCAGGTATAACATGTGTGTTTAGCACAGCTCTTTATGCCTGTGAATCATGGACACTTAAAAAGACGGACCAGGATAAAATATTGGCATTTGAAATGTACTGCTATAGAAGGATACTACACCTAAATTGGACAATGAAGGTGATAAATTTGGAGGTTCGAAGAAGACTGAATATAAAGAAAGATCTAATGCAAAAAATGAGGAGAAAACTAAGTCTAGCCTATTTGGACATATATGTAGAATGGATGACAATAGAAAAATAAAAACCGTGATGATGGGAACTATGGATGGAAATGGGCGGAGGGGCAGACCTAACAGAGAGTGGACAGACGACATCGAAGATTGGTGTAAACAAGATCTGCACAGCTTAAGAATATTAGCGCAAGACCGGGGACTTTGGAAAAAACTGATAGATCATGCATTGGACACCTACGGGCCTTCGGCCCACGGATCCTGATGATGATGATGATGATGATGATGATGATAATGATAACGTTGTTTACGTGACTGCACCGTAATATAAATTTTTACAGTAAAGACATTCAAGAAATACGGTAAAATACATTCAATTTACGGCAATTTCTTAGAGTGCACGCATACCTAGATAGCCTAATACATGCATAAATACATTGCACGTGATGCCAATTACGTTGTCTTTTCTGGTAACAAAGCACAGCGGCTCTTCCTACCAATCAACTGATGCCTATGCTCTGGCGCTATTTGTATCTGCAATTCGAGACATTACTTTTAAGACAGTGGTGCACAATCTTTTTCGGCCAAGGACCACTAAACGATTTTTAAACCCTTGGGGGGCCAAACAAGTGTGACGAATCAGCTTAGTTAGGATGAATGCAAGCCAGAATTTATGAAGATGACGTAAAACACATATAAAATAAACATACACAGTCATAGAGAAAGGGGACTCAGAGTACTTCGATATTACTACAATACTGATTGTTTTGTTTTCAATGACCACGGTATGCAAGTCACTGTCAGTGCCAGCTCTTAAATAGTCGCTTTTCCTGTTGGACATTGCGAGCCACATAACGACTCGTCGCAGGGCGGATGTGGCCCGCGGGCCGGACGTTGTGCACCACTGTTTTCAGAGTATATGCATACCTGAATTATCGTGAGCTGTTGACTCTTCGGCAGTTGAATTCATCGTGGCATCTACAAACAAACGCAATCTTCAGTATCTGAATCGCAAGCGATACTAGCCCTGGGTCAGCCTGGATTAAGGTGCCAGGCATCTCATGAGACAAAGCGTGGAGACGCTGGCACGATGTTATTTTAGACGTTAGCACTATTTATCGAGAAGGCTACTTTTATTGGGCCTACAGTGGAGCGCGCCTTCATTGTGGGACTAGTGACTAGTGAGGGTCAGCTGGGTCCCATGTGGCCCCAACATACTTGGCTATGAGGAAAGATTACAAACAACGTAAACAGTTATTCAAGATATTGCGGAAAGGAAAGGATGAAAAGAAAGATAGAGCATGCCATTCACAGTGCACTTAAGTTATTCTGCAGCCACCAATTTGTTTACACTTACTCAGCCATTCAGTCAGTCAGTCAGTCAGTCAGCCAGGAGTCGTTGAGTGAGTGGGTGAGTGGGTAAGTAGAAGAGCGAGCAAGTTAGTGGGTGAGTGGGAGAGTGATTGAATAGGTGAGTGAATTGGTGGGTGAGATCGCGTCAGTGAGTGGGAGAGTGGGTGAGTAAGTGAGTGAGTGAGTTAATTAGTGAGTGTGTGGGTGAAAAGGAGAGTGTGTGAGTGAGTGAGTGAGTGAGTGAGTGAGTGAGTGAGTGAGTGAGTGGGTGGGTGGGCGGGCGAGTGAGTGAGTGGATGGATGAGTGAGTTGATGAGTGGGTGAGAGAGTGAGTGAGGAAGTGAGCGAATGAGCGAGTGAGCAATAGAGTAGGTGAGTGGATGAGTGGGTGAGCGGGTGAGTGGTTGAACGAGTGAGCGAGCGAGAGAGCGGTTGAGCGAGTGAGCGATCGAGTGGGTGAGTGAGTGAGTGTGTGAGTGAATTAGTAGGCAATCGACCAGCCAGTCACTCAGTCCGTCAACCTATCAGTCAGAAAGTGTCAGTCCTTCAGTCAGTCAGTCGTTCACTCTGTTCATAGTGTATATTTATATAGCTTTGTGGTGTTTGAGTGTTTGTACCATTTGTTCCTTCATTCTCTGGTGAATATTCTCTTGTATACAAAATATTCTCTGTGGCATCTGATCTTAAAAGGGCTGAGGTAGTTGATCCTGTGAGGTCAACCCATCTCGTTTGATTATTTAAAGTCTTCAATACTTTCGAACAATCATAGAAATCAGAACTGTATTAGAAAGAAGTCAAATTCATGCAGGATTATATTAAAGGACATTTAGCACACTTCAATTGATATAAGCAGATAAGAGAAACATTACTACAGAAATCCCAAAAAGATTTATTATGATTTAGTAATCGGAAGAAATGTGGTTCACAACCAGAAACCTTCTTATCGTTGCTGTCCCCTAATTGGACAGGGTACCAGACAAAATTCAGCTATATAAATGTTCAGATAACGACATAGATACAGGATTAATCAGGCCAACATAAAGCACGTGATGTTTATCTGTAGCCCAAATGAATGTCCTTCATTATTTTAGAAATCTAGTTTTCTGTTTCGAAACTAGTCTGCTGCTACCCGAAAGTATTCTGAAAATTGAATTTGGTCTGATTCATGAGGTGATTGTGAAGTTCAAATTAAATTAGTATAATTTACAAATTACCTATGAGTCCAACAGAGGATATGATATGATTGCCAACTTACTTTGTGGATTATCCAAGCAGTTGTATGTGACGCGTTCAAAGTCGTTATTAGCCAACAAGTTCAAATACCCGCAAGTAATTCTTTCCTGGAGAACGTCAACGGTGCAACTTTGCTCATTATCACATCTGCGCTGGACATTCGTTCTATGGTTTGCATTCGCAATATAAGTACAGTCGTCATATTTTATGCAACATGATGCCCCATGGCATTTAGAATCTCCAAGGACAACGGCTGTTATCTGGATGACCTTAAGCTCTGGACATCTTAAACTGAGTCGAGATCCAACACAACCCTGCGCAGTTTCTGTTGCAAAACACAGAACATTAAGATACAACATTTAGGTATTGGCTGCTACTGGTGAAGATAATGATGATGATGTTGTTGAAGATGATGATGATGAAATTGATTATGGTAACGATAAGGATTATGATGACTGATGACGATGATGATGGTGAAGGTTGTGATGATAAAATTGATGATGGTTAGGAGGATAGTAATTACGATGAAATTGATTATGATGATAATGGCGATGATTATGATGATGATGAAATTGAATATGTGAAAATTATGATGATGATGAAATTGACCATGATGATGATGATGATGATGATGATTGCGATGACTATGGTGATGAAATTGATTATGATTATGATGAAATTCATGGTGATGTTGATAACATTGAAATTGACGAAGATGTTGATGATGAAATTGATGATGATGAAACTCATGACGATGACGGTACTGATGACGATCAAATAAAACTGCTGCTGCTGATGATGATTACGGTTCTGCTGCTTCTGCTGCTGGTGATGATGATAGAGTATTACATGATTATGGTAAACTTTGACTTCTGAAAGTTCTGTGATGTTATTCGGGTCTGGACTGAAACCTTATTATTTCTAGACTGGTGATCCCTCGAAGCCTGTCTTCAGGTCTCTGCACCTCAAATACCCCAGCTTGTTCTATTCAAGTGATTGTATGTTTTTATGTATGTAAATATGCATGTGTGTAAATATAGGCTATCTAAAGATGTATGAATGCATGTATGCATCTGTTTATTTATGTAGCGCCTATCAAAACCCCTCACGAAGACGCTAAATTGTGACTCGGAATGGGCTTTTGTTCTTGGAAACGACTGTTGGTTTAAACCTTATACCTAGTTATAACGGCGCTGCATAAGTTTCCAATAGAATCAGACAAATGACAATGAAGCTGTGCAAGAGAAAAGCGGTTCTTGTAACGATCGTTACTGCAGTTCAGAGATCTATAATTCAAGTTAATACAGACTATAAATCGTGTCATTTTAGGTCCCCATAGCATGTAAGAGAGTGTATCTTACATGCAATGGGGACCTAACATGACATGGCACCCATTCATACGGTCCGCGGTAGTGAAGGATCTCACCCGATGAGGCCTAATATAATCGAAAAACGTGTATACATACCCACTAATTTCAATTGTGTTCTTTTTAGTACGTACCATTAGATACTTTCCATCGGTAACAGGCGACAATGGCAACCACCTGAAGGACTGACCAGTAGCGACATCTGAGAGATAATTCCATCATCTTCTTCTATAGCAGATAGCAACGCTCTACATAGAAATGTAAAATGTACATTTAGTCCTTATTCAACGACTGCATCTGGGTTCACATTACGTCTTTCAAGTGATGTAACTGGGCATTTATATAACCCACTTTTAGTAGATTCTCGGAGAATTTTCAGTTAAAGTCTGTGCGATGTGTTCAATTTCAAATCAGCGAGCGACACATTCAATCATTTGGGTTAAAACCTCACCTTATAATTCGTCAGAACCCAGTTTCTACCCTTGTGTCTTCGTCATGTCAGTTAGACCTGTTCAATGTTTTAATGTTTTATCGATTCAGTCTTCAACCCAGGTTGTATTTAATGTAGGCCTATTTCAACGTTGATCCCAGAGTTCTGTTAGATTTCAATCCACTCTCTGCTCACCGAATTATCTTAATTGACACAAAGTCTGCATTAGACACTAATTAGATTATAAATAAATTTTCAATCGACTTTTCAGTCAACTTTTCAAATTCTCTAAAAGTAATGTTAAGCATACATTCTAAACTGTATTACTTTTTCAATCTATTCTATAAATGCTTTAAAGTATTAGATACAGCATCTACTTTGTATGATTCAGAAATCAAAGTCATTCGTCACATCGTGTCTTCATTTCTCCGCATTCGATGAACAGCACTGCAGGGTCACATGACACTCAATGGATCCGTGTTCTCACTGTTCTGCTGTTACCAAACTTGGCTGTAGGAATTGAGTAAACCTAACCTTAAACAAAACAACTTCTGTCCCAGTTACACACGCAGTAAGAATTGCAAACAGACGCATATTGACAAACGCAAATTTGCAATAAGTATTCTTATACGAGATGAAGAATACTTCACATAATTATCTAGATAATGAATTAATGTCCAACTTCTGTTTGAATGCTACGGAAAGATTGTAGACGCATTTAAGGCATTAACAGGTCACATAAACATTTTGCGGCTCCATTCAATATATATATATATATATATATATATATAACATGTGATATGCATTACGTATATTAGAATATATGTGTGTAATAACTGTTCGTATATAAAGATTATGTGATGTATAGCAGTTTTAATGTATAGCACTATAATAATTATGTATAATTATTAATTATGCATGTTGCTCATATGCAAGCGGTGTGTAGGAGGCAGAAATACCCAATTATCTGTCTCGTGCATCCGCATAACTAATGTTTATGATGCTACACAAGGACTTCTTTCTCACAGTGATACCACACAAAAGCGCACTTACGGAGACTAGTCTAGAGTATGTTATGCAATATGCATGAATCCAATTCTGCTTGAGTCTAATCTAATCATTTCTATAGCGTCGGACTTGATTTTAGTTATTCTGCATACATACAAATAACTATACCTCCATCCATCCATCCGTTCATCCATGCATCCAGATGTTGTACACTGTACAGCCTTATAAATGGATTCTTCTGCTACATGCATACATAGGTCTACAATGAAACCTAGTTCCCGGCTGCCAATTTCACTCCATTAAGTCATTTAAAGAAATCCCTGACTTGTCCTATAGTTTACATAACAGAATCAGCATCCCATTAGTTGAAGAATCTTGCCAAGTTCTGTAGGTAATCATTGCTGGCCTTAATCGTTCGAACCTAAAATGGAGGTATTCGTTCGGGAGGAGTAGTGAAGTGGGTGGAGCCTTAGTGGGAGAAGCTGTAGTCATAGTGCTTGCTCTAATCATTGCTCATTGTCTTAAAACCAAACTATTCTGCATCCGATCCTGCACGTCTTAAATTGCAATCATAACCGCTTTCAACTTCAGCACAACAATGTATCCACGGCCAGACCCCGTCCAGACCCCAGCCAGACTATGGCCTGGCATCGAGACTGACCTCAACAACCTGGCTCTCGCAGACATGATTTTGTATATCCTGTTCTATGGCCGGGTTCTGCAAATATTGAAGTGACAATGCTGACACACTTATTAGTGGGGACTCGTTTCTTCTGGACTTGTTTCTTCACTTGGTGTCTCTGAAAACCTCTCAGACACGACACCATGCTCGTGAATAAGCTGGTGCCCTGCGCTTTAGGTCGTGCTTTAGAAATTGGAGATTACTATCACGATTCTCGTTGCGTTGTTGCGCCGATACTTTACTTACTTTTATTTTTTAAACCAGGGAACTGAAGTACATTATATCGCCGGATGCTTTGCCTCAATAGCAGACAACAACAAACACCTGTAGTATCGACCAGCAACGATTCCTAATAAAGGGTTTCATTTTAAAGATCACTGCAACGCTGTCTAAGTCTAAAAATGTCACTTATGCGCCAAGTTCTGATGTCTGTTTAGTATCAAGTAGCTTTGTCTGGCTTTCTTTCTCATGTAACATAATGTAGCTGAGTATTTCTGTAACGGCGTTTTTGTGTGCATAAAATGGCAGAGTTACTTCACACTCGTTCGTTTGATCGTTTTGTTGATCCGTTTTAATTGTAGTTGTTTTGCTTTACTTTTGACAATCGTCAAAGTACTGTGACGTAACCGGGCTGGGCTAAGTTACCAGGATGACCACCAACCCGATCACAAGAATCGAACTCTATATATAGGGTGTCGGCTTTGCCGGTCAGGCCAAAGGCTTAAAAGACTCGACGATTTCGTAGATATATTGATCGAAAGATTTGAAGAATTTCACACCAAATCTGACTAATCGTCGTATATTAATCCAGTAAATCAGAACTCCACAGCAAGATCAAACTCAAACGATCGCAATACAACGACGATCGCAATTAACGCAAATACCTTTCAGGAACACGTAAAGAATAAATCAAAAGAATCGTAACTCAAAGCGACAATAAGTTCTCAAGTTTCGACATAAAATTAAGTTCTCAGTTCGACGATAAAACTAAGTTCACAGTTCGAAATTCGAAGAACAGGCACACTTCGCAACTTGAAAATACGACAAAGTTATCACTATCGCAATTAATCAACTCAATTCGACAATATCCACGTCGAAGAACTTCAGAATTAGACAAACTTCTTCTCAAAAACACAATATCGAAACTCTGTATTATCTAACTTAACCTCTACTAAGTGGCCGCCGGTTCGCCCATGTATAGTCACACAAGTCATGTGTCTCATCCAACAACTTCCACACACCACACACCACACACACTGACTGTCTATTTTCTCCCTTTTTATAGGTTTCCCAATGTTTCATGTTCCATGTTTTATGTTCGATGTTCGATGTTTTATGTTCAATGTTTTATGTTCTATGTTCGATGTTCTATGTTCGATGTTCAATGTTTTATGTTTTATGTTTGATGTTTTATGTTCGATGTTCAATATTTTATAAAAAAAAATGATGATGAAGCACAAAAACGGCGGACCTACCGCTACACAAAATCTCCACAGTACCATTTCAGTATCAGTCTACTATCGGATCAGTAATTTTAGTCAAGCAAACGTTCAGTCTTTTCCTGCATTAAACGGGTCTACC
The DNA here is from genome assembly GCA_963556255.1 of Allolobophora icterica. Taxonomy (NCBI): domain Eukaryota; kingdom Metazoa; phylum Annelida; class Clitellata; order Crassiclitellata; family Lumbricidae; genus Allolobophora; species Allolobophora icterica. The sequence goes on from OY744603.1 coordinate 72,506,774, forward strand.
ATTATGACATTTTATTATACTCTTTATCTGTATCAACGTTGGCTAAAACAACTGTCTAATTCAGGCACACGAAAAAGCATCAGCTGAATCCGTACATACCACCAATGGCTGTCTCTCAGTGCCATTTTATGGGAACTGCTCGTCTTGTCTACAGTACTAATTTGTAAACGTTTTCAAGATTTAGCGGCTCATAAATCTTTTACAAATATACAATATATGTAAATATAGACTATACATATATAAATAGTTATGTCTTGGCACGGCTCAACAACAAATTTCGGCGTGTTTATTATCGGTCCTTTACGTGAAACTATTAACTTCAAGAAACCTAGGTGATTTTTTAACCGAATACATAATTGTAATTGCAGGTTCTAAATTTTGTATAGTGCAACCCCAAAACAAACTCCGAAGCGCGCTCTCTACGCTAGTCTAACAGACCTTAAAGTTCATTAAGAACTAATCGTTTGTCAACATCCAAACAACGCTCAGGTAACTAGAAAAATTAAGTAGCCAGTGGGGATCCCACAGACCCGTAGAGCTCGCTCAGCCGACGGGCTTCCAGCCAAAGTTGAAGGTTAAATTCATATTCAGAGTTTCTGGACCGCGTGGCAACGAGTGCTATGCTGACGGTGTCCATTGTATGCGGTATCATTTGCACGCTTCATTTTGCGCACCATGTCATCTCTATGATGCTGTCATTTACATGTCATTTTCTGGTTTTTTCATTGTGTATAATATCATTTAAATGTATTATTTTGCAAGCTACAGTGTGTCTGCTCTATATGTCATTTACATGTGCCGTTTAACTGATTATTTCATTTGTATACAATATCATTAACTTCTAACAGTTTGCTGGTTACCGGTATGTCATTTTTATAGGATGTCATTAACTAATGTTATATCATTTCTGTCATTTTGCTGATGATATCATATGCACGGATTTGCTCATGATCAATCTCAGTGTCTTCGAATTAATCTTTAGAAACCAGGTCATATGAATGAAATAGGTCACTGGGTCATGCAGTGCATCGCAAGAACAATGTGTCTCTAGGTGACAAATTGAAATCCACAGATAATATTTTAACAGAGAATCTTTAGGTCGTGATTAAAGTGATGTAGGCCAATCATGACTGGTCGCTTATTTCTTCTATCAGTGGTTTGTATTTCATATCGCTACAAAGTCAGCATTATAGATGCGCGGATTATGATTATGGTTCCACCAGGTTGTAAATTCAGTGTTGTAGATAGTCATATCGTGATTATACCAGGTTACAAATTCCGCGCAGTTGCTGAAAAGATCACACCTTCACCAGGTTACAAATTCAGTGCTTGAGATAACAAGAATATGGCTCCACCAAGTTACAAATTCAGTACTGAAGAGAGCAAGATAATAAATTATATGTTTTAGACAACTAGATTATGGCTTTACCAGGTTACAAATTGAGTGCTGAAGATATCAAGATTATGGCTCCACCAGGTTACAAATTCAGTGCCTTAGATCTATAACAAGATTATAGCTCCACTAAGGGTTACAAATTCAGTCCTTTAGCTAACAAGATTATCCACCAGGTTACAAATTCAGTCCTTTAGATAAGAAGGTTATAGCTCCACCAGGTTACAAATTCAGTGCTGAAGATAACAGGAGAATGACTCCACCAGGCTACAAATTCAGTCCTTTAGATAACAAGATTATGGCTCCACCAGGTTACAAATTCAGTCCTTTAGATAACTAGGTTATAGCTCCACCAGGTTACAAATTCATTGCCCAAGATAGTAAAATCATGGTTTTACCTATCGGCGGCGATCCCGGAGGGTCGAGGGGGACAAGACCCCCACCTCTAAAAGTGGGCCGGACACACCATACATCCCTCGACATATTGAGAAACACTAAAAAAGGTTAACAGTGTTGACCTCTTTTTTGGCCAGATCAGTTCAAAACTCCTTTTTGACCAGATCAGTTCTAAAGTGTCCCCCTACCTGTCAAACAAGATCGCCGCCAGTGGTTTTACCAGGCTACAAAGTGAATGCTGTAGATAAAAAAGATAATGGTTCTACAGGTTACAAAGTCAGTGTTTTAGATTTAAAAATTTCATGTTGGCTAGTGGCTGTAAAGATCGTTTTCGATGACCGTTTGACTCCCGTCGTCTGTGAACCTCACTGGAGGCGACCGCATTTCACAGTAGGGATTCTCCATGTCAGTACCTCCCGTTGAGAGGGCCCTGGATGCTAAAGACCAGCTGGGTGACAACACTGGTTCGTTGGCATAGATGCTTTCAGCTATTTTAGGTGACATCGTCTCGTGAGTTTGACTCTGAAAATTTTCGCTGGTGCTAACTTTGTCACCTGCTTCAACCTTTCCGGACGATTGTGCTTTTGAGCCAAAGGTTGCTGCGTTTTCCGATGGCTTGTTGACTTTGGTGTGTGAATCTGGGGATGTTTTGTTAGCACGACTATGCGTCTTCTTCTTCTTCTTCTGAGCCTGTATCGTTTTATCTGCTGCAACGGCTTTGTATTCGCTCTCTTTCCGATTGCAGGCCGCATCGTTGATTTTTGTTGCGGAGCTGCTGCCCGCTTTAGTTGAACCAGCGCATTCTGGTTCCCCGGCGTCTCTGGCAATGCTGTTAACGTCTGACCTCGGTTTTGGTACCTGATAGGCTGGTTCTCTGCTGTCCATGTCGCAATAGACATAGGAATCCTCTGTCGTTCTGGAACCAGCGTCGTCTGCGAGGCTGTAAACGGCGTTGTTTGGGACTTTGTAAGTTTCAGATGCTTTAGCGCCTTTGTATCTGGATTTCTTGATCTTGTCGTTGCTGTAGATTGGAGACGACCCATTCCCGTGGATTTCACTCTTTGTCTGATTTTCATTCGCGTAAATTGCCTCGTTTCGGTCGCTACTATCAATGTCTATCATTTCAGCGACAGCGCTAACTTTAGGCCATCTCTCTCTTTTTCTAAAAAATTAAGATACGTGTAACAATAAGAACACAACAACAACAGTAATGATGATGATGATAATGATAATGACGATTTATTCATTCTAAGAATTAATATAGCGCCTCTTCATGAGACCGACCCAAAAGCGCTCCCAGCACAGCAACAGCTAAAGAAATATGATTTCAGGTACTTATAAAAGCAGGCAAGTTTGAATGAGTTACTGTGAGAGAGAAAGAGATATGAGGAAATGTCACCGCTAACAGGCGCAGGTCAATGAACGACAATTATTGTCTGCGGGTATGATGAAAACAATAATAAGTTATATTGATAATAGTAGTAATAACAGTCATAATATTAACAACAATAATAATGATGATGATGATGATGATGATGATGATGATGATGATGATGATGATGATGATGATGATGATGATGATAACAATAATAAATTATATTGATAATAATAGCAATTCCCTTACTCCCTACCTATATTTCCGGATCTCTTCCCTGGTCTGGAGGTTCCTCTTGGGTGCTTGTGTACCTGCGTTCGCCGTCCTATCGTTCCGCTGTTCACGGCTATCTGACTGTCCCTTTTGCCCGTACAGTCACAATGAAACAGCGCGCTTTCTCAATTGTTAGCCCTGGACGTGGAAAGGACACCCTCAGGAGGTGCGCTGTTCTTCCCTCGTCGTTCTACGGGTTCCTTAAGACTGCAACTTGCCTGGGTCGGAAACGCCTTTGAGTAGAGACCTTGAAGAGGCGCTATGTAAATTCAGCTTGATTGATTGATTGAATAAATAACTCATCTGCTTTCTACCGACTCCTCAAGTCCTCTATCTTTAAGCCGTGGCTGGGCTGAGAGCGCCTCTTAGTAGTTCTCTTGAAGAGGTGCTATATAAATTTCCAGAATGAATGAATGCATGAATAAAAATAATAATGATAATAATAATAATAATAATAATAATAATAATAACAATAATAATAATAATAATAATAATTATAATACTAATAATAATAATAATAATAATAATAACGATAATAATAATACTACTACTACTAATAATAATAATAATAATACGCAGTTGCCTTCCACAGCACTTTCGTTGTTCCAGATCTTGACCAGGACGGCCACTCCAGAATCAACATATTTAATTAGTATCTGACACCTGAGGGATCATATATATCTCGGGTAAAAAAAATGAAATAATAATACTAATAATAATAATAACGATAATAATAATAATAATAATAATAATAATACATTTCCTTCAAACCCTGAAGACGAGGCCTGACCCTCCAGACAATAAATCTGCTCTTAAATAATTTTTTCCAAATCCTGAGGGATCCATGATACCTCGGGTCAAAAAAAAAAAAAATAATAATAATAATAATAATAATAATAATAATAACTGTACTACTGATGTTCATAACAATACATGAGATTTAATTTTTTTTAAATATCCGAACATTTTTTAAATTCCAAGGGATCATACGGCAGTTTCATGATCCGAGCATTCGTCTTTATTTGACTCCGATTCACACTGAATGTCTTACCTTCGTATCATGGCAACTACAATGACTATTGCGATGAGAATAATGAGGCAGACGGTCGCCGTGACAACAGGCATCAAAACCTCTGAAACAAAACACATTGTAATTGACCTTTCTGTGTCTCTGTGTGCAAATTTATATAGTGCCTCACGGAAAAACACTTCAGCTGTGCTCGCGACACAACATAAGAATGTAATGGTCTCCAACCATGAATGTGCTATGTGGTTATGTTTTGTAGTCATATTGCAATATAAATGTAAGCATGATGCAATTGAAAACAAAATTAATATAATATTAATGAAGTATTATGCAACGTAAGTGTAATATAATGTAGTGCAATGTAATGCAATTTGAGCGTAATTCTCGACAATACAATGTAATATAATTCAGTGTAGCATAGAGCAATGCGACATAATGATATACAATGTGAGGCTGTGTGATATAATGTAATGTAATGCAAGATGTGGACATAGTGTATTGCCAAACAAATTGAACTCATTATTTGTAATCCTAAACTGTGCGCCGTACGTAGGGGAGACTAGGCAGTTGGCACATGTGAGCCCCTTTCTGAATTATTCAAATTCTAAAAAATATGAAATCACTAGCAAGTTTTATCAAATTATATTTAATAACAATAATATTTTATATCTAAGTGCATAAAATGGCTTTCACCAATATGAACTATGAAAATCTATGGGCAAAAAACACAAAGCACTCATAAGAGTGCCAATGAGCTGGCGCCTTTGATCTTACCCATGTGCACCTTTGATCCCCAATAGGCACCCTTGTTAAGCTTGTTTCCAACAGCAAGAAAATGTAGTCTAAAAACTTACATATAGCGCCATTTTGTAATAATCAAAGGCAGAACAGAATCCAACGTCAGTATTTGTCAGAACGAAAGGATAATTGCTGAGTTAATTACTGGAGAATCGCGATTGAAATCCAATTGTTCAGGAAACAAGAGAATCAGTCTACGGTGGTGTCAACCCAATCCTTCCGTTGACAATCCTTCTGATTAAATCCTTGTTCTCTCTCTACTTAACGCCTATTTAACGTTCACCTTTTGAACACTAATTCTACGTATAAGTATAACCTGAATTAATCAGCAACACAGTTTAATATCTTTTCAGTTTAATAAGAAACAAACAGACAGAACTCAATTCGATTACAACTCAACTAGTCAGCCACACTACTACAGCGAACACACTCGAATTCAAACTTCTCTAGTCAGCATAATTCTTCGCGCCTCTTGACACACCTGTCTTCTGTGCGCCTAAGCGAACTCTAATAATATACATATAGCGCGCCGCTGCCGAGATTGGCCGGCCGCGCGTGTCACTAAGACTATACGTTATACATCTATCATATATACATATACACGTGAAACTAAAGTAAGCGCACTAAATATATACGCTAATATCTCGCACTGCAAGACTGTACACAAAACTCAGTTCACATTACCTCCTTCCTTTTTCTGGAATTGAGCAAATTAAATTTCAAAATTTGCGAAATTACCAAAATACATGAAACATATATATATATATCTAAATAATTAATAAACAGTCTTACGATTACTTATAACCTTGACAAACAATCAGCAATAACATTCAATCTGCCCTTCTTGTACTTCACCTCAACATCAAAAGTTTGTAAGGCTAACGCCCAACGCACAAGTTTAGCAGACTTAGACATTGACTCAGTCAAATATGTAAGAGGATTGTGATCAGTAAAAATGAAAATTTTTGATCCAATTATAATTTCTTTTAACTTGTTTAGAGCCCAAACAATAGCATAGGCTTCCTTTTCCACAGTAGCCCATCTCTTCTGGGTATCAGTTAACTTCTGACTGATAAATGACACAGGGCGTTCTATTCCCTTGTCGTCTATCTGTGTTAAAACAGCACCGACTGCAAAGTCACTACTATCGCAGTACAAATTGAATGGTTTTCCCACTTCAAAAACATATAACACTACTTTGGATCGCACAGCCTCTTTAAGTAAATCAAATGCTTGCTGATGTTCAACAGTCCAATCAATCTTATCAGAAACACGTTTACTAGTTAAATCAGATAAAGGTTTCGCAATCTGTGCAAAGTCCTTAATAAACTGTCTGTAATAATTAAAAAATCCAAGCAGTTGCTTAACTTGCTTCTTAGTTTCTGGGATCTTCAAATTACTCAAACTTTCAATTCTGTCTGGATTCATCTTTATCTTACCAGACCCAACCACATGACCGATAAACCTTACCTCACTCTTACCAAATATGCATTTTTTCAAATTCAAAGTAACGTTATGCAATCTCATTTGCATCAAAAATGCATCTAACTGCTGTAAATGAATTTTCCAATTGTCAGAATGCACAGCAATGTCATCAACATACGGTTCTGCAAAGTCACTTATAGGCTGTAAAACTAAATTTATCGCCTTAACAAAAGTTCGGCCTGAATTTATCATTCCAAAAGGAACACGAGTAAATTCATACAGTCCATTATGTGTTACAAAAGCTGTCTTCCATTGATCAGATTGTTTTACAGGACAAGTCCAATAAGCACTTCGACAGTCCAAAATAGAAATCACATTAGACTTTCCAACTTTGTTTAAAACGTCTCTGACAATCGGCATAGGATATTTACAATCCACTGTGAATGAGTTAATGTATCTGTAGTCACAGGCAAGTCTTAAAGATCCGTCTTTCTTTTTAACAATTACCAAAGGGCTTGCCATTCTGCTCGATGATGGTTTAATAATGTTTGTTTTTAACATTTCTTTGATCTGACGTTCCACTTCTGATCGATAAATCAAAGGAATTCGGTATGCTGCAAATTCCTTTTCACGAAATCCTGGTTTTAGTTCAATTTCGTGTTCGACCAATGTACATAATCCAGGTTTTTCTGAAAATCTGTCACAGTATTTGTTCAAAACGTTCAACAACTGTTCTTGCTGAGTTACTGTCAAATGGCTAATTTGTTCAGGATCGAGGTTAAGTGAATTCTTGTCATCTTGAACCTCATTCCTCATTGGTAATTCAACCACTGAACCAAAATCTTCATCTTCTTCAACAATTAGACCACAACTTAATGCTCGAGTAACATATTTTCTGATCTTGTTGGCGTGAATTATTTTTCTACCATTTTCACCCATATCGACTAAATAAGAGTACTTTGATCTTCGATGTATGATCGTACATGGACCATGCCATCGAGAAATAAGTTTGTTTGTTGACGTTGGATACAAAACTATGACTTTCTCACCAGCTTCAAATTCTTTGTGCTTTGCTCTCTTGTTATACTGATTCGTGTATTGTAATTGCTTTTCTCGAGAGTAAGATTCTGCAAACAATAATGCTTTCTCCATATTTTCTTTGAGTTCTTTTAAATACTTTTCTGGTTTAACTCCAACATGAGGTGGTAAGTTTATTTCTCTAGTCCAACTCTCTTTTAATATTGCCAATGGTCCTCTCGGAATTTTCCCATAAACAAGCATATATGGTGATACTCCAGTAGTTGCATTCGGCACTTCTCGTAATGCCCACACTGTGAAAGGAATTATCTTATGCCATTGCCTCGGGTTGTCTATTATCACATGATGGATCATCTTTTTAAATGTCTGATTCCATCTTTCTACTAATCCAGCAGCCTCTGGGTGTCCTGGTGTGTCGAATCTTGGACTACAGCCCATTAAATTGAGAAATTCTCTTGTCAAACTGGCTGTGAAGTTCGTTCCTTGGTCACTTGTAATCACTGACGGTACACCAACGTTCATGAATAGTTCCATCAACGCTTCACACACAGCCTTCGCTGTCAGCGATTTCAATAAAAAGATTGTAGGCCATCTGGTGCACGAGTCCACAATGCATAAACAATACTTGTGACCTGCAGCAGATACTGGATCGATCGGGCCAACGAGGTCCATCGTCATTCTCTTGAAGGCGACCTCTTCTCTTGAGACCGGAGTGATAGGTACTCTATCCATCACCAGACTCCTTGCCTTTAGTTGACACTTCTCGCAAGACTTACAAAATTTCACAATGTCTCTTCTCATCTTTGGCCATACAAAAGATAATTTTATTCGTTCTCTTGTTTTCTCTTCTCCTAGATGTCCTCCAAATACCGACTCATGTGCCAACTCCATCACTTTAATTCGTCTCTCTTTTGGTAACACTAGTTGATATATCGTCTGGTCTAATATCTGATATTTCTTATGCAATAAACCGTTGATCACACAGAATTCAGATTCTTTCTCTTGTGCTAACTTCCACCACGGCTTCAACGATTCATCCTTTCTCTGTTGCTCTTCGAACTTCTTCGAATCGGCAATCTGCACCTTTTGTTCTTCATCCATCTCTTCATCTCTATACAAGTCTCCTATCCCCACATCACATTCATTGTCTTCTTCAATTTCATTTAATGTGCCATTCTCGCATGCAGCCATCTCTTGCTCGTTTATCTCTGATGTTACACCATCTCGCGATAAGCTTCGTTGCTCATTACTTTCGTTTTCCTCATCACTGGAACTTTCAGTTTCACTCTTCTCATCAACATCTACCATTTCCTGTTTCCGACTCTGCGCTCTCGTCATTACATTTGCTTGTACACTCACATCTCCTTGTATCGTTTTAACTTTCATCTGTGGTACGGCTTTTAATTCGGCAATTATCTCTGGATGCAACAAGAATCTTTCTGTACTGCCCATCTTTGCAATACTAGCACACATCAAGGTGACATAAGGTGTAAGTGAACACTGGATTTTACGCGGAAATCCCTCTTCTTTCACGTCACTATCACACAGTCTAACATCGACTTTCACTAACTTCGCAGGAATGGCATCTCCTGCCACACATTGCAAATTCACTTTTCCAATTTGTTCCACCTTCATGCCTTCCAGTAATTCTTCACTAATCACCGGAATCTCTGCACCCGAGTCGCTCAGTGCTTTGACTTTCACTGGCTCTTTACCGTCTACTGCACGAATTTCAACCTCGACATATTGCAAGAACGATTTCTTCAATATTCGACTGTCATCTTTTCCTATGACTTCTCTCTGAATTTCAGCATCCAATAGAATTTCTTTTTGAATACCACATTTCATTACTGACTTCACTTCAGTCTCTTGGTTTTCTTGACTCGCGGTTTGATTATCTGTATCACTAACCACTTGAATCAAATTCACCCTTGTGTGTTCTTGATTTCTGCTAGAACTAGCTGCTGCCACTGGAACTGGACAAAATTTAACCAAATGTTTGTCTGAACCACAGTTGTGACAACGTTTCACAACTGTATGGTATGGTTGTGAAATACCTCGTTGTTCATTTCCTTCATATCTCTTATACTGCGTAAACGATGTGTTGCCTTCCCTCTTGGCAAACGGCGCTGACGATTTGTTAAATCCCTGACGACCAAACGTCACTTCTCTGGTCTCATTGGGTACAGGGACACTAGCCTTGACTTCTTTACCTTTGAACTGATTCCCTGTTCCTGGATTACTTTTCCACTTTCCACTCTGGCTTTGGTTTACGGAACGTTGAGAAGGATAACTGTTTATATTTGGAAATGCAAACCCAATTCGATTGTTTACATGAATGTCTGCTAGGTCTGCCACTGCACTAGCTTGGAGACAGTCAGTTCCTTCCTTCGACAATACAAACTGTAGTGGACCTGGCGGTAAACATTCTTTTAGCTTATCCGCTACCAGCAAATCAAAGAGCGTATCATACTCTCTGTTCACGCTTCGACTTCTCACGTAATAGTTTAGCAAGTTCTTCAGTCTTGCCGTAAACATCGTATAAGTCTCTTCTGTCGTCTTCTTAGCATCCACAAATCTGGCTCTGTATTCTCTCGAAGTCAATTTAAATTCTTTTAATAAGTGCTGCTTGACTCTATCATAATTGTCTAGATCATCGTATGACAATCTATTCAGAACGGTTCGAGCTTTCGGCGTCATCAATGGTAGTAATAATTTCACCCAAAACGGCTTTTCCACAGCAAAACTGCGAAACGCGTTCTCGACTGTTTCAAAATATAATGGCACCTCCATCATATCAGTTGGCATTTGAGGCAATACATGCTTCATTGCATCACCGATTTTCTTAATTTTTGACACCAAAGTTTCACTTTCTTGCTGTTTCCTTCTTTCTGCTTCCCGTTCTTCTCTCATTTGTGTTTCTTTCAATGTCAATTTTGATTTCTCCAGTTTCAGACGTTCTTGTCTTTCTGTCTCTGCCTTTTCCAAACTTTCTTTCTGAAATTTGAGTTCTTCTTGTCTGATCTGTTCTGCACGTTCCAACTCTAACGTTCGCGCTTTTTCTTTTTCTTCTTCACGCATTCTCTTTGCTTCAATCTGTTGCTGACGAACCTCTTCATCACTTTTTCTAGCTCTTTCAAATTCAATCATCTGCTCCAGTCTTCTTCTTTCAGCATCTTCCCTATCTCTTTTCGACTGTTCTAATTGAATCTCAAACTGATGCTTTTGCAATTCCAGTTCTGCCTTACGCACTTGTTCTGCTTTATCTTCTCTCTCTCTCTGCAAGCGCAATTCTTCTTGCCTTGCAAATTCTGCCTTCTCTTCTTTCTCTCTTTGAAGACGTTCTGCCTTCTCTTCTTTCTCTCTCTGCAAGCGCAATTCTTCTTGCCTTGCAAATTCTGCCTTCTCTTCTTTCTCTCTCTGCAAGCGCAATTCTTCTTGCCTTGCAAATTCTGCCTTCTCTTCTTTCTCTCTCTGCAAGCGCAAATCGTCTTGTCTTACACGTTCTGCTTCTTGTCTCAGCTCTTTCTCTTCTTGTCTTCGTCTCTCCTCTCTTTCTTTCTCTTCTTGCCTCGTCATCATCATCCACTGCATCAACATCTCCATAGACATAGGCGCAGGAGGTTTTTCAATAGCCTTTTCTACGGCACCGCCAACTGCACCTTCTTCTTCAACTTCTTCTTTAACCCACACTTCAGCGAGTTCCTGTATCATGTCACCACGTGACATACCTTCTAATTGTTCTTCTTTAAAACCGGCTTTCAACAAACGCTGTTTTAGCCTTTCCGTAGACATCTTCTTAATATCTGCTTGTCTTTCAGCACTTAGTTTCTCCATCTTACTTGTTTACTTCAGTGATTTCTCTTGTCAAAGAAGTCACGGTTTTTCTTGGTGCGTGAATCGATAAACAAACGGGATTTCTTTTATATTTGTTCGTGGAAAACAACGAAATTTTTTATACCGTTTCTCGTGTTCCACCGTCGTTGATATCGTAGACACGTCACACAGCAACAACGCGTAAATTCTTCTAACACCGTCGTAGATTCTTCTAACACCGTTGTAAATTCTTCAATCACCTTCGTAGATTCTTCTATCCGCCGAAGGAGGTGATAACGTGAATTTTAATCCACCGTGAGTTTATATCCACCGTGAGTATTTATTCCACCGTGAGTATTTATTCCACCGTAAGTTTTTATTCACCGTGAGTTTTTATTCACCGTGAGTTGTTATCCACCGTGAGTTGTTATCCACACCGTCGCTATTCCACCGTGAGTATTTATCCACACCGTAGCTGCCACCAATAATGTCAACCCAATCCTTCCGTTGACAATCCTTCTGATTAAATCCTTGTTCTCTCTCTACTTAACGCCTATTTAACGTTCACCTTTTGAACACTAATTCTACGTATAAGTATAACCTGAATTAATCAGCAACACAGTTTAATATCTTTTCAGTTTAATAAGAAACAAACAGACAGAACTCAATTCGATTACAACTCAACTAGTCAGCCACACTACTACAGCGAACACACTCGAATTCAAACTTCTCTAGTCAGCATAATTCTTCGCGCCTCTTGACACACCTGTCTTCTGTGCGCCTAAGCGAACTCTAATAATATACATATAGCGCGCCGCTGCCGAGATTGGCCGGCCGCGCGTGTCACTAAGACTATACGTTATACATCTATCATATATACATATACACGTGAAACTAAAGTAAGCGCACTAAATATATACGCTAATATCTCGCACTGCAAGACTGTACACAAAACTCAGTTCACAGGTGGGTAAGTTAATTGAAAGAGGTGAGTGTTAAGTTTAGATCTAATTAACGACAACATAGAACCGAAAGAAAGTACAGAGCAAAACAGCGAAATCAAAAACTTCGGACCAATTTGTCTTGATTCATATATCTCAAAGTAGAATTAGTTTCAAAGAGGAAATTTTGCAAAATGCTATTGGTTAACAGGGAACAATATAACAACGATATAATAATAATAATAATAATAATAATAATAATAATAATAATAATAATAATAATAATAATAATAATAATAATAATAGACAGAAAGCGTTTAAAATACGCGTTCTGCCAACTACACGCGAATTCGTACCGGTCGCAATCGAAACACTGGGTCCCATAAACCGCGAGGGACGCGAGTTTCTGACCGAACTGGGACGTCGCTGCACTGCTATTTCCGGCGACCCTAGGGAGAGAGCGTACCTTTTCCAGCGAGATCTGCACTCAGCGCTTTAACGCTGTAGCTTTCAGAGGCACACTCACACCACACACCGGGGATGAAGACCATGAGCTCCAAGCTTAATTAATCTATCAGTAGGCAGTATCTTAGAGCCTGAGGGGTCTTAAATACCTCGGGCAAAAATAATAATAATAATAATAATAGCTGTGATAAGATACAGTTCATATGGCTTGGTGGTCGCGCTCAACTTGCTAAGATCCACACCTTATCTTTACGCTAGAGCTTCTGGACATTCTGTTTTCTTCTACATTCAGCGATCTTGAAGTTGTCCTAGACCGGGAGCTCTCCGTGTTAGCGGTGTCTGCCGCTCATTCTTTCACCATCTCCCTCAGCTCCATAGAGTCCATACTATTCGACGCCGCCTCTCCTTTCATGCTGCCACTACTTTAATTCACGCCCTTTTCTACACCAGAGTGGACTTTGGTAATGCCACTTTTGCTGGACTTCCACTACCTAATACTTTGAAGCTTCAGTCTGTTCTTAATGCCGCTGCCCGTCTTATTGGAGGTGTCCCCAGGTTAGTCCATATAGCGATCCTTTGTGTGAGATGCTTTGCACTGGCTCCCAATCCAGCAGCGTGCATTCAGTTTAAGATCCTGACCCTTATGCACAATTGTCTTGTTTGTTCTGCTCCATCAAACATTAGGGACTTCTGCATTTCTGTCTCCTCGGACCCGTAATCGTAATCGTAATCGTAATCTCCAAACTTCTAAAGCGCCACTCGAAGGCCAAACGCAGGGCACCAGCCTATTCACGAGCGCTACAGCCTATTCGTGGCGCCTGCGGTCGGCTGCCTATGGACTCCTGATTGTCAATTGTACTTCTACAGCTCAGTCCTGAAGCTTTGTCTATGTTGGACCCGCCAGGTATAATGACCTTTCTCCAGAGCTGCGACTCGAGCTCCTCGGTTTGTCCCTTCCAGAGTTTCGCAAGCGGCCGAAGTCTGTCTAATTCGACAGCGATTTCACTGGTTCAGGTCGGCGGGCGCCACTGATGAGGGTTTTTCTTCAAATGGGGCTTTATAAAAAAATGCCAGATTATAAATACTATTTCAATAACAAAAATCTGATTTTGACGTAGCGCTCGTGAATAGGTTGGTGCCCTACGCTTGGCCTTTGAGTGGCGCTTTAGAAGTTTGGAGATTACGATTACGATTATGAACAATAATAATGGTACTCAACTTAAGGTTCGTCATTCAGGTAATCTCGTTCTCTTTCATCTTGAGGTTAATTTGTCTCGTCTGTCTACCCCGATCTTCCCTCTTCATTTGCCCTTCTCCAACTAACTGATCCGTTCGGCCTCATAGTTATCATTATAATACCTTCGTTCCTTTAAGTTCCTCCAAGGCTGCGGAGTACTCCCCTCCTACAGTTTCCTCCCAGATCTTCTCTCCTCCGTCTGGCGTCCCTTCGCCAACCTGCCTGACGATGCATTCCTTCGCACAGTCTGTTTTGTCAGTATGTATAATCGCCATACCTTTGGTGACTGTTCATTCCTTATCTAGAGCAAAATATAGACCAAAACACCGGCGCTCTTCTAAATAAACAACTGATGCCCATGTTCTGGCGCCATTCACGTCTGCTGTTTCGAGACATTAGTTTAAAGAGTATATCCATTAGCCATACCTGAATTGTCTGATTCCATGGATTGTTCGCTGTTGTCGCCTGGTTCGTAGTCGCCGTTTTCGTTGTCCTTTGTCGACTCTTCGTGAGTTGAATTCATAGAGTCACCTGCGAATAAAATTTGCAATATCCGGTTGACAAACGATACAGCACCTGGTCACACTTAATTACAATGCCAGGACAGCTCATTAGAAAAAGCGCCGAGCCGTTGGAAAGATGTTGAGACGTTGGTACTAATTACAAAAATGGTAACGTTCATTGGGCCTACCGTGGAACCACATTCTAAGACTAGTCACGCTCGGTGGTCAACTATTAGCCCATTTGTAGCCTCAACAAACGGGACTGTCGTGCAGAGAAGCTAGCAACAAAAGAAAATAATTATTCTAGACACCGCGGAAAGAAAACAGAGGTAATGGACTTCAATACTCTTCAATTAATCGTAATCGTAAAGTCAAAATTTCTAAAGCGCTACTTTTAAAGCTTAGCACAGGGCACCAGCTTATTCGTGAGCGCTGATTTTACTCTGTAACCACCATTATTAATTTAAACTAATGAATCAACAAAAAGTCAGTCAGCTAGTCAGCCAGCAAGCGAGTGTGAGAATGAGTGAATGAGTGAGCGAATGGATGAGTCAATCATTGAGTCAATAAGCCAGCCAACAGGTCAGTCAATCAGTCATTCAGGCAGTCATCAGTCAATCATTCATTTAGATAGTCATTCATTCAGTCAATCAATCAGTGTGTGAATGGGTGCGTGCGTGAGCAATTGATAGAGTGAATCATGCAGGTAATCAACCAGTCAGCCAAACAAGCCAGTCAGTCAATAGTTAGTCGTTCATTCATTTAGTCATAGTATATATAGGCATGTAGTTTTGTGATAGTTGTACCATTTGTTCTTTCGTTTTCTGGTGAATATTCCCTTGTATACAAAATAGACTCCGTGGCATCTGATCTTGAAAGGACTGAGGTATTTGATCCTGCAAGGTCAACCCATCTCTTCTGATCAACTTAAAATACTACAACGCTCACGAAAAACGTTAACCAGAATTTTGCAAAAAATAAGAAAATGCATTGAGCAATCTATTAAAGTATTTTAAGCACGCTTTAAATGCTAAATGCAAAGAAGAGCATTAATACAGATACCCCCGATAGGTATGTGGTTAACTATAGCAGGGCATTGTGGCTCACAGCCATAAACCTTTGTCTCGTTACTGTACCTGAAGCCTAATTGGATAGGGTACCAGCGCTATATAAATGTTCAGCTATAGCGTGATACTTGATTCATCAGGCCAAAATAAAGCACAGCAGACCGCATTCAGTGTTTAACTGTAGCCCGTATGAGTGTCATTTGCTATTTAAATCAGATCTTCAATTTCGAAACTAGTTCGCTGTTGCCATGCAATATTCTGAAGATTGACTTTAGTCTAATTCATAATGTGATTGTGAAGTTCAAATTAAAATAGTTTAATTCGCAGATCACCTATGAGTCAAGCACAAGGCATGTATAAGATCGACAGCTTACTTTGTGGATCATTGCTGCAGTTGTATGTGATGCGTTCAAAGTCGTTATTAGACCAAGAGCCAAACCATCCACAAGGGATCTTTACCGTAAGGACTGTAACCGTACAACTCTGTTTATTATCACATGTGCGGTGGACATGCGTTCTGTGGTCTGCATTCGCATTATGAGTACAATCGCCGTCTCTGATGCAGCATGATGCCGCAGGGCAAGCAGTTTCTCCATGGACTACGGTTGTTATCTGGATTACCTTCATCTCTTCACATCTTAAACTGAGCTGAGATCCAACACACCCCTGCACCCTCTCTGTCCAAAACACAGAACATTAAGATATATCATGTAAGCATCAGCATATTAGCTGCTACTTGTGATGATAATGATGATGAAGATGTTGACGGTGGTGATTATGATATTATGACGAAAGGGGCCATCCATATATTACGTACACAAAAATCCGGGAAAATTGGACCCCCTCCCCCCCTGTTCGCAAGCGTACTCTCTTCCACCACCCCCCTGAGTACGTACGTTTGACGCACCCCCCCCCCCCGATGACCAGCTGCAGAAAGTGTCTCCAGGCAGCCTGTCTGCACTTTAGGCCAGATTATTGAAGGGCCAATATAGACAAGTTATAGGTGTCGTTCACAGCACAGAATAACTGCATGCACATGGCTTTTATATAATGTAATAAAATGCCATGGGACGACTATAGGATAATACAGAGTTATAAATAGGCTAATGTGGACGTCATAATTAGAAATTTATTTTGGGTAAGTACACATTTTGTTACCCCCCTCCCCCCGTTCGCACCCGTACGCAAAATCGCCAAAATCCGACCCCCCTCCCCCCTAAGTGCGTACGTAATATGTGGATGGCCCCAAACGGATTATTCATTCATTCATTCATTCATTTGAAGATTTATATAGATTATGATGATAATCATTGCGATGATCAGAATGATGATGAAATTGATTATGATGATGAAACTGATGATGATGATGGTGACGATGATGACGATGATTATGGTATTACATGAAAGTGCTGCGATGTCATTTGGGTCTGGACTAAAATCTCATTATCTTTAGACTGCTGATCCTTCAAGACTGTTTTCCAGTCTCTGGATCTCAACGACCTCGACTTGTTCTTTTCAAAGGATTGTATGTATGTATGTACGTACGTATGTATGTTTGTATGTATGTACATGTATGTTTGTATGTATGTATGTATGTGTGTATGTGTTATGTATGTATGTATTATGTGTCTCTTTATATAGCGCCTCTCAAACCATCACCAAGCGTTAAATTGTGACTCAGAATGGGCCCTTCTTCCTGGAAACGACTTTCGGTTGAAACCTTATGCACAATAATAGCAGCGCTACATAAGTTTGCATTATCTAATAGAATCAGAGAAATGATAATGAAGCTGTGCAAGAGGAAACCGGTCGCTTATCGATCGTCACTGTAGTTCAGAGATCTGTAATTCGAGCAATTGCAGACCCCAAAATAATAATAAGATACTCTCACATGTGGACCTAAAGTGACATAGCACCCATTCAAACGGACAACGCTGGTGAAGGAGCTCAACCGATAAATTCATCGAGAGATGAGCAGAGCCGAAGCCTAATATGCTCGCTATATAAACGTGAATATACATACCTACTAATTTTAACAGTGCACTTTTTTTTAGTACATACCGCAAGATACTTTCCCTGGGTACCATGTAACAATGGAAATGACCTGTAGTGCCGACCAGTAACGACACCTGAGAAATAATCCCATCATCATCTCCGGAGCAGATAGCAAATCTCTACATAAAAATGTAAAATATACACATGCCTTATTCAACGACATTATGTGGCTTCTCATTACGTCTTCCAACTAATGTAACTGGGCGTGTTTATATAGCTTATTTTTTCGTAGATTTTCAGATAGAATTTTCAGTTAAAACCTATGCGATGAATTCAATTTCAAATCAGCAAACAGTATTCAGTATTCGGGGTAAAACCTCAGCTCGTAGTTCGTCAGAACTCAGTTCCAAACAGTGTATATTCGTCACATTAGTCAGACCTCTTCAATGTTTTTAAATATTTGATCGATTCTGTCCTTCAATCCGAGTTGTATTTAAGTAGGCGAATTTCAAAGTTGATCACAAAGTTCTGTTAGATTTTAATCCACTCTCTGCTCTACGAATCATCTTAATTGACACAAAGTTTGCATCTATAGACACTAACTTATTAGATCGCGAAAGCAACCAGTCTTCCATAACATTCTCAACCAATTCTACAAATTTGCTTAGAGTACTCAACGTTACACCTCTTAGATTTCAAATAAGTTTTTAATCGACTTTTCAATCGACTTTAAAAATTCTCTGAGTAATGTTCAGCATGCATTCTAAACTGTATGACTTTCCAATCTACTCTATTGAACTTATTAGATCTACATTATCTGCTTTGTATAATTCAGAAATCCAAGTCCCAGTCTCACGCGACGCTACGTTGTGCTGTTACAAAACTCGACTCCACGAAGTAAATCAACCTGACCTAGTGACCTTTAACAAAATAACTTCTGCCCCAGTTACACACGCTGTAAGAATTACAAACAGACGAAAATTCACACACTAAAGTTTGCATTAAGTGTAATTATTACGATTTAATACCTCTGATAATTATCTATTTACGGAGTTGTTTGAAGTCCAACTTCTGTTTACATGCTACGGAAAGATTATAGACGCAGTTAAGCCATAACAGATCCCATAAACATTTTACAGCAGGATACAATGTATATATATGTATATATATAATACTGTATTACACATATATATATATATTATATATATATATAAAATTATATTGTATCGTGCCGCAAAATGTTCATGGAATCTGTCGTGGCTTAAATACGTCTACAATCTTTCTGTAAATATTAATGCATGTGATTATGCGTAAGAATATTACGTTTAGAATATGTATGTGTTTATAATTGTTCGTATATAAGGATTCTGTTATATATAACAGTTTTATTATACTATAGTACTTTACTAGGCGTATGCATGTTGCTTATATATAATGGGTATGTAGGAGGCAGAAATATCGAATTATCTGTCCCATGCCTTCGCATACCCAATGTTTGTCATGTTACACAAAGACTTCTTTCTAAAAGTGATACCACACAAAAGCGCACTTACGGAGACTAGTCGATGTTATGAATGAATCTAATTCTGATTGAGTCTAATCTAATAATTTCTATAGCGCCGATATTATGCATACATACAAATAACTATACATCCATCCATCCATCCGTTCTTCCATCCATCCGTTCATTCATCCATCCGTTCATCCATTTACCCATATGGAGTCCAGTCTTATAAATATATCATTCTTCTACATGTATACATACAGTATAACCAAGCCTAGTCCGGAGCTACCATTTTCACGTCCATGAAGTCATTTAAAGAAATCCCTTACTTGTCCTACTTTACATAACAGTACCAGCATCCCACTAGCTGAAGAACTTTGACAAGTTCTGTAGATAGTTATTGCTGGTCATAATCGTTGGAACCTAAAACGGAGGTGGTAGTTCTGGAGGAGGAGTGAAGAGGGTGGAGAGCTAATCTTAGTGGGAGGAGCTGTAGTCATAGTGCTATCTCCAATCATTGTTCACTGTCTTAAAACCAAACTATTCTGCATCCTATCCTGCACGTCTTATATAGTTTACAATCACAATCGCTTTCCACATCAGCACAACACTGTATCCCCGGCCTGAACCCCAGATTCTGCCCTGGCACCGAAACTGCTCTCTACAATCTGGCTCTCGCGGAAATGACATGGCGAGGGGATAGAGTAATAAGTAAGCAAGTAAGTAAGGATATTCTTTAATATAACCAGTTGCCAAACAGCATTCTGGTGAGCAAGCATCAACATACATGCATCAGAACAAATTAATATGTGAATAACATTCTTACTATAAATGTTTTCCTCATTAGATTGTCTGCTTTTGGCAGCACCCGGTCAATGGTAACACTCATTGCCAGGAGAGCATTAGATCTCGATTCGATACCCGTAACCCCCCTCTAGAGCGGCGCCTTGCATGGCTGCCAAAACGTGTTTAATTAAGATCTTGATTGTACTGTCGTGTTTCATTGTAATCTTACTGCGTACTTGTCAGTTTGAATTAATAAAGGAATATTATATTATGAGTTTGCATATCCTTTTCTATCCTGGTTCTGCTCCTAGAACCACCCCAAGATCACCACAATCAACGGTAAACACCGCAGCACCACGCTGTCTCCTCGGCTTGACCTCCCCCATATTTTGACCTGTCACCAAAACGGACCAAGGAACCTGGCTCTTGGGGACTTGATTTTGATATAGCCCCGCTGCAATGGCTGGTCTCTGTGGCGTAGCTTTATGTGGCGTTGAGAATTTAGTAGATTTACATTTACATCAGCAGATTTATACTTAGGCTAGATGACGCACATTTCATTGTGAGAGGAGAAATCTTAGCTTGGATAAATAATAATCGGTCGGTCATTCAGATATAATTATCAGTCGTATTGTAAGCAACGAAGGTCAACGTCCGGGTCTGAAAAACTCCATTATTTTAATTTACAGTTAACAGTCACGATGATGCTGATAACGAATATCAATGACGTGCGCTGTCTGTCTGTCTGTCTGCCAGTCTGTGTCGGTCTGTCCGCATGTCTGTCCGCATGTCTGTCTGTTTGTCTGCAGAAGGGTGGTGTTCATCAGACGGATCCGGATGCAAAGTCAACGGCTGCTGAAAAGGAAAGGCTGCATGTGACGTTAATTACACCGATTAACATTTCAGTTCATCTGACTTGCGAAATACTTCAGTCCTAAAAATAGGTCCAGGGATACAACGACTACATTGTCGGATTAAAGTATAGCAACCGCAGACAAGGGCGGAACAAGGGAGGACAGACCGACCATGCTCCCTCCATAACTACCTATGAAAATAAATGAATAATGAATAATACATAATTTCAATAAATAAAAAATATTAAACAATAAATGATAAACAAATAAGAAATAAATAAACACTAAATATTAAATATTAAATAAATAAATAATAAATAAATAATAACAACTAAGTTATAAATTAGTATATTTATATAATAATTAATAAATAAATGAATATTAAATATTAAATAACAAGTAAATGAATTGTAAGGTATAAACGATCCAATGACATAATATAATAATGTGCAATATACAGATTACATGATGAGCAAAATGACTTATGTAAATGACTTCGCTTACAAATGACATCATCAACATAATACTCTATACTTGAACTTAACCATGAACTCTGGTTGGAAATATGTGGGATGAGTGAACTCTACGAGTCTTTGCGATCCCTGACCGGATACTTAACTTTCATAGTTACCTTATATCAGTTACATGTAATTTTTCTGATTGTGTCATTTTTCTATAATATCATTTAAATTTGTCATCTTGCAGGATACGTAATTTGTCTATGTTAGTTAAATGTCATTTTTATGGTTGCTATTTGTATATAATCGTAATGGTGAATTTGTATAGCGCCACTTCAGAGAAACTCCTCTGAGGCGCTCCCGACCTGAAAACAGGAAACCGTCAAAGTAGCACATTTCGGAGTTTACACGCTGAGGCGCAAACCAGAAGTCCAAGATGTCATTTGCATGTGTTATTTGGTTGTTATATATATATATATATATATATCTGTATATGTCACTTACATGTGTCGTTTTTGCCGATTGTCAGTTGTATATTATGTCATTCACGAGTGTCATTTTGTTGGTTTGTCATTTGTGGTAATTGTATAGGATGTCATTAACTTGCTATGTCATTTGAGTCATTTTGCTGAGGTGGTCATTTCCACGGATTTGTTCATGATCAATTTCAGTGTCTTCGAATTAACCATAAGAAACTAGGTCATACGAATGAAATAGGTCACAGGGTCATGGCGAGCATAACAGGGTCACTGTATGTCTAGGTGACAAATTGAAATGCACAAATTTAAACAGCAGATCATAAGGTCGTGATGAAGGTTATATAAGTTAATCGTGTCTGGTGACTGGTTTGCATTTCATATCGCTACAAAGTCAGCGTTGCAGATGCACGGCTTATGACTATGCTTGCACCAGGTTTTCAATTCAGTGTTGTAGATAGTAAAATCGTTATTATACCAGGTTACTAATTCAGCGCTTTGCTCAAAATATCATACACAGCTCTACCAGGTTGCAAATTCAGAACTTTAGAGTTTGGATAACAATATTATAAGTCCACCAGGTTACAAATTCAGTGCTGAATATAACAAGATCATGGTTTTAGCAGGTTACAGAGAGAAAACTGTAGATAAAAGATCATGGTTCTACCAGGTTACAAAGTCAGTGCTTTAGATAAAAAAAATGTCATATTGGCTAGTGACTGTAAAGATCGTTTTCGATGACTGTTTGACTCCCGTCGTCTTTGAACCTCACTGGGGGTGATTGCATTTCACAGGTGGGATTTTCTGTGTCAGACCCTCCCGTTGAGAGAGCCCTGGATGCCAAAGACCGGCTGGGCGACAACGCTGGTTCGTTAGCGTAGATGCTTTCCGGGATTCCAGGTGACATAGTCTCGAAAGTTGGACTCAGGAAACCATCGCTGGTGGTAACTTTGGCCTTTGCTTCAACTGAGTCTGCTTGTAAGTTGAAGGTTGTTGCGTTTTTTGATGGCTTGTTGACTTTGGTGTATGAATCTGGGACTGTTTTGTGAGCAGAACTATCCGCCTTCTTCTTCTGAGCTGGGATCGTTTTATCTGCTGCAACGGCTTTAGGTTCGCTTTCTTTCCAATCGCAGGCCTCATCGTAGATGTTTGTTTCGCAGCTGTTGAACGCTTTACTTGAATCAGCACAACCTGGTTCTCTGACGTCTCTGGCAATGATGTAAACATCTGATCTTGGTATCTGTTCTCTGCTTTCCACGTTGGGATCCTCTGTCGGTCTGGAACCAGCGTCCTCTGCGAGGCTGTTAACGGAGTTGATTGGGACTTCGTAAGTTTCAGATGCTTTAGCGCCTTTGCCTCTGGATTTCTTGATCTTGTCGTTGCTGTAGATTGGAGTGAACCCATTCCCGTGGTTTACACTCATTGTCTGATTTTCATTCGCGTAAATTGCCTCGTTTCGGTCGCATCTATCAATGTCTGTCATTTCAACGACAGCGTTAACTTTCGGCCATCTTTTTCTTTTTCTGAAAAAATAATATACACGTGTTACAACAACAACAACAACAACAACAACAACAACAACAACAACAACAACAACAACAACAACAACAACAACAACAACAACAACAACAACAACAACAACAACAACAACAACAACGACGACGACGACAACAACGACAACAGCAGCAGTAGCAACAACAACAACATTGGCTGATCCAATTCCTCAAAAAACGACAACACTTTACTAGGTTCATGGGCCAGACCTCAACAGCAGCCCGAATCAATGCAAGCGCTGTTCAGGGCTCTGGCGTTGGACCGTCCTTTTATTCCATCGATGCCTCGGATCTGCGGCCTCTACATTCCACCAATGTGATGGTTAAATATGCAGATGACACTTGTCTGTTGGTTGGGTCAGCATCAAGAGCCACTGTCTGTGAAGAGCTTCGGTCGGTATCGGACTGGGCAGCATTAAACAACCTCAAGCTAAATGCAAAAAAGTCCAGGGAGATGCTGGTAATGCGACGGGGAACTGTTGAACAGCCACCACTGCTGGATGGCGTTCAACGGGTCGAATCGATGAAGATCCTCGGAGTAACCTTCAGGAACAACCTTTGCGCCACTCCCCACGTGGAGGAAATCATTGGCGCCTGCTCTGGTTCACTGCATGCACTAAGAACACTCAGATCACATGGTCTCTCGCGGGAGGCATTGCACGTAGTTGCTAAAGCAACAACAATATCGCGACTACTGCATGCAGCCCCAGCATGGTGGGATTACGTGACAGCAGCAGACCGCCAACGACTGGAACGGCTCCTGTCCAAATCAGCTCGCCTGGGTTATTTATGTGAAGGAGGTGCCTCAATGGAGAAGCGGGTTGGGGCAGCGGAGGACCGTCTCCTCAAGGCCATCGAGGGGAATCGAGACCATGTCTTGCGACGCCTGTTCCCGCCACTAACCCAATTCCAATATGCCCTCCGACCGCGAGCCCACTGTTTTGAACTGCCCTGTAAGGACGATAAAAACTTTATACCAAGGGCTTTATATAAGCATTTACACCATCTAAGCCAGAGTTTCCCAAACTGTGGGTCACGACCCAAAAGTGGGTCGCGAAGTTCTGGCAAGTGGGTCGCCAAATGTTTTCAAGAAACATTAATTTTTTGCGGCAACAGCATTTGGCTATGATTGAGCTATAATTAGCTGGATTGCAATAAATTTTAAACTGTTTCTACCTAAATTTCCTTTTAATGCTTTAAATTTCTAAGCGCTGTAGGCCCTACGTAAATCCGCATAAGTTCGATACCAATTTACGAAGCAAATTTTAGTACACAATTTATGCTTAATTTTACACAGTGGGTACCGAGCCTGCCAAGATATTCACAAGTGGGTCGCGACCCAGAGAAGTTTGGGAACCGCTGATCTAAGCCAACAACAAATGTAAAACTTAACATTCTAATCACTTTAGTTAAATCTCTTTCTTATCTTATCTTATTGACTTATTTTTCTGTAAGCCACGGTGCGGTTTGTCATCTGGTGAATCAATAAAACGAATATCATCACAACAACAACAACAAAGCAACAACAAGAAAGCAACAACAACAATAATTATAATGATTGATGATGATGATGATGATGATGATGATGATGATGATGATGATGATGATGATGATGATGATGATGATGATGATGATGATGATGATGATGATGACGGTGATGAAGATTAATTAACTTACATAATAACCGTTGTACGTCTGTCTGTCTGTCTGTCTGTCTGTCTGTCTGTCTGTCCCGTAACAAACACTATTGTGACGTCACTATACTGCCGCCTTGGCGACGGTTGTCTTGACGACGGCTATAGGCCTATAATATGACGTTATTGTTATCACTGCAATAATAATTGTTTTTTATATACCGTGATTTTTCACGGGTTACAGCTAGTAATAAATAATATTGATAATAATAGCAATAATAGTCATAAGAATAATATTAAAATAATAAACCATAATAAAATGCCATAACATCGCAGCTACACCAGTGTAGCTGCGGTGTTATGGTAGGCCCTGGCGGCCAACACGGCCTCGAATGTAGATTGGCTTTTGGGCGATCCCTGGGTCATCACGCCATTAATGACATAGTTTGGGGGCCCTGCAGAGAGTCGATTTTCCAAGCATGAAAGAGCCCTCGGGTTTGGTTAAAGTAGATGGCAGGAGACCAGACGGGGCTACGTTGATCCTCTGGGCAGCAGGTAAACATCTGGCCTGGGATGCCACGGAGGTAAACACCTGTGCGGCAGCCTATATTGCCCAAACAGCGAACGCAGCTGTAGTCGCTGCTGAACAAGCCGTGATGCGTAAAATCGAGAAGTATTCAGGGTTGTCATCGTCACACCTCTTTTTGCCCGTTGCTCTTGAAACATTGGGTCCCATCAACTCTGCTGGGGTTAGTTTCATCCGTGAGGTTGGCCAGCGTCTCTCGTCCGTTTCTGGAGAGTCGCGGGAGATCAGTTTTCTCTTTCCGCACTTTTCCATCTGCATCCAGCGCTACAACGCCATCGCATTTCGTGGCACTTCCACTAATGTTACGGAGGACGATGCCTGATTTTCAGAAATTCAACAACGGCTTCTAGCATAATTTTTTAGACTCCTGATGGATTATGTGAACCTCGGGATAATAATAATAATAATAATAATAATAATAATAATAATAATAATAATAATAATAATAATAATAATAATAATAATAATAATAATTGTACTTATGATGTTGATAACAATACATCAGATATATTTTTTAAACATCCGGACATTTTTAAGCCCAAGTGATCATATAAAGTAGTTCATCATCCGCGTTTACTTTTGTTCTTGACTCCGATTCACGCTGATTGTCTTACCTTCGTATCATGACAACTACAATGACTATTGCGATGAGAATAATGAGGCAAACGGTCGCCATGACAACAGGCATAAAAACCTCTGAAGCAAAACGCATTGTAATATACCTTTCTGTGACTCTCTGTGCAAAATTATTTAGTAAAAGCAACATTAATGAAATGTGTGTGTACTGTATTGTAAAGCAACATTAATGCAGTGCAAGTGTAATGTAATGTAAAGCAGCATTAATGCAATGTAAGTGTAATGTAATGTCATACAATGCTATGCAATTTGAGTGTAATTCTTGATAATGCTATGTAATGTTGTGCAATGTAAGATGGTATGATGTAATGTAATTTAGCCCATGATGTTATGCACATAGTGCATTGTTAAACAAATTGAAATCCTAAACTGTGTGCCCTAAGTATTGTAATCTAATCTCGAGACTTATATACTGTACGGCCTTTAGATAATATTGAAAGGCAAAACATAATTCAAAGTCACTTTTGTAGAACCGAAGAGGATATTGGCTGAGATAGTCCGTTGAAGGAGCACAGTGGAAATCCAATTGGCCAGAAAAGGAGAGAATCAGAGAATCAGGTAGGAAGCGAGTTCAGACCTGAATGATAAACTACGGAAGAACCGACGGAAGGCACAGAGCGGGGCAGCGAATTTCACAACTTTGGACCAGTGTGTATGTATTCATACATACACAAATACATGCATAAAGTATTATCTAATTACAAAGGCGCTATATTAAGTGTCTTGTTACATACATACATACATACATACATGCATACATACACACATACAATTCTACATACAGGCACAACACTATATACAATGTTATACATACATAGATAATAAATGCATAAAGACATATACATACACATGGCCCCAATTACGTTGTCTTCTCTGATATCAGAACACGACGACTTTGCTCTACTTATCAGACAAGTAATGCCTGTGTTCTGGCGGCATTCGTGTCTGCTATTCAAGACATTACTTTTAAGAGTATATGTGTACCTGAATTGTCCATACCTATAGTTTTTTTTTCCATTGCTCTTGTCAGTTGCTTCAAAGTCAGGTTTATGATAAGCCTCTGTTGACTTTTCGTCAGTTGAATTCATCGTATCATCTACGAACAAACGCAATCTTCAGTTATCAGAATCGCAAACGATACTAGTCCTGTGTCAACCAGGATTAAGATGCCAGGCAGCTCACGAATAAAGCATCGAGACGCTGGAACGATGTTATTTCATACGTTAGCACGAACTACCGAGAAGGCCACGTTTATTGGGCCTACAGTGGAGTGGGCCTTCCTTGTGAGACTAGTGACTAGTGAGGTTCAATTGGGGCCACTGTGGCTCAAACATGCCTGGCTATCAGAAAAGATAATAAACAAAGAAAATAGTCATTCAAGATGTTGCAGAAAGAGAAGAATGGAAAGAAAGCTAGAGCATGCCATTCACAATGAGTTTTTGCGCGCCCCTGCCCATGGTGACTTGTTGGTCCCATTTGTCCGATCCGCTGCAATGCAGCACCGTTCTTTTTCTGTGGGTGGCCCAACGATGTACATGTAACGAGCTTCCTCAGGCAATGTGCAACCCTCCTTGCACTACCTCTTCTCAATTCCACTCGCTGCTTAAGACTAATTTATTCCGCTTGGCATGGGTCGGGAACGCCTTTAATTAGACATTTTGAAGGGGCGTTATACGAAATTCGACTGATTGATTGATTGACTTAAGTTATTCTGCAGCAGCCAGTTTATTTAAACTTATTCAGCCAGTCAAACAATCAGCCAATCAAGCAGCCAGCCAGGAGTTGGTGAGTGAGCGCTTGAGTGGGTGAGTGAGTGGGTGAGTGGATGAGTGAGTGATTAGTTTTATGTGGTTTGTACCATTTCTTCTTTCGTTCTCTGGTGAATATTCTCTTGTATACAAAATAGTCCATGTGACATCTGATCTCGAAAGGACAGAGGTAGTTGATCCTGTAAAGCCAACCCATCTCGTCTGATTAAAGCCTTGAATACTTTGAACAATAATATAAATCAAAATTTTGTGAGAAAGATGCCAAATTCATGCAGTATTATATTAAAGGACATTTAGCACGTTTTAGCTGATAGAAGCAGATATCTGAAATATCAATACAGATATCTCATACAGATTTATCAGGATTATATAATCAGATACCTTCGTCTCGTTGCTGTAGCTAAAAGCCAAGCTCAGACAAGATTCAGCTACATATAAAATTAATGTTCAGATAACGACATACAGGATTCATCAGGCCAAAATAAAGCACGCGGTGTTCAGCTGCAGTCCAAATGATTGTTCTGTATTATTTTGTAATCTAGTTTTCTGTTTCGAAACTAGTCAGCTGTTACCAGAAAGTCTAAATCTGGTTCAATTCTTGAGATGACTGTGAAGTTTAAAGTTAACTAGTTTAATTTGCAAATTACCTGTAAGTCCAACAGAGGATATGATAAGATCGCCAACTTACTTTGTGGATCATCCATGCAGTTGTATGTGATGCGTTCAAAGTCGTTTTTAGGCCAATAAATGAAACTCAAAGCCCCACAATCGATCTTTTCCTGGATAATGTCAACAGTGCAACTTTGTTTATTATCACATCTACGGCGGACATCCGTTCCATGGTTTGCATTCGCATTTCGAGTACAGTCGCTATCTTGTATGCAGCATGATGCCCCACGGCAATTAGAATCTCCAAGGACTATGGCTGTTACGTTGATGACCTGCATGTCTGGACAACTTAAACTGAGTCGAGATCCAACGCAGCCCTGCACCCTTTCTGTACCAAAAGACATACCATTGAGATACATCATGTAAGTATTAGTATATTAGCTGCTACTCGTGATGATAATGATGGTGATGCTGACGATGATGATGAAGTATTGCTTATGGTGATAAGGATGATGATGATGACTGATGATTATGATGGGGATGAACACGATGATGAAATTGATGATGTAATGCTTACGGTGACGGTGAAATTGACTGTGGTTATGATGATGGCGATGATTATGATGATGATGAAATTGATTATGGTGATTACGAAACTGATGATGATGGTGATGACGATGAAATTGATGATGTTGTTGTTGATGATGCAATGATGATACAACGTGTGACGATGATGAAATTGATGATGATCATGATAAAAACAGAAATCAAAGTCATTCTTTACATCGCGTCTTCTTCATAGATCTACGTATACGATGAACATGATGATGGTGATTACGCTGTTACTGCTTCTGCTGCTGCTGATGATAGTATTAGAATGTTGATCCTTCGAAGCCTGTGTTCCGTTATCTGGACCTGAAGGACCTCGACTTGTTCTGTTCAAAGGATTGCACGTGTGTGTGTGTATGTATGTTTGTATTGTACATGTATGTGTATGTATGTACATGTAGGCCCTATGTATGTATGTATGAATGCATGTATGTATCATCTGTTTATTTAAATAGGGCCTATCAAAACATCACAAAGCCACTAACTTGTGACTCGGGATGCGCTTTCGTTCTTGGAATCGACTAACGGACATGATTTTGTATATCCTGTTCTATCCAAGCTCTGCTCCTAGAAGCACACCAGGACCACCACAACCAGCGATTTCCACCGCAGCACCACGCTGTCTCCTCGGCTTGACCTCCCCCAGATTTTGATTTGTCACCAAAACGGACCAAGGAACTCTTGCAGACTTGATTTGATATAGCCCGACTACAAAGGCTGGTCTCCCTGAAGTAGCATTTATGTGGCACTGAGAATTTATTAGATTTACATTTACATCAGTAAATTAATCGTTTAGCTACATAACGCACATTGCATTGGGGGGGGGGGGCGGCGGCAAATCTTAGTTTCGATAAAGAACAATCGGTCAGTTATACAGACGTATTGTAAACAGCGAATGTCAACGTCTGGGTCTGAAAAAACTTCATTGTTATAATTCACAATTAGCAGTCACGATAATGCTGATAACGACCTGACCCAATGTATCTTCTTCTTGCGGCATATCCTTACCCAGTTTATACAACCTTTTATCTCCACTTTATCCTGAATCAGTCTGATTCGCGACCTGAACAGCAGAGTGGGCCTTGTACCGCAAGCAGTATCCCATGAGCAAGATTTTCTTTATCGTACTCGGGAGCGCACAGGCTCGTAGGCTTCGTTTCTGAGTACTCAGACTCGATTCTCCCAAAAGCACCAGTGGGGTAACTATTAGTACTGTTACCCCGTTGTTTCACACAGGCCTGTGTATTCATTTGCCACTGCTGATTTTTTCCTGTCTTCCACGCACCTGAACAGATCACGGTCGGATTTGTCGGATAATTTCCTGAACTGATATTTTGGGGGTAATTCCGCGGGATTAACTATGACCGAAGTTAGGTAGCCAAAAGGAGATTCGCGGTAGACCTCGAGTTAGGATTTTGCGGTTAGTCCCGCAAGTCAAGAAAGAGTTCGCGGTTAGTCCCGCTAGTAGAGATTAAAATGGGTAGTTACCTAATGTAATCGAACGGCACCAGCGGGGTTGCCTTCCCCGTATTTATCGAACGATCACCAGTGAGGTCTTTCCCCGTATTTTATCACATGGAACCAACGGCGTCTTTCTCCGTACTTTATCACACTTCGCTTTCCCCGTATTTAAACAGACCTGTGCACCGTATATCTCGAAACAGACACCAACGGGATCTTTCACCGTGTGAATCGTAACAGACCTGTTAGCTCTCTATATCTTACGATCGTTCTTTCCCCGAGCTTTACTCTGTCTCTTAACCTCCCACAATCCGACTGACACCGTATCGTGGTCAACATATGTTGGGCCCCAGCCCCGTTGGACCAGCAGAGCCAGCACTGGTCAGATCCGCAAAATGCTATGTTTACCCACGCGTATATCGGTGTATGAAATGAAACACTCTCGACTTTTTTCCTTTTACGGAGAACAGAAACTTGTCAATTACCTCAGACGAGTCCGGTACTCGATCAGTTTTACTGTCCAGCTTCCCTTAGAAAGATAAATATTCCGGACACATGATGTATGACTCATTTGTAGCCGAAATTCAGGAGTTGGACAGACAGACAGACAGACAGACAGACAGACAGACAGACAGACAGACAGACAGACAGACAGACAGACAGACAGACAGGCAGACAGACAGACAGACAGACATGCAGACAATAAAAAATTAGAAGATGAATTACTTGGTCTAGTCTTTCTTTCTCTATCTCTTCGTTCGATTTCCTCAGTGCATCTGTTCGTACATCTACTAATTTCTTATCTTTGGCGAAGCTTTCACTTCGGATGCGCTATAGAAATGGCAGATACATACATATATACACGTATGCATACATTCATACATACATACCTACCCCACACATACATACATGTACATTGTACACGTATATAGTTAATGCATTCATACAGTGGCATACACACTTGCATGCTTTCACACATACATACATACACATATTCATGCATGCATACACTGTCGGTGGGAAGAGCAGGCGACGCGATGCACCCTCATGTGCCGAGGCTAAGAAAATGAAGCCGCTAATACTTTGTACCAATAGGTTTAAATTGAGGGGACTACTCTTCTTGTCTGCGATGCTGTAGAAGAAACGTTTTTATAATCAGCGTCTCAACAAGAAATCTCGGAGTGTTTAGTATCGGCACTTTGCGTGAAAACCATTAGCATCAAGAAACCCAGGTGTTTAGTTTTAACCGAATATATAATTGCAATCGTAGGCCTGATCTAAATTTTGTATAGTGCAGCTTCAAAACAAACTGTCAAATGCGTTCTCTACGCCAGTCTAAAAAACGTTAAAGTTCATAAAGAACAAATCGTTTGTCAACATCAAAACAACACTCAGATAACTTAGAAAGTTAAGTAGCCAGTGGTGATCCCCAGACCCGTAGAGCTCACTCAGCTAACGGGCTTCCAACTAGAGTTCATATTCAGCGTTTCTTGACCTTGTGGCAACGAGTGTTATGCTGATGGTGTCATTTGTATACGATGTCTTTTGCATGCGTCATTTTACTCATCTGTTAGTTACATGGCATTTTTCTGGTTGTGTCATTTGTGTATAATATCATTTAATTGTGCTACGTAATTTGTTTCTGTTAGTTAAATGTAATTTTTATGGTTCTAATTTGCATATAATCGTAATCGTAATGGTAAATTTGTATAGCGCCACTTCAGAAAACTCCTCAGAGGGGCTGCGGAAAACCGTCAAAGCAGCACAGGTTGGTGTTTGCGCGGCGGGGCGCAAATCGGAAGTCCAGTGATGTCATTTGCATGTGTTTTTGGCTAGTTATATAAGTTTTATATGTTATTTACAAGTGTCGTTTTACTGGTTGTCAGTTGTATATTATGCCATTCACGTGTGTCAATTTGCTGGCTATGCCATTTGTATACAGGCCCGTCCCTAGGAATGCGCTGAATACGCAACAGCGTAGGGGCCCAGGCGATAAAGTTAGGAACTCCGCAAATCCCAATTATGACATCACACGCCGTATAAGTCTAAATTAAGTGCAATGTAAGAAATCTTGAAATATATTGTCTGTGACACAAGTATAAGCTCTGTGACGCCGATGCAGGTCGAAACATTAATACTATAAAAATAACACAGTGATGGAACCTACCCTAAGCCGGCCCTAGCCTTAGGGAATGGTCAAGGGTCAGCAAGCTAGGCGACTGCCAAAAGAATCATAGATACCTTACCCTCTGGGCCTGAAGCTACAACAGATGTAAATTTGATTTGTCAACCGTCACCCTTGCCTCACCTGTTTCTTCTCGGCCTAGGTGAGTGACTGATTCTCGACTATTTGGATTTTTCAGAAGTTTAATATAACCTCACTATATGGAATTAACTAAAAGTTTTAATGTAAGTATAAAAGTAAAAGTTAAAGAGTGTCTGTTCCTTGTTCTTGTCGACAGCTCCGATCCCTTGTCCCTCTTGCACGCCATGATCTCTATCCTCCCGAGTTCACCAAACGAACCACCCCTTCACCTCTCACGTTACTGCTTATCTAGCGCCGTAAGCTCCTCCCCTCTCGGCTGTATGGACGGCAGATCTTGGTCGGGTTGTCTGTTACTCGCCTGGTTTGCTGGAGGAGACCTTCTCTTCGCCACTCATGTGAGCCCCGCAGTGGAAGACCTTCATGACGACGAGGTGAGTAGTTGATAATAGGTGCGTTTTAGCGAAATTCGACAGAACCAATAGGTGCGTTTTAGCGAAATTCGACAGAACCAATAGGTGCGTTTTAGCGAAATTCGACAGAACCAATAGGTGCGTTTTAGCGAAATTCGACAGAACCAATAGGTGCGTTTTAGCGAAATTCGACAGAACCAATAGGTGCGTTTTAGCGAAATTCGACAGAACCAATAGGTGCGTTTTAGCGAAATTCGACTGAACCAATAGGTGCGTTTTAGCGAAATTCGACAGAACCCATAGGTGTGTTTTAGCGAAATTATGGGAAACCTATAAACATGTGACAGCTAAATTATGCGAAATCCATAGCTGAATGACAGCACAGTCTTATTAATTATAATTATGAACATATGTAATGCTAGACTTCATCCCTCATTAAGCACACACACACACACACACACACACACACACACACACACACACACACACACACACACACACACACACACACACACACACACACACACACACACACACACACACACACACACACACACACACACACACACACACACACACACACACACACACACACACACACACACACACACACACACACACACACACACACACACACACACACACACACACACACACACACACACACACACACACACACACACACACACACACAATTAGAAAAAGACAGGTAGAACATGATTGAATAAAGTTTATTAAATTGAACACGTCTTCTTTATTTGTAAGTGTTACAAACATAGTTATGAACCAGATAATCATTTAGTCCAGTGTCTGACGTTAGCAAATTAGTAATAGCGTTAACATTTTTATTTCTACATCTATGTAAGCAGTAAAATATGCAATAATGTCCACAAAAACGACTAATAGCACTTTGTAAATGTCTCTCGTTAAATATCCAGTTTACACAATGACGATTCAAAAATGTGATAAATGGTATATCCGGAGGTCTTCCAAAAGAGTCAAAGTATTCGCCATAGGAGGAATTTTCAATGTATAAGGCTATCCAATGCTCTCCAGGTTTGTCGTGAGGATCTGTGTTACAGACCATTAGCAGAGGTCCACTTTGTTTTAACTTTGTAGGTAGTCGATCACATGCAAACACTCCCAGAAACATCGGTCCACACTTTGCATCTTTCTTTAGTATTGACTCAATTCTTCGTCCATTCATGTTCAGTTCTTGTAGTCGAAAATGATGTTCCTCGACCGATCAATTTCCAAAATGTTCTCAAACTCTGCAAATGCTATAACGTTGATGGTGTTGGGCAGAGCTTGGGCAAATTTCAGATCCAGACGAATGTTACCCTGCTTAATCAGGTTAAAGTGATCACCCTCAGCCAAGTCGGCCGTCAAATCGAATGCATAAAGTGCGTATCCACCAGGAAAGTCCTCTCTGGATATTAGATTTCCTTCGTCTCTCATCCACTTTCCAGTTCCCATAAATAATGAGGCATATGCATTGATAAACTTATGGTTGGCAAAATCTATTTCCAAAGGTTTCACAGATTGTTGCTGACCGTCCAAGTATACTTTTAACTGAGACAGGTTCATATGTTTAAAGTTGAAAGGGTTCTTTGTATAGCTGCCGTTAAATGCATCGTTGTCTACACAACCTATAACTATTCTTGTGGGTAACTGGTCAGAGAAAAGACTTTCTTGAGTTGCATCCAGATTACCTCTCGGTATGGTAAACGTCTTACAAATTCCTCGTCTAATTGGAAATTTTACGTTTCCCTGTTCAAGTGCCTTAGCATGTGCAAGAAACACCGAGGGGCTGAGCTTTACTTTTCTCACATATAGCCTAACTTGCATTCTAAAATTCGAACTTTATATGCAGCACCTTGAACCGACGACATGAGACAGAATGCGTCTTTATTTCTAACCAGTCGCACTCTTATATTAATATCGTTAGGAATAAATCGATCTTGGAAAAATAGATCACTGTGAATAGAGCCAATCATGTCGACAACACGTCCTTCGTCAGTAAATGTGCTACGTTTCTTAAATCCAAGATTTCCAGCATTGACATCGTGTGGATTAGCATCTTCGAAATGAGTTGCATTGTCCTTGTAATACAAGGCTGATGTAAGCTGCGAGGTTTTAGCTGCATCACCATAGCTTAGAAGAGTTTCCAAATAACTTCTATAAGCATAAGTGTTATTTGAAGGTGTGACTTGGGTGTCATTTAGGGTGATGTCAACTTCCGAAAAAAGACTGTGCAGAAATAAGTTGATCGGTCCAACATTATCATCGGTTACTGGTTCGTTGTTTGCTTTTGTAATTTGGACTCTAACATATAACTGAGTGTTTGACAAGTCGAGGTAGTCTTGTCCTGCGCCAGTAATACTAAATTCTATAGGAGTTCCATGTGAAATTGTAGCTATCGGATTATATTCAATGTATGCACCACTCTCTATACTCGTCTGTGTTGGTGGTACGATAAACAGATCCAATTCGCTCTTTGTGCATTCACAAGATTGTGGATGAACGAATGCCATACTTAAACTTTGCCAAAGATATCGTGCTCCACTTCCACTCTTTTAGTAAGTCTCTTTAGCGGTTTTTTCAACCTCTTCCTTCCACGGCCACTTTGAGCATTGAAATCGCTGGACGAGGTAAAAGCTTTTATACCTTCTGGAATACGTCTTCTGCTAGATTCTTTAAATTGTTGACCCTCAACAACGTCATTGGCAATCTGCAACCCGGTTCTCAAAAAGTGTTTTCCAAACGATTTAGCCCCAGTTTGAATCAATGGCCAAGCGCTTCTGAAAAGCCCGCTCAGAAAACTTCCAAGTCCATGACCACGCTGCATGCGCGCGCCTTGGAATATTGGCATACCATTACCACTCTGTTGCAAATAATAATCTTCGTACGCGAGTCGACTCGCGTCGCAGCAAAATTGTCTTTTCATTGTAAAAGGTATGGACTTTTGCAAAGTCTAAAATGAAGTGTAGCCTAACCATCACCTTCCCGTATTCGAATGGTATGGGTTCACCAGTATCCGTCCTTATATCTATTTCTATAGAGTCAAAGTTTTTCCGTTGCAGTGGGATGTAGATGGGTTTTTCATATATCGTATGTATGTTGTCACCGCTTTTACCTGATACATGAACGATGCGAAGTAGTGGTGCTTTTGTATCACCCACAGGAATGTGCTCCAAGACGTTACAATATACATACATGGAAGAAAACCCTATATTTAGGTCACATCTCTTGTCAGCTTCCCAGAGTAATGGTGTAGTATTCGGGTTCGTCAACGGAATCTGTCCTTCAGATATACCAAGCATTGCACACAGATGTGGCGAGAAGTATATGAGTATATCTTTAAAAATGACTGCACTGACACGTTTCGTGATATCGTTATATTTAAACTCTGTAGAATTCATGTTGTCATGCTTATAAGTTGTCTCTTCTATATGTTCGTTTAACATTTCTAAGAGATCCGTCGGTGAGTTGTAATAGTTCGGAATCAATTCAAACATACAATATGGATGAGATGTGACACCATTCCTTTCTATAGTCTGTGTGTATATGACTCGTCCATCAAGCTTATTTAAATTGAACCAGGTGTGTTGATATTGTATTTCAACCAAACCAACTTCCCAATCGCCAGACAACGATATACCGTTTTCTAACCTCGTCGTATAATGTGTAACCGTGTTGTTAGGATAGTAGTGCATAGAACTATTACTCGGTAATGTCATGTAAAAGTGCGCCATGTTATAACAAAGGGTGTAAAGTCTCCAAAGTACTTTCTTTGAATGAGACTGCAAACTACTACAGCCTGAATATATCTGTCGTCCAAGAGTTAAAATTCTTATCATATCCTCGCCATTTAACAAAATATTCGGTTTTCCCTCCACGCTTACGACTTTTTAATACTTTTTCTACTTTGTAAACATCGTCGTCTTTCAAAATCTGTTGCAATTCCTCTTCGTAGAATTTACCTTTCAGCTTCTCCCCATTTAAATCTGACAATTCATATGTTATTGGGTCTGAGGGTATTCGAGCAACTATTGTGAAAATTTCATCTGTCCAAGAAGGTAAATATCCCTTTTTGAAAGCAATTCGAGCTTTGCTTATTCGCACCTTGTCACCCACACCATATTTCCACTTTGCTGGTCTTTTCTTTTCACCATACAAGCGTTGTCTAATAAGGGGTTCATTTTCTTTTGTCACTTCGCTCGGTGTCATGCCTATACTTCTGTGATATGTGTTATTATAGGAATGTACCAAATCTTGTAAGACAGCTGTATAACGATATGTGTTTTTGTATGTAAAATATTTCCACATCTTTGTTTTAAGCGTGCGATTAAACCTTTCAACGACAGAAGCCTTTGTATCAGTGTTTTCGGTGGTGTAAAAAGCTATAGCATTTGTGCGCAGCAACGCTTGAAAGCTTTTGTTAAGAAATTCTGTACCTTTATCGGTTTGTAAATGTGCTGGTTGCCTATCGACCAATAACGTTGAAAAAGCCTCGGTCAAGGCAGATCCAGTTTTTGATTTAAGCACAACAACCCAAGCATATTTAGAAAAAACATCTATACAGGTTAAAAGATATTTATTCTTATCATTATACTTTGACAATGCAGAGACATCTGCGAGGTCGGCTTGCCACAGATCGTCAGTACACACACTCACACAGTGAATGTTTTTCTACGCCTAAATGTTAATCTAACAGGTTTATGCAGAGTGTATGCATCTTGTTTTTGTAACCAAGTTCTAACATCTTTAGTTTTAACTTGTCCTTTTACGTGTCTTTGAAACGTCTTAACACCACCAAAACTACCAGCATGTTTTGGGTCAAAATACGAATCCATCAGTACTTTTCCCAACGAAATTTTGCTCGTGACCTTCTACGACTGGGCTTTGGAGTAACTGTTGGACTTTCATCGGATGGTGCGTTAATATATTTCCATCTGTCCTCGTTACCGATTAATTCGTGAGGAATATTACATTCCTTCAAAGCGTCAGCGAGCTGCTTCCAGCCGGCTGGATTTGGAATCGTACTTCTTTTCCTAAGCAGGTCGTTGATCAAATCCACAGCATGTGTTTGAGGAATCGTTGTATCCTTCAAAACGAGTTCTCCCTTTTCAGTCCAATCGATATCAGAATTGTTTTTCATATGAGTCAAAAGTCGCGATGCATGCGATTTCCATTTCGCTGGAACGGTGTTTAACACGTCAGTCTCTAGAGAACTAGTTTTCGAGTCGCTTGTGGTCACGACTTTATCAGCATTAGTAGTTAGGCCTACATCGTTTAAAGTAAACTTTGTTATAACATTAGGTTTGTCAATATTTAAATAACGACTTAAACTATTTGAATAAAGTTTAGCCTTTTCATCGTCGGCAACATTTCTATGTAGTATGTCATAGATTTCTCCATCCAATCTCGACAGAGTTTTATCCAACATGGTTTCCTTCCATTTCTCAATCTGTCTCGGTTCAACTAAAACCATTTTCTTTGCGTGTTCCATGTTATTTGCTAGGATTTAAAAACGAACCTAGAAATGCGAGCACTGGAGGTAGCAGCGCAGCGAGGAATCCACCAGATTGAACGATGCGCTTCTTAACCTTAATCAACGTTTTCTTAGACGCCAATTTTCTTAGCTTCTTTTTATGTCGAGCGAGTTTGCTCTTCTGAGGTTTAGTTAAGGGGATGAAGCCTTTTAAAAGATTGAGAGTGCACTCGCATATGCCACACAAAAGATCCTTGCTACAATTCTTCAAAATATTTTTCCGAACTTCGACTGGCGCATCTTTAAGCAACCTTAGTTGCGCAAGATACTTCTTTATTCTGGAAGTCATTTTAAATGAATGATGGTAACAGGTTGTGTGCAACTGTATATATTTATTTTCTAACATATACAAAATGTGTCTCGCCTGGAAATATACTTGTTCTTATTCTACATCTTTCATCAGTATCTGGTCTAAGATCGACCAAGAGGTAACCAAATGGTGTCATTGTGGCATCTCTGAATGCTTCAAGCATAAAATTTGAATAACCAGGAAACATCTGTCTAGCTAAATTTGCAATCTGTGTAGAGTCTCTTACATTTTTGAACAGAACCAAATAGTGAGCATTCAGACTGATTGTTCTGGTATGTTTGCTTTTGTAAAACAGATTTTGTGTGAGATATAATACTGAAACATTTCTGTGATGACTAATCTTTGTGAAAATTTTAGTGACTCTCTCATCCGTTTCACTCATCAAATCGTCTAGAATTAAAAGCGTTCGTTCTTTTCCGTCAAAAATGTTTAAGTCTGGAAGTCCTTCATGAAACTGGATTTGGGTGTATTTATCAAAAATGTCTTGGTATATCCCATAACACCATATTACTTTGTCAACTGTTGGCTTTACCATGTGTTGTAAGTGATCTATAAATCTCAATGTAAATTGGGTTTTGCCACACCCCGAAGGTCCACTTACAATAGCTGAAAATGGATGTTGCCAAGTAGGATCCATTTTAAAGAATGACAAACTGAAGTTTGAAGTATCTTTATATAGACAGATGAAAACACAAGAATAACACATTCGATAGAGTTATATATATAAAGATTATATGCAATTTACGATCAATGAACAATATAATAAGTCTTAGACAACAGTAGGAATATCAACATGTCCATAAGCTAAGGAATCAATACTGTTTAGCAGATAACGCTTATCATCGAATGGAGAAAGCGCAGATTTGCAAATTTCTGTTGTATGCAGTTCATGTTTGCTACTTCGAATGACAAAGAACCTCGAGGAGGTAGGCTGCTCATCAAAAATACAGTTCTTGTAATCAGTGTGACGAATTTTTTTCGTTACATACGACTTTTTAACACCCTTAGCCGTTTTCTTTTCCATGTTTCCAGGCAACAACAAACTATACATTTTGGACCGGAGTCCTACAAATTCCAAAACTGCTTTGGAAATACATTCATCTTTAAACTTCCCTATGACTTTGGCATTATCACGACTGTGCAGAAAATGGTCAGCTGGATAATCAGATGTATCGTAATAATTCATGTGATTTTGCATGTCAGAATATACATCATCTGTACGACTGTGGTAGCACAGACTATCCGTATCGGTAAACAACAATTTCGCTCTTTCACCATACTCCTTTAAAATATGCTCATAGTGAAAGTCATACATTTGCAGTTTAGAAATGTCCAAAATTGACATGCCAACATAAACAGGTTTGTTGAGAAAAACGCTAGACTTGGTTAATTTGATAACCGTTACATCTTCGTTAATGATGTTAAACGAGTTAAACGTTGGACGGGCTATAAAACGCTTTGCTCTTCGGGCGTTTGTAACTATGCGAACGTCTAAATGAGAACGCTTGTCCTCAAGCGTCTTGCCATAAACTGAATTATTCATCAACTTAAAAAGGTCCTTCTCAAATGATGACGTAGCAACCTGTCGCTTGGCCGTATTAAAATCAATGTAAGTTTTCAACCATTTGGATTGCTCAAATTCCAAAATTTTATGAATTTTCACAAGTCTCATACCCATTTTCAGATAGAACTTCAAATTTCTATAATGCACAACATAGTTGGTCTTGTTCTGTAAATTTGGCACTAATTTCTCATGTTTACTGTTAAGATTGGTTCCAAGCTTTGTGGCTAACTCGTGTGCATATGGAGACAGCATGTTGGCCGAGATAGCAAGCCTTTCAGGTGCCAGCGGATAATCATTATGTTTTGCATGCAAATCAGATGGGTATTCAAGGTCTACTTCTAGAATAAAACCTGTTGCATCTTCAGCAGATTTAGATTCCAAGTCAAATTCTTCAATTTCGTCAGGGTCAAGAAACCTGAACTTCCCAGTGGGTAAAGGTTCGCTCATTGAATATCCATACAAGTTATTGCAGTCGAGATACATAATGTAACTCTTTTCGACATTTTCATCATATTCATGTTCAAGATAAGGGTTGTTAGCCTTGGCATACCGATTGCAAATCATGGATACACCACCTCGCATTCCCTTCTCAATGAATAGATACTGATCAGGATCCGTTATAAGATCCAGCGAGACTTTAGTCATTTTCAGACATGCGTCAAAACTCAGACCTGGAGATGAGAAATAGTGGAGGGGGTCTAACTTGTAGTAATTCATTGACATTGTTCGAAACTCTTCAAAAACGTCTGCAAGTAGTATAACATCCGTCTTCAAATACAGATCATGATACTCTTGCATGGTGTGCATGTTAAATTTTGACCAAACGGTTTGGGCATGTGCATAGTCAGCATCGCTAACGCTCTCTTCTGTGAGATGACTGTAAAAGTCTT
Source organism: Allolobophora icterica (assembly GCA_963556255.1). Taxonomy (NCBI): domain Eukaryota; kingdom Metazoa; phylum Annelida; class Clitellata; order Crassiclitellata; family Lumbricidae; genus Allolobophora; species Allolobophora icterica. The sequence continues at coordinate 72,548,452 of OY744603.1, forward strand.
CTTGAGCTGGCAAACAGGTTTCCGCCATTTTGTTTACATTATCAAAAAATTCATAAGGAAAAGTTCCTTTCCTAAGTACCAAATTAAATTGCTCGTCACAGTCGTAAAGTCGACGCATATGTTTAAAATTTGACTGGCCATCTTTCATCAAATTTGTCACCAAAGTGTCAAGACTACAGTTAAGAAATTGAAGAGAATCGACAAATCTTAAACCGTTAATTTCAAAAGCCAAGTACTTTTCCATGTTTGTTGCAATGACTTTCACATCTTGTGGAGCAAAAAATCTTGTCAGATGTTTTAGAATCAGGTGGGAATCATAGCCCTTTAGATTATGAAACACGACTGGTATCACATAATTTGCAACCTTTTTACAATTCATCTTTGTCGGCTTCTTAAATTTCATCTGCAAATTACAATTTGAGCACAGGGCTGACAAGAAGTTGCCTGTTATGTGACAGTGATGTCTCACTTTATTCTTGGGTTCCAACTTGATCTCACACGATGGACAATTTTGACATGTGTTATAAACATCCAACTGCAATTTGTTCAATGGAGTCATTTTGACATTTTGGGAAAGAATTTCATTAATTCTGGTCTGCTCACTTTTTATGTGAGAAAAAAATTTGTCCATGACATTTTCACCGCTATAGACAAACGGCTGTTCTGTGTTATATTGTTCGAAAGATGAGACTGTTAAGCAGCAAAAACCGCTTGGCATATGTGTGTCATGAAATCTGGTGGAAGTTCCATCGTTTGAATTTGTCTTTTCCAAAAAACATTCAAAATCAGAATATATCGTAAACGGGACAGACATCTGATGAGCAATGTTGCTAAAACCTAAAACATTATTGGAAGCTGTTGGATATTTCACATTTTGAGGCTCATGTTTTCCACATTCAAGAATGTGAGTCTTGTAGGTGTGTTCAAATTTGAAGCAGTGCAGACAGTATGCACATGGGAACATTTTATCATAACGAGAATTTCGACTTTTTAAAAGTGCCGATAGATTTCTAATTACTATGTAATGTCGCTTCTCTTCGTCGCTCAAAAGCAACAAATTAACAACATGTTTCCGATTTCTGTGTGGAGATGCGTATAAAGGCACAAAAGTTTTATCCTCAGAATTTGGATAAATGACATTAACTGCAAAATCTGGGTTGTTCGATTCAAATGTTGGAATTTGAGCAATCTCTAGTGGAAAGGTGAGCTCGTCTACGTTTAATTCGCTTAAATGCGGTCTATAACGGCTAACATGCTGAGGATCACGCTTCTGATAGTGTGAAACTGCTAGACAACTGTACAAAAAGCAGTAAGTATCATCGTTATTAATATTTACAGTAGCTCTCTTCTTGGCTATCCAAGATGGTGTTGGTATAAATGAAGAACCACCGATTGGTTCATATGCAGCCATACACAATTTGATGTTATCAATGCCATCGATTTTCCAACCTGATCCCTGAGTAACAAACGAGTCCGTCAAAGCTGAAAATCTATCAATAGCTTGCCCGAATTGTGCAGACGTTTGTTCTGGAGTTAAAAGGATTGCAGGGATCGACTTGAAGTATCCGGTTGTCTTAGCATCACCGTCCGGGTTTTCGCGTTGGAACCTTACGTCTGCGGCAATGAACCACTTTAACGGTCTAAAATCAAAAACCGATAGATCTGATTTAGTACACAGAGAACATTTTAATTGAGATATAATTGTGTTTAAGAAGTAGTATAAATGTTTGTCATGAGACTTATCAAATAAGATCATATAAGCTTTCTCGTATTGATTTACATTTCAAATTTAGACTTTTAGATAATAAGCAACAAACTATTTACATGTCATTAAGATAATGCATGTTACACATATTAGCTGATCGCTTAAATATATAGTTTACTTTGCTGTGAATATCTATGGGTTATGTAGTTACTACAACACACTACAAGACCCTAGAACTTGCACATTTAGCTACATCGGTAAGAGCGTTGGCTGCGCGTCTCATGCGACTCTCGGTTAGAGAGCATGCGACCTGCTGTTCGCTTCCCAAAAGGTGACTTATTCCAAAGATTTAAAAAAAATTTTCGAGCTGGTATGGAGCCAAAATGAGGATCTTTAATGGTGTGCCACCGATTCAAATGGACAGCGTTTGTGAAGGATCAATTCATTGTAAATGAGCAGGCTCGAGGTCATATACAGTCGCTAAAGAAAACCGAGTACATTTTATGTTTCAGAATTTATAACTTACTGTAGTAAATAACGTTAACATACCCTTGGTCTGACAATCCTTGATTCAGACTCTGCGCGATGTTGTCTTCGTGACTTCGAATTTGTAGCTCAACATCTGTTGCGTTGGACTCGGATTGTAAAAGTTCCTCTGCAAATGTATTCTGCACTGAAACGCGAACTTTGGACGACGAACTGTGACGATTGCAGATGGTGCAAGAATCTACGCCATCACGGAAGAACCGATTCGATCTGTGGGTGGCACATATCGAACATCGCTTACGCCCGGCACATGTTGCGCATAGGACGTCGCTCGTCAAATTCACAGGCTTGTATGATGCACACGATCGACAGTAGCTATGACCATCTCCAACGTCTGAGAAAGAAAAAAAATGATACTAGGTTTGAGTCAATTGTATAAAAGAAAAGAAGAGCAGGCCCTCTGAGGCATCTATGGTCATGAGGTGATAACTTCATTTTCTTAGCCTCGGCATATGAGTGCTGTTGGTCAGTCCTCCCCTCGACGTCTCATATTCCCACCGACAGTGTAGTCATTATAGTCGAGTTGTAAGTTGGAGCAGAAAACTTGAAGCAAATTTCTGCCCCGACGTGAGTTTGAACCTCCGACCTCTCGCTTGAGAGTCCAGCGCGCTAACCAATACACTATCGCACAATGCTAAGAAGCATGCAAATGTAATCGATTCCTGCTGCTCAATATGTTAGCACAATTGAAACCAATTATAAATTATACATACTTTGTTTTTTCGGTAGATTTTCTGTAGAAGTTGATGACGACGGAACAGGTTCATCAAGTCTTCGCTTCACTAAACAAAACCATATAAAACTTCATAAGCCGAATTCCTCACAAAGATAAACCGTTCACAACTGAAATCATATATCATAATTTTTTCATCCGCATGAATACAAATTTGCATACTAACATGATTTGTTTGCAGGCTCTAAGCGCGGTTCTCGCTTTTCCTGTTCCTCCATGTTGTCGCACAGATCTGTGACGTCACATCTGTCGAGATTCTGGATATTTGTCTCGCATTGTCTGTTTGCTTTGATTGCTTGCTCTGCTTCCCATTTCTCCACGTGAGCGAGTTATTCTGCGTCGCTCATGTCTCCCCAAGCATTGTCATTCCACAATTCCGATACTGAAAATAACAAAGTTTTGCTTCATATATTTTCAACAACTTAAGAATAACCTCCTCATAGGCCAATTGTAATTAAAGTATTAACAATCTATATACCAATTAATGTAATTGCAAAGTTCAGATTGTCTTAATGTAGACTTTATGACTTGTACTACTAGCGCTACTTCAAAACAAACCAAAAATGTACATTCTAATTATACTTTAAAATTATGTTGTGCATGATTAATATGTATGTTATAAAAGACTTTATTAATTACTTTATTATATGAAACTAAATTAAACCTATACATACCATGCGATTGTTGAAGATCCATGACGAACGTTCGAAGTCTTGTCTGAGACTGTATTATGTTGCGATAAATGCGTGGTTTTTATAAGGCTTCAGACAAAGACAATTGCTTATTTTAGACTTGTCGAATATTCTAGAAGGGGAGCTGGACTTAGTCTCTGTAGGCGTAAATGAAATGAGACAATGGTTCATTGGATGTTGCACCCTTTGAGATGAGCTGATGAGGCTTGTATATATTTTCATTCCAAGGATTAACTGTGTGGGACTGGCTAATCTTGGATATTGAATAAACATATACCGAAGTTCTGGCGAAGAAGACGGTTAAATTTCTGAGAAGACCCTGTGAAACTTTGTATGCTGAATAATCGACCGATGGCCGGTCAAGGTTTTTATTCGTCGAAGTAGGCCTACGCTTTCTCCATTGTGCACTCTGAACAGAGCTGTTTAACAATAACACTGAGGTTTGGTGATAAGGCCGGCTCCGTCTTAAAGGTCTGTTTTGAAAATGCCTTGTGTCTGAGTGTATGGTGCAGAGTTCAAAGGCGAATGGTCAGTCAGATGTAGTGTAGTTCCATTCCTATAATAGTTTTCACTGTATGGCAGAGTTCAAAAACTTGCATGTATGTGTGTGTATGTTTGATGTGTGTGTATGTTTGATGTGTGTGTGCGTGTGTGCATGCGTGCGTGCGTGTGTGCGTGCGTGTGTGTGTGCTTAATGGTATTAAAGTAGAGGGATGAAGTCTAGCATTACATATGTTCATAATTATAATTAATAAGACTGTGCTGTCATTCAGCTATGGATTTCGCATAATTTAGCTGTCACATGTTTATAGGTTTCCCATAATTTCGCTAAAACACACCTATGGGTTCTGTCGAATTTCGCTAAAACGCACCTATTGGTTCAGTCGAATTTCGCTAAAACGCACCTATTGGTTCTGTCAAATTTCGCTAAAACGCACCTATTGGTTCTGTCGAATTTCGCTAAAACACACCTATTGGTTCTGTCGAATTTCGCTAAAACGCACCTATTGGTTCTGTCGAATTTCGCTAAAACGCACCTATTGGTTCAGTCGAATTTCGCTAAAACGCACCTATTGGTTCTGTCGAATTTCGCTAAAACGCACCTATTGGTTCTGTCGAATTTCGCTAAAACGCACCTATTGGTTCTGTCGAATTTCGCTAAAACGCACCTATTGGTTCTGTCGAATTTCGCTAAAACGCACCTATTGGTTCTGTCGAATTTCGCTAAAACGCACCTATTGGTTCTGTCGAATTTCGCTAAAACGCACCTATTATCAACTACTGAGGTGGCTGACAGCAGACGGAACGATTCCCATGATGTCTTCCATCTGCGGGTTAGGGTGCCCCGTGTCACCCTGTGGCATCGCGTCGCTCAGCCTCACTGTTGTTGTTGTTATGTGCAGCCGAGCGTGTAGACTGTTGGATGATGTAATATTCTCGATCAATTAAGTGTCGGTGCGTTGAGGGTTCTCAACTCTATCGCCCTCATTCGAACCCAGGTGCGGTGATGTAACGTCCCGCTTCGTCCCTCGATCGAGTGTGTGCGACGACCAGTCTCTGGGTTACAGCATCGCTGTCGTTCGATCCCTGTACCATATGTAGAAGGTGGGTGTCTTAATGGGATGCCCCTAAGGGGTGAATCCTGCCAAGTGGGTCACACAAATGATCGCAGGCTGAACGGATATATGGGATGAATGATAACTAAGATATAAAGAAAAATTGTTCAGACCAGACTTTAGTTGTGATAGATTTAATTCTTCGTTAATCCAAAGCAGGAGGAGCTTTTGATGTGACACGTGCAATATATCATCTCAAAAGACTGGGCAGAGAGTGGTCGGACATACAGATAAGAGACAAGGTAAATAATTATTAAGACGGCTGTAAAAAATATATACACTGTGAACGGAAAAAACCAGACCTCTCTTATTACTACGATAATTTTTGTAATAATTTGCATATTTTAATAAAACGTGGTGGAACTTCAGTTTAAAGGATATAAATCATATAACTATTATTTTTTAGTTATAATGTGTGTTCAAAATGTCCTCCTTTGGCCTCAACACACGCACAAAGACGCGCTCGCCACTGACTAATTGCTGAATCGATTACAGCTTGATCAAATTCATCCCATGCCTGAGTTACGCGTTCACGCAGTTCTCCGACATCGCGCACCTTTGTCTTGTAAACTCACTCACAAAATTCACTTTTGGTGAAAAAAGATGGAATTCATTTTGATTAAAGTGCGGCGACAATTCCCTTTTCTTTGCACCCAGCCTAGAGTAATAGTAATGTCAAGACCCTATAGATATTTTAATAATCTCTGTTATTACGCCATCATCTTGTTGACATATTGTGCCGACTTGCGCGTAACCAACTAACTACGGTAACTTTGCTGTAGTTTAATCATTATGAGTCAAACTTAAAATATTGAGTTTTCAATAATGTCAAGTACTCGCAAGCAGGGTAAGAATTGTCGGGCGGTAGGGGTTGGGGGTTCAACCTCTATCTTTCTTAGGACCCCTCAGTTAAGACTTCACTGCACACCCCAGGAGTCGTTTCCAACCCCCCCCCCAGTTGTGCTTGTATGTTTACCGGTATATTGTGCATATATTTTAGCAGTTTCTTTCACAATTCACTTTGTGGGTTAATAATAAAATAATGCTCTGGTTTACTGTGAGATTTGTGACAACGTGAATTGTATACTAATAAATTTGGTGATGTCATCACCTTTAGGAGTTTAAGTTTTCTATTGCATTAGTTAATTTTCTTAGTTTGCAAAAACACGGATAAAATGTTCAACTCCACATGGATCAAACTCATCAAAGTCTGACCCCCAGTCTTTTTTCTACAAATCTCACATTGTTCGCAAGTTAGCCAGTGGGTTTTAAACGTGCTGCAAAGCTCGAACAAGTGAAGTGAAATCTCGAAGCACCCCAAAACTGACGACGTTCTTTAAAAGTAGTAGTACTGTGTCTGATAGTGTGCCTGTGACTGTGAGTGAAAAGGCGTGATGGTAGTACTAGTGAGCCGGAAATAGTTGGCAGATCGATGGTTGACGAACTTGACGATGATGCGCAAATTAACTTGAGTTCTATGGACAGCATACATGAAAATGAGATGTCTGCAACTGCAAGTGCAATTCAGTCTATCAACAACGACGATAATTTAGTTGCGAGTCTTATGTGAGTTGAACTTAAGGTGCTAATGTGATCACGGTGATGAGAGTCGCTGTAGCCTGCTGCCTGTATCCATAACACATTTGCGCGTTTGTTGACAGTCAATGTCGCTATACTGACTAATCTAAAATAATTTACAATCCATTTAGGCCTACTGATTTTTGCACTGAACTGTTGCTCTGTAATGATGCGAATGTGCATCAGTAAAATTAATTGTTGAATTTGTTGATTTGAGTCTGAGCAGATTTGAAAATTACTAAATTAGGGAAGAGAGAAGGGAGGGAGGGGAGGGAGAGGTAGAAAGGGGAAGAGAAAGCGAAGGGACGAGGAGGGAAGGGACGTAGGGCCCCAACATGACAGAGTGCTCCAGGGCCCCAGGGCCCCTTAACACGGGCCTGGTCAGACGGCTAAGGTGGATGGTGTTTAGAATTGAAACGGCTAGGAAGGGTAAGAGGACGAGGAGGATAGGATTTGTGAAAGAGCAGTGTTTTAAGTGAAAGGCCGGTGGAGAGATGATATGATGTTCATAGGGAGAATTACGACAAATATCAGATCGATATTTTGTCGTAATTCGGGCGGGAGTTTATTCAAGAGAGGCAGAACAGCTCGGACTATGGCGCGATTTACAAATTTTAGCGATGAGGTGACGGTAGGACGGAGAATTGTGTGGGCGGAAGAGGAGCGGATTTGGTCATGATCAATCTCAGTGTCTTCGAATTAACCCTAAGAAACTAGGTCATATGAATGACATAGGTCATAGGGTCATTACGTGCATAACAAGGTCATTGATGTCTCTAGGTGACATATTGAAATTCATGGATTTAAACAGCGGATCATAAGGTCGTGATGAAGGTCATATAAGTCAATCGTGATCGGTCGCTTATTTCTATCAGTGGTTTGTATTTCACATCGTTACAAAGTCAGCATTATAGATGCACCAGTTATGATTATGATTTCAACAGGTGGTCAATTCAGTGATGTAGGTAGTAATATCGTGATTAGCCTACACAAGGTTACAAATCCCGCGCTGTTGCTCAAAAGATTATATCTCCATCAGGTTACAAATTCAGGGCTGAAGGTTGCAAGATCATGGTTTTACCAGGCTACAAAGTGAATGCTGTAGATAACAGGTTACAAAGTCAGTGTTTGAGTTTAAAAAACTTCATGTTGTCTAGTGGCTATAAAAATCGTTTTCGACGACCGTTTGACTCTCGTCATCGTTGAACTTCACTGAAGGTGATTGCATATCGCAGTAGGGATTCTCCGTTTCAGACCCTTGAGGGGATCCCGTTGAGAGGGCTCTGCATGCCAACGATAAGCTGAGCGACAACGCTGGTTCGTTGGCATAGATGCTTTCCGGGATTCCAGGTGACATCGTCTCGTAAGACGGACTCGGAAAACCATCGCTGGTGCTAACTTTATCCTTTGTTTCAATACTTCCAGAGGTGTTTGCTTTTGAGTCAAAGGTTGCTGCGTTTTTCGATGGTTTGTTGACTTTGGTGTGTGAAGGCGGGACTGTTTTGCAAGCAGGACTATCCGTCTTCTTCTTCTGAGCTTGGATCGTTTTATCTGCTGCTACGGCTTTGTATTCGCTCTCTTTCCGATTGCAGGCCTCGTCGTAGATGTTTCTTGCGGAGTTGTTGGCCACTTTAGTTGAATCCGCACATTCTGGTTCACCGATATCTCTGGCGAGGCTGTAAACGTCTGAACTCGGTCTTGGTACATGATAGGCTGGTTCTCTGCTTTCCCCATCGCAGTAGACATTGGGATCCTCTGTCGGTTTGGAACCAGCGTCGTCTGCGAGGCTGTAAACGGCGTTGTTTGGGACTTCGTAAGTTTCAGATGCTTTAGCGCCTTTATCTCTGGATTTCTTGATCTTGTCGTTGCTGTAGATTAGAGACGACCCATTCCCGTCCTTTATACTCATTGTCTGATTTTCATTCGCGTAAATTGCCTCGTTTTGGTCGCTGCTACCAATGTCTGTCATTTCAACGGCAGCGCTAACTTTCGGCCATCTTTTCCTGTTTACGAAAAAAGAAGGTAAGTGTATCAAGAAAGGAAGGTACTTGTAACAATAACAACAATGATGATAACAGTAATGAAAATGATGATGATGATGATTATGACGATCATAACTAATTAATTATATTGGTAATAATAGCAATAATAATCATAATAATAATACTAAAGTAATAATACCATAAAAAAATTATCATGCCACCACAGTTACACCAGTGTAGCCAGCGGTGTTATGTTAGGTCCTGATGACTAACACGGCCTCGCATGTAGATTGGCTTTTGTGCGATCCCTGAGTCATCACGCCAATAACGATATATATTCTGGCGGGCCCTGCAGAGATCCGGTGTTCCAAGCACGAAAGAACACTCGAGTTTGTTTCATAGACAGCAGGAGACCAGACGGGGCTACGTTGATCCTCTGGGCAGCAGGATAACATCTGGCCTGGGATGCCACGGTGGTACACACCTGTGCGGCATCCTATATCGCCCACACAGCGAACGTAGCTGGAGAAGTACTCGAAGTTGCCATCGTAACACCTCTTTTTGACCATTGCTATTGAAACACTGGGTCCATTCAACTCTGCCGGGGTTAGCTTCATCCGTGAGGTTGGCCAGCGTCTCTCGTCCGTTTCTGGAGAGCCACGGGTCTTTTCTTTTTCAGCGTTTTTCCATCTGCATCAAGCACTACAACCCCAACGCATTTGGTGGCACGTTCACAAATGTTGCGGAGGACGATTCCTGATTTTTCCCCCAGACATTCAACAAGGCAACAGCAGCGCCTAGCATAATTTTTTAGACTCCTGATGGATTATATGTACCTCGGGACAAAAATAACAATAGTAATAGTAACAATAATAATAATAATAATAATAATAATAATAATAATAATAATAATAATAATAATAATAATAATAATAATAATAATAACTAATTTATTTATTTATTCCGGATATTTCTATAGCGCCTCTCGAAGTCAACTACTACTCAGAGGCGCTCCCGACTACAGCATTTGATACTTGTGCCGGAATTTTCACGCCGAAGCGCCACGAGCAATTGCGAGTGAAGGACTTGCCCAAGGTCCGTACGCAGCGGCTAGAGTGGGATTCGAACCTGCAACCCTCAGGTCACAAGGCGCCGAACTTACCACTCAGCCACAACGCCCCACAATTGTACTTATGATGTTGACAACAATACATTAGATGCAGTTTCTAAATATCCGAACATTTTTAAATCCCAAGGGATCATACAATGATCATTAATCATTCGAGCTTTCTTCTATAATTGACTCCGATTCACACTGAACATACTACCTTCGTATCATGGCAACTACAATGACTATTGCGATGAGAATAATGAGACAGACGGTCGCCATGACAACAGGCATCAAAATCTCTGAAACAAAACGCATTTTAATTGACCTTTCTGTGTCTCTATATGCAAATTTATTTAGTAGAGCAACATTATTGCAATGTAAGTGTAATGTAATGTCATGCAGTGTAGTGTAAGCTGTAGACCAATGCTATGTAATGTTATGCAATGTAAGATGGTATGATGTAATGTAATTTAACCCAAGATATTATGCATATAGTGTATTGTTAAACGAATTGAAAAATTCTAAACTGTATGCCAGATGCATTGTAGTCTAATCTCGAAACTTATGTAGCGCCGTTCGGTATATCGAGAGGCAAAGCATAATCCAATGTCACTATTGTAGAACCGAAGAGGATATTGATTGAGATAATCCGTTGGAGGAGCACTGTCGAAATCCAATTGGCCGAGTGAATCAAAGAATCAGGCAGTTAAGCGAGTTTAGACCTGAATGACAAACTGCGGTAGAACCGACATATGTATTTATACATATATATATACATTCATGCATAGAGTATTATCTAATTACAAAAGACGCTATATTGAGTATCTTGTTACGCACATACATTCATACATACATACATACATACATACATACATACATACATACATACATACATACATACATACATACATACATACATACATAAATACATACATGCACACATACATAGATAATATATGCATAAATACAAACATATATATGACCACAATTATACGTTGTCTCCAAACAACTTATGCCTATGCTCTGGCGCTATTTGTATATGCAATTCGAGGCATTACTTTTAAGAGTATTTGCGTACTTAAACTATCATGATCTATAGTTTCTTCTTTATTGCTCTTGTCAGCTGATTCAGAATCGGGTTTATGGTCATCTTCTCTTGACTCTGCGTCAGTTGAATTCGTAGTATCATCTACGAACAAACGCAATCTTGAGTTATTAAAATCGCAAACCTGGATTAAGATGCCAGGCAGGTCATGAGACAAAGCGTCGAGAAGTTGGAACGATGTTATTTTAGACGCTAGCACTGATTACTGAGCAGTGAGCAGCCACGTTTATTGGGCTCACAGTGGGCCCGCCTTGTGAGACTAACATACTTGGCTATCAGGAAAGATAACAAATAAAAGAAAATAGTTATTCAAGATGTTGCGGAAGAAAAGGAGGAAAAGAAATACAGAGCATGCCACTTAATTCTGCAGCCACCGATTTATCTAAACTTATTCAGTCATTAATCAATCAGTTAATCAATCAGTCATCCCGGAATCGGTGAGTGAGTGAGCAAGTGAGCAAGTGAATAAGCAAGTGAGTGATTGAGCCAGTGAGTGAGTGAATGAGTGATTGAGTCAGTGAGGGTGAATGAGTGAGTCAGTGAGTGAATGAATAAATCATTAGGCAATTGACCACCCAGATACTCAGTCCGTCAATCCATCAGTCAGGAAGTAAGTCAGTCCTTCCGTCAGTCAGTCGTTCATTCAGTTCATAGTATATATTTATATAGTTTTCTGGTGTTTGTACCATTTGTTCCTTAATTCTCTGGTGAATATTCCCTTGTATATAAATTAGTCTATGTAGCATCTGATCTTGAAAAGATTGACGTGGAAGTCCCTATTAGTCCAACCCATCTCGTCTGATTATATTAAAATACTTCAACACTTACGAAAACAGAGAAACTAGCATAATCTGAATATAGCGAGAAAGATGCCAAATTCGTGCAGCATTATACCAAAGGACATTTTGCACGCTTTAATTGATACAATCAGATAACAGAAACATTAATACAGGCTTTAGGTATAGGCGATATAGGCGTCTGCCGAGAGCGGCATTTTTCAAGAGGCGGTAAATTCAGGCAATATAACATGAATTTCACGATGCATTTTTAAGTAAGGGCCGGCATTTTTCAATGATTTTTGTCCTTGCCTATCGCGCAAAAACTGTCAAAGGCGTCGAAAGGCTGCCTCTGGTTATACAAATATCCCAAACAGATTTGTTTTGAGTAAACAATTGTAATGTGGCTTACAACCAGAAACCTACGTCTCGTTGCTGTAGCCTAAAACCTAATTGAACAGGGTACCAGACAAGAGAGATTCAGCTTTATAAATGTTCAGATAACGACATGCATGATTCATGATCCCGACAAAATAAAACATTCAGCAATTAGCTGTGGCACAAATGAGTGTCTTTATTATTTGTCATCTAGTTTTCTGTTTTGAAATAGTCTGCAGCTACCAGACAGTATTCTGAAGATTGAATTTTGTCTAATGCATGAGGTGATTGTGAAGTTTAAATTAAATTAGTTTAATTTGCAAATTACCTATGAGTCCAACAGAGGATATGATAAGAAGGCCAACTTACTTCGTAGTTCATACATGCAGTTGTATATGATGCGTTCAAAATCATTGCTGAACCACGCACACGGGATCTTTTCCTTGATAACGTCTACGGTGCAACTTCGTTTATTATCACATGTGCGGTGGACATGGGTTCTATGGTTTTCATTTGCATTATTAGTACAATCGTTATCTTTGATGCAGCATGTCCAAAGGCAAGCAGAAGCTCCAAGGACTACGTCTGTTATCTTGATGACTTTCATCTCTGGACAACTTAAACTGAGTCGAGATCCAACACAGCTTTGCATTCTTTCTGTTCCAAAACACAGAACATTAAGATATATCATGTAAGTATTAGTATAATTAGCTGCTACTCTGATGATTATGACGATGATTTTGACGATGATGATGATGATGATGATGATGATGATGATGATGATGATGACGATGACCATAAAATAGATGATGGCGTTGATGATGGTGATGATAATGACACTGATTTTAATTATGAAACTGATGATGATGATTTGGTGATAACGAAGAAATTGACAACGACGATGATGATGATGAGGATGAGGATGATGATGACGATGACGATGATGATAATGATGATGATGATGATGATTACATGACACTTCTGACAATGATGAAATTGATGATGATCATGACAAAACTGCTGCTTCTTGCTGGTGATTATGTTAGTATTACATTATGATGCCATATTTCAACCTCTGAAAGAGTAGATGTGTAAGGGGGCTTTGAGCGCAGGGCCCTCTGAGGGTCCCGAGACCAATGGGCCCTTACAGCAGATCGACCTTCAAAGGGTCTCCAGAGGCCTACGAACCCATATAGCATATCCACTTTCTCCTGTGTATTTTAGAACAAAATATGCGGGCCCTTAGCGCAGGGCCTTCAGAGAGGGTCCTGAAACCCACGGACAATTATAGCCAATCGACTTCCAGGCAGTCCATGGAATCCACGAACGCTTATAGCTTAGAAGTCCTCAAGTGTGACCATTTTCACGGTGTGACGATATTATCAGTCACAAGTGTCACAGTGTCACACTAAAAAGACGGTTGTAATTCTGACTGTTATGATATGGTATGATAGATAGTAAAATAAGATCTACTACCACAACAGTACCATTTTTACTATAAAAATAAAAATTTAAAAAAAACTTTTTGGGACAAAACAAAAGAAATCATTTGGTCTAATTCGTGCAGAAAACGTAAATTTACGATGTATACTTTTTTCTCACTCTCACAAAACATGAAAAGTGCCTTTTTTCGCACTTTTCTGAAATCGCAGTTTCTGTCACGCTTTCGGTCGAATTGTGCTGAAAAAAAGGAAATTTGCGGCGCCAGGGGCAATTATAGCAGATCAACCTCTAGAGGGCAGCCAGACAGTCCATGTGTCCCACGAAAGCTTAAAGCGCTAAGGCCTGCCACGCAATTTGTGTACTTTTGTACAAGTGTGACAACTTTCAGAGTGTGACAGACAATATTGTCACAACTGTCACACTAAGCTAGGAGTGCAGTAACGGCTTTCCATTTAATTTTAACACGGATAGGATACCTGAAATGTCATTTTACCATAAAAACAGAAAAAATAATTTAAAAAACCTTTTTTCACAAAACTAAAAAAATCATTATTTTGGCCTAATTCGTGCAGAAAACGCGAATTTACGATGTGTGGTTTTTTTTCACTCTTACAAAACATGAAAAGTGCCTTTTTCGCACTTTTCTGAAATCGCAGTTTCTGTCACGCTGGGTCGGGCGAAAAATCGCGGCGCCAGGGCCAATTATAGACAGTTCGTGGGACCCACGGACACACGGACGCTTATAGCAGAACGGATTTAAACAGTGCATTTGGCTATCATGGTTTGTAAGTTCTCAAGTGTGACAAGTTTCACAATGTGACTGATAATATCGTCACAACTGTCACGCTAAGGTGTTTTTTCCCCACATATTGTCGTAGTCGAGAGCGCAGAAAATCGTGTAGAAAAATCATTTTTTACGCTGTGTCAAATTTTTCACCCAACCCCAAAAACTTACCCCGAAAGAAATTTTTCATTGTCAAAAATTCATCAGGCCAAAATCAATATTTCCATCGGAAACGTGTAGAAAACGCAAATCTGCGATGTGTGAAATTTTTCACCCAACCCCAAAAACTTTTTCCCCCAAAGAAATTTTTCATTGTCAAAAATTCATCAGGCCAAAATCAATATTTCCACCGGAAACGTGTAGAAAACGCAAATCTGCGTTGAGTAAAATTTTCAGCCGGACTTTGAAATTTCAAAAACGCGACACTTTTCGTCGTTTTCTGAATACCATTATTCGGTCACGTTTTGGACTTGTGAATTATGGAAATCGGGGAACTACGGAAATCGGGGAACTGTGGAAATGGGGAACTGTGTAAATCGAGGAACTGCGTAAATCGGGGAATTGCGCCACGTATTTTTTCCACCAAAAAACCTGCAAGCCGAGCCGCTTTGGGGTTCAGTCAACACAAAAAATTAAGGATCATGGATTGCCTTGACACATCAAACCGCATAAGTGCCGTTTGCTGCCGGCCGAGACCCTCCCACGAGGCCGGCCCAAACCATTGGAGTGTAATAGTAAATATAATGGCCCACTAATCGTACGGCGGTGGTGCGCTAGGAATAACAGATTCAACGTTCCAACCACCTACGACGAAAACTTTTTTTTGAGGTTTGCGGGCAAGACCCAGCGCTGGTTAGTTTCTTGATTAGTTCTGCCACCATCTGGTCTTTGCTTTGACTCGGCAACTCTTTTTGTGACCATTTTCACAGTGTGACGATATTATCAGTCACAAGTGTCACAGTGTCACACTAAGCTAGGAGCCTCTTCCTGCAGAAGCATCTTAAGTCGTTCAGAATTTTTTCAATTTAAATAAATGAATAGGTTGTAGTATACATAAAACATAATGCTAGGGCAAAACTTTTGCATTTGGCTCGGTATAGGAAAAACAACCCTCTGCTGTCGCAGGTGCATTGGGGAGTACTGTTTCAAACATTTGGCACGACTGCGAAACGGTTGTGGGACGAGACCTTGCGCCAAATGTGGAAGGGGTATAAAAACACACGTGGGTGAGTGTATGAAATGTGGTTATTTCGCTAAATATTTGAGAGCTCGACGAGGTGGGTTAGTCCGCGAATTTAATAAAGAATGGAAGCGACTATCAAATATATCTGTAGAATAAAAATTATCATTTGAACAAATGATATAGTTATTGTATTGAGATAATACAGATGAGCAAGCGTCAATCGAATATCAATTAACAAAATTTCATTTTGAACAAATGATATAATTATTATATTAAAGAAAAGTTTGCCACAGTAATATAAAATAATTTATAACTATGGCATTGTCTACGAATGAAAAAATTGAACAATTGCTGAATGAGTTTACCGGGCCACCAGCTCTTCGGGCTGTTCTACAGAATATCTTAGACGAACCTATCCCAGATGCAGTCAAACGGCGCTTGTTGAAGCCACTGCTACCAAGACCAATTCCTCCAGCACGCAAACACAGAGGGGCAAAACGTAAAGCCCTTCTGGCAGAATTCGACCCTCTCCTAAATAAGAGGGACAGAGGTGGACCACCACCCTTTCTAGTGCACAAAGAGCTCGCCAACCAGCTTTTGAGAGACTTTCGTGCAGAAGTACCTCTTAACCACAGGCTGGAAAGAGATGCGTTGGCTTTCTTGAGTGCAATGGAGCACAACATTGAGTCGCAGCTAAACAAAGAGCTCTTGAAATATGGCGGTTTGAAATACTCGCAAGTGTTGACTGTTGATTTGGAAAAGTTGGCACCGACCGTTGATAATGTGTATGGTGGCAACGCGCCCCCCGGCATCATTACTAATACCGCCTACTTTCGAAGCACAGCAGTCCCAATTACCACTGCGGGTAAAGTCCAAGGGGCTATACGGAAGGCCAAAGCCGAAGTACTAAAACTCCTCGAGGACTACACCAATGAAGGGTCGGGGTGGAGAGTGAAGCGGGTCGTAGCGCTGGACCTCAGTTTTGCAAGATATAAGCCTTTCCGAGGTAAGAGCTACTTTCCCACACCAAAGTACATACCCCCTCGTACGGTTATTAATGTCAAGAATGAAGACAATCGTTGCTTCGAGTGGGCCATTTTAAGTGCCATGTATCCAGTAGAAAAGGACCCTCAACGCCCAACTAAGTATCGAGCCCACCTCCACGAACTAAACTTCAACGGTATAGAATTTCCGGTTAAGGTCACAGATATCGGTAAGTTCGAACGTCAGAACCCGATGGTGTCCATATCGGTCTTTGGATGGAATGAAGGGCTGTATCCGATTTATGTATCAACCGAGACTAGAGTTCACAATATTGATCTTCTACTGTTGGCCAGCGACGTAAATGAAAATTTGCCTTTACAGAATTATCACTATGTCTGGATCAAGGACTTGCCCCGAATGCTGTACAAAAACAACGATCATAAAGAGCGAAAACACCCATGTCGTCGCTGCCTACACATATTCTGTAGACAAGACTTGCTGGATGCTCATATCAAAGATTGTCAGGGCATCAGTAAGAAGCCTCAGCGGATTGAAATGCCTGCGGAGGATGAAAATATCCTCAAATTCCAGAACCATCGCAAACAGATGCAAACCCCATATATCATATACGCAGACTTTGAGGCGTTGAACATTCCAATCGAAGGTGCAGTCATGAACCCCAGTGAGAGCAACACCAGACAGATAGCTGAGCAGAAACCGTGTAGCTTCTGTTATATAGTGGTTCGATACGATGGCCGCACCAAGAAGCCGGTGCTATATCGTGGAGAGAACGCCGTGCAACAATTCCTACAACGAATACAAGGCGAGCTGGACTCTATCAAACAAAGGCTGGCCACCCCAGCTAAGATGGTTATGTCAGCGGCCGATCGCCAATCATTCCGCGAAGCCATCGAATGTCACATCTGCGGAAATGCTCTCGAAGCGGATAGAGTTCGTGACCACTGTCACATTACCGGTAAGTACCGAGGTGCCGCTCATAACGCCTACAACCTCAAACTTCGAATATATCCAGATAAGTGTAAGGTACCGGTGGTCTTCCACAATCTGCGAGGTTACGACAGCCACCTCATAATGCAAGCGATAGGTAGCTGTGAGGCCGCACGGGATGAGGAAACTGAAATTAACTGTATTCCAAACAATATGGAGAAATACATGACATTTAACATTGGTCAACTACAGTTCATCGATAGTCTCCAGTTTCTAAACAGCTCGTTGGATAAATTATCAGGAAATCTGTCGTTAGAGGATCTTAAAGTCACAACGACATATATAAACGAAAACTTTCTTCACAATGAAAGGACAAAACTTGATCTGTTGAGACGAAAGGGCGTATATTGTTACGAATACATCCATGATTACCACCGCTTCGAAGAAGACCGACTTCCACCCAAGGAAGCGTTCTACAGCAAGCTCACACGAGAGAGCATTTCTGACGAGGATTATCAACACGCACAACGAGTGTGGGACGAGTTTGACTGTAAAACTCTAGGTGACTATCACGACTTGTATCTCCGTACGGATGTACTCCTACTGGCAGATGTCTTCGAGACCTTCAGAAACACATCGATGAAACACTACAGTTTAGATCCGGCAAATTACTTCAGCCTGCCAGGAATGGCCTGGGACGCTTTGCTGAAAAAGACGAAAATCGAGCTCGAACTTCTCACCGATATATATATGCATTTGTTCGTAGAGAAAGGTCTCAGAGGTGGAATCTCGATGGTATCTAAGCGCTTCGCAAAAGCCAACAACCCGCAATGCCCAGATCATGATACCACGAAGCCAGACAACTGGATCATGTATCTCGATGCTAATAACCTCTACGGCTGGGCGATGCAACAGCCATTACCAGTTGGAGGATTTAGCTGGGAAAGTCCAACTCTCGACGAAGTGTTGGAAACTCCAGACGACGCGCCTGAAGGCTTCCTGCTCGAAGTTGATCTCGAGTACCCGGAGCACCTCCACGAATCACATAGCGACTATCCCTTAGCACCGGAGACCCTGACAGTCCAAGAGGGGTGGTTGAGTGACTATCAGAATGTGCTTATGAACGAGTTGGGAGGCAAGTTCACAAAGCATGTGAAGTTAGTACCAAGCCTACGACCTAAGGAGCGGTATGTGGTCCATTATAGAAATCTCAAACTCTACCACTCGTTGGGCCTACGAGTTTCTAAAATTCATCGTGTCATTAAGTTTAGACAGGAGGCATGGATGGCTCCATATATCGAGATGAATACGAAATTGAGGGCGAAGGCAACGTCGGAATTTGAGAAGGATTTCTTCAAGCTGGCTAATAATGCGGTCTTTGGAAAAACCATGGAAAATCTTAGAAAAAGAATCAGGGTCAACCTGGTACCGACCTCAAAAGTTGACAAACTTCGTAAACTAACTGCCGACCCGGCCTACATATCACACAAAATCTTCAACGACCAACTCGCCGCGATTCACAGTTTGAAGAGCAAGCTCAAGTTAAACAGACCTGTATATGTCGGCCAGGCTGTCCTCGACCTCAGCAAGCATCTGATGTACGACTTCTGGTACAACGATGTGAAAAACGAGTACGGCAACAATGCTCAACTCTTATACACAGACACTGACAGCCTGTTATTTCAGGTGGAAACTCCGAACGCCTATGCCGATATGTGGAACAAAAAACACCTATACGACTTTAGTGAGTATCCTAGAGACAGCCCGTACTACGACGTCGAGAACAAGAAAGTCGTGGGCAAGTTCAAGGATGAATGTAACGGAGTGGCCATCGCTGAATTCGTAGGACTGCGTCCGAAGATGTACTCGATCTTAAAATCGGGCGGTTCAGAGATCAGGAAAGCAAAAGGCGTTCAGAGAGCGGTTGTGAAGAAGGATCTGCACCACGAGCTATACAAGGAATGCCTGTTCGAACGAGAAGAGATGCGGCACACACAAGTCGTGATTCGAAGCCACGACCACCAGATCGGAGTGTACGAGCAGAATAAAATCAGCCTCTCTCCATTAGACACAAAAAAGTGGATTTCTCCGGACGGAATAACAACGCTGGCATACGGTCACTACAAAATCAACGACGGCTGAGTATTCTATCGGGGGGTAACTCAGTGCCCATAGGCACCAGAAGCAGCTCCTCACGTACAAACCCGCGGCCAGGACCGTCTACCAGATGGCATAAAGCCGGTTGGCCAGCCTGCCGAACAACATCCAAAATAGCGTGGATGGTGAGCGACCAGTTAGGATCGGTGGCACGTTTGCTTCCACCCTCGAGCTCGCCGGGAGCGTACAAATATCGGACGAGTACGTCGTGCCCGAGAATAGGCTCATCCATTCCCCATAAACGACCTTTAGTTTGTGAATGAGAGGGCTTCTGTGTCACTTTAGCAGCTTTCATCGCTTCAACCGGCTTTTTGTCGAGCAAACGCGTCGGCTCATCGTTTAGTGCAGCTACAACTTCCGGCAACCGGCGAACCCATTCCACTGACCGTTCGGATGACCCCCTTGCAGCCAGGAGCAATTCCTGAGCGTATTGAGCACCGAAAAGTCGCTCGGCCAGTGTTCGGTTGAAACGTTCAACGATTCCCTGTTGGCGATGATTTCCGGCCTGTCCGCGTCTTACAAGAACCTCGTGCTTCACCAGCAACGGTGTAAAATCACCCATAAATTCGCGTCCAGGATCGACCTGAAAGAGTCGAGGCCAAGTTAATGGACCCCTCTTATAGATCCGGCTTAAAGCGGCGGCGACTTCGGTCGCACTTTTGTTGATCAACGGTTCTGCTTCTTTGTATCGTGAAGCAACATCGACAACAGTCAAGGCGTATTTATAAGTCTTTCGGCCTACTTTATCGTGAGGTAAAAACAAGAGATCGGCTTGGTGTACGGCGTTTGGTTGATTTTCCTCGAACTTTGGACGCGGTATGCGGCGTGGAACGGGAAGATAAATCTGCCACACAGCTTGTTTCTTCAACCAATCGCGAGCCTCCGCCTCGGAAACTTTGGCGGCTGAGGCTAGTTTCTTCACCGCAGACTTACCTCGCCAGTAACCTCTAGGGCTGTAATAGACGGCCGAAAGGTGCTTAGACATTTCAGTAATACTATATATTACAAACAGGTAAACACATACACAAATGATTTTCATTTGCGTTTTCGCTGGCTCGTTCTGACACCCATCCCCAGCCTCGACTTCGCTGACATAATGGCCGACACCAGCCGCGCATCCTTCTTCTCATAATCCGGAGTTTCATCGGTGAGTGCGATCTTCGACGCGGCTGCAGCGAGGATGTCATCTGCGTGATTACGCCCTGGGGTATCTCTATGAACTGTGTAAGCCACATCGTGGTGGAGGCACGCACGGTCGAGCTGATTAACACCGTGATATCGCTGTGACAGCCGTTTGTCGAGTTTTGTGAATGGTCCACAGTAAGAGTACTTTCCCGTGTTCTGAAAAGAACCTCCCGGATTATCTTCCGAAGACATACCGGATGGAAGGCTCATATGCATTTCTGGTAGAGGTAGAGCGTTGAGGGCCCAATTCAGTAGAGAACCTCCAGTCTTTCGCACTTTAGAAGGCAAAATTTGGCTCTTCTTTGCACCGCAGACGGCACAGGTTCCCTTCTTGGCTGGCCGACCGTTTCGTAACTCGACGATTGTTTCATTTGAAGTCTCAGTATGTTTCTTACATCGTAGGCAATACATTGTTTTCGTTGAATACAATCATAACTCGTTGTCTCTATATGGAAATAACAAATTTCGATCTCGAAGCCGACGATGGGAAAAAACACCACCATTGGTTGTTGCCATCCAGCATACGGTGTATAATCTGTGGGCCTAGCGGATGTGGAAAAACAAACTTACTGCTTAACCTTCTGTTGAAGAAGGGGTACCTGCGTTTTGACCGGCTGTATCTATACTCGAAGTCTCTGGGACAGGAAAAATATCAGTTCCTCCGGGACTGGGTTACAGAGTTGGAAAAAGTTGCTGGAAAGGAAGTTGCGTCTTTTCACTCTTCCTCGGATGAGATAATTCCAGTTGAATCGTTAAATAAGAACGCCAGAAGCGTTCTAGTCTTCGATGACGTCATGCTCGAAAAACAGGGGCCCATCGAAAGGTATTTCACCATGGGGAGGCACGGTGGAGCGAGCTGCTTCTACCTAACACAGAATTATTTTCGAATTCCGAAGCAAGCGATCCGTGACAATGCTAATCTTATCGTCCTCTTCAACCAGGATAGCAAGAATTTACGAGCCATTCACGATACGTTCGTGGGCGGCGACATGTCTTTCGATGAATTCCGTACGTTCTTCAGCGAGTGCGCTGCCCAACCATATGGATTCGCAGTCATAGATTTGACGTCCAAAGTGTACGATGGAAAATATCGCTGCGGGTTCGATCGCTTCTATAAGCCGAAGGCAAGTATTTAAAGACACGATATAGGCAACATATAGCCGACATACAAACGCGATGTGGACAAAAGTTATCGTTACTGATTGATTGAATGTGTAAGCTTATAAAAAAACCTTAGCGTGACAGTTGTGACGATATTATCAGTCACATTGTAAAACTTGTCACACTTAAGAACTTACAAGATATAGTCGACATACAAACGCGATGTGGACAAAAGTTTCGTCTAAACAGGAGCGAGACGCCTTGACTCAGGATTATTTAGCTCGTAGAAATCACTTGAGACAGCGTTTTGTGGATGAGAAGCTCGGAGAGGCAAACCTTCAGTACGATGCCGCAAAGCTTTTCAAACCAATAGCCACAGCCACGGCTGAATCCCAGGCGGCTACGTCTAAGGAGCTGCAGAAAGTCACCAGCGCTTTACAGGATTTGCCGACGCAGATTTCAGAGTCTGCTAATTATAACCCGATAGCAGCTTTGTTCGGTGATTCTGCAGGAACAGCAGCTGCTCCAGCCCTTCCAGCGCTTCCAGCGCTTCCAGCATCCCGAATCCCACCGGCATTGTTACTCGATCCAAACAAATATCTCAACGTTGAAGCAATCACACGGCATGGTTTTACACCTCCGAGCGAGCTCGATTTAGCCGACAAGGCAGGTGCTGAAAAGATAATCGGCGAGGTAAATCACTATAATCGCCACACCCTAGGCAAAGAGAAAAGGAAAGCCAATAAGCAAGGAGACGAAGAAAAGGTAGATGCGGTGACTGCAGATATCGAAGCCCTAAGGGAATATAAAAAGCGAATCCATACACTGCTAGCGGGCCACGCCCTCACTAAAAAAGGAAAGGGTTTCACTGTCCCAGCCGTTCCTCTTAAATTACAAGGTAGCGCCTTGGGTGAGCTCTCCGTCGACCCCGTCGCGCTGTCTGCTGGTAGACTGAGAGTGTTTAAAGGTGGGAACCTCGTGCTCGAAGCTCCTGCCGATGAGTCATTGTTTAGCCTGTTAACGAAGCGTTTCGTTAAGACTAAGCAATATTCGCCTCAGGCAATTGAAACTTTCAAAAAGCTCGTACAGATGTCTGGTCTGCCCATTCATGGCCGGAAAAGCAAAAAGTTCCAGCTGATTCGAGGCGGCGCGGTGCAGTTCTACAACGACCCAAACGCTCTGGTAGAGAGGTTGCAGCTTTTGGTGGCCTCTAAGGCCGCGGGAAATACTGGTCTCGGCAACGAAATCTCCGCAATTCTTGACGAGTTACTGCGTTCCGGTGCGATCTCTAAAGAGCTGGCACTCGAATTGAATAGAAACATGCTCATAAAATAAAGCACACAAGATGGAACGCTCGGAGAAACTACTCGAAGAAATTCGAGAACTTTTGCAGCCTAAGGAGAATTTTAGTATAGTTGTTTCCTCAGATACTACAGGGTGGACTACGGCTTTCTCGCCACCGCTGTACCTGGATCCAAAAAGACGCTTTGAGCTTGCTCTGGTCAATCTTGAAACTTATAACTCGATCCCGAACATAGACAGCTCAAATAACAAGTTCGTCTACAGCTCCACCAATGGTGCGACGTGGAAGACGATCATTTTGCCCGACGGAAGCTACGAGATCGCACAGATTAATGATGAAATCGGCCGCCAGTTAGAAAAGCAAATTCCGCCGCCGACAGGTGTTGCCCAACTCAGCTTTAATTCTCCTATTACTATAGGAGCTAACGCATCTACCCTACGCGCCTTCATAAAAATTACGAATGCCCTTTATAAGGTAAATATGGCCGCATCTACCATCAGGAAAATGCTCGGTTTTAACCCTCAGACGCTTGGCAGTGGTTATAAAGAGGGAGAAAATCCAGTCGATATTCTCCGGGTGGACACAATCCTGGTAAATTGCGACATTATCTCTGGATCATATCGAAATGGTAGCCAGCTGCCAGTAATCTACAGTTTTTTCCCGGATGTATCGCCCGGCTACAAGGTAATCGAGTCTCCGAAAAATCTAGTGTACCTACCAGTAGTACCGGCTGGCAACGTACAGGGCATTCGTGTGTGGCTGACCGACCAGAATGGCGAACAATTAAACCTCCGCGGTGAGACAGTAACTATAAGGTTTCACATCCGCAGTGCGTAGATTTTCACACTTAAATATTCTCATGTTTGTTCTTGGAATTAAAAAGCGGCGTCGTGTCGTGGGTGGTGGACTTTTCGACTGGATACCCAAAATCGCGGGTTTCCTTGGCCGTGCAGGCTCCTTCATTTCGGCGAATAGAGGCACAATCACAAACGTTGCCAAGGCGGTTGGTAATGTCGCGAAAGCCGGCGCCACAACAGCATCTGCCGTCAGGCAAATTGTTGATGCCGTGAAAGCGAGACGCGCTGCGGCCGTAAATGAAACTCATTTACGAAATGAAAATTCATCTGCCACGCCCGTTGTACCCGCACCTTTGGAGAAGGCGCTCAGCGACAAGAGCATCGAATACTTAAAACAACTGGCTGTGAGTCCGTCACCCGTTGTTCCGACAATGGCGGACATAAACAGCCGCATTGCTGGATCCGGTTTCAAAACTATAAAGCCGAGTCGTTGTGGTAGGGGTCTGTTTCTTGCAAAATGAAATAAAAATATTCACAAAACGCAAAAAAAAATCTTTAACCCACCACATATGAAATTCATTTGCAACATGATTAATAATTGAAGCTTGAACTTTTTTAGCTATAATAATGGCGGCATTTGACGTGCCGAGTGAAATGTTGGACATCGCTTCGGCGGTACCCGATGATAATAGCATCGAATCGTTTGAATACCGCGAGTATGAATCACAAAACCCTGCGGCTATTAACAACGGCCAGGCCATACAGATAGACATCCAGAACCAAGACATTTTCACGCAGCCTTCTAAGAGTTACCTTCTTGTGGAGGGCAGGCTTACAACAACTGGCGCGGCTTACATCGCAGACTCGTTGGTGTCATTTATCAACAACGCCATCCCGTACATGTTTTCTCAGATTCGATACCTGGCTAACAACACCGAGATAGAGAATGTCATGTCTCCTGGGCAAGCCACGACGATGAAAGGCATGCTGGTTTACGGCGATGATTTTTCCAAAGGCGAAGGTTTAAACATGTGTTGGCAAAAGGACACGAGTGCGGCGGCGGCGACCGCGAATATCGGCTTCGAGGCCCGTCGACTGATGATCATTGGAAAACCCGTCCCTACTGGCACATTTTCATTCATCGTTCCCTTAAGACATCTATTCGGCTTTTGCGATGATTACCACAAAGTCGTATACGGGATTAAACACTCCTTACTGCTGAGCCGGCAGGGAGATGCAGACGCGATCTTCAAGGAAGCCGCTGCGGCCAATGGCCAGATCGCGCTGACTAAACTCTCCTGGTTCATGCCGCATATAATACCCGCTCTGGAGTATAAAAGCATGCTTATGAAGCAGATTGAAGCCAAGGTTAAGGTACCTGTGGCATTCCGCGCCATGCAATGCGACAACATTTCGGTGCCACGAGCGACGACTTTTTCCTGGCGTTTGAGCGTTAAGTCGGGCACGGAAAAGCCACGCTGGATTCTTGTTGCTTTTCAGACTGGAAAGAATGCACATCAAGGCCAGAATCCGGCACTGTTTGACCATGCACAGGTTCGCAACATATTCGCTATGCTCAACACCGATCGCTACCCCGTGGTTGACATGAATCTCGACTTCACCAAGAGGACAACCTCTCGCGCTTACAAGGCCCTACGTGACTTCAAGGAAGAATATTGCGGCATAGACGCGCGTGAATCGTCATGCCAACTGACACCAATCGAATTTGTAGATTTGTTTCCGATCTTCGTTCTGGACGTGCGGAGGCAATCTGAACGAATTAAAACCTCTGTACAGGACATACAAATCAAGGTGGACTTTAACGAAGGGGTACCAAATAATACGACAGCATATGCCGTCCTGATCATCGACCGACTCCTGAATTTTGAATCGGATGGCAGCAAATTCAACGTCGTCTACTAGAAATCGGTTTTTCACATTTAGATACAAGGCCCTCTTTTAGATATATATTTTCCAAAAATGAAAACTGAATACGTTGCGTTCGGCCTTTCACTGACCGAAGGGCAAAAGCAAACATTGGCTAAAGCTGCGCGTGCCGGCACTGGCGCCACGATCCGGCTCACTCATGGCCAGCTTCGCGGAGACGACAAGCTCGCGCTGACAAAAGTTCAAGCCGCCCGAATCGTGAAGAAGATTTCGGAAGGCGTTGGCATGGAGCTGAGATTCACCAAAACGCAACTGAAAAAGATGACAAAATCGGGCGGATTTCTTCCACTACTGGCTCTCCTCCCACTGCTTTTTGGTGGGTTATCCGCGGCGGGTGGTATTGCCGCTGGGGTGACTGAGGCCGTGCACAACAAACAGGCCAACGACGCCGCACAGGCGGAGGCGGAGCGTCACAATCGCGCACTCGAGGCGCGGGGGTCCGGTTTATATCTCGGGCGCGAGACTCGTGGTGGTTGTTGTCCAATGTGTAAAGGATCCGGTCTCTACATCGGGCAAAAAAACTAAAACCTCTTAGCAACTTCGACATAGAGAAAGTTGCCAGAGCGCTGCCGCATTTCCGCGGTGTTTTCATGCGAGATGGTCTGCCCGCCGTGGCTCGTGAGAAGGAGTGTGGAGTTGTTAATTTAGATTCCGGTTCTGGCGACGGTACTCACTGGGTCGCCTATTGGATAGATGGACCAACAGCCGTCTATTTTGACAGCTATGGGCTGGATCCGCCTCTCGAAATTTCTCGATATTTAAACCCTTCCATAAGAACACAAACATTTCAGCTACAGGGGCCCGATGATGTGGTATGTGGTCATCTCTGCCTAGCCGTGCTAAGAGAGCTCGCTGCTGGAAAGAATTTTGAAGATATCGTGCTTGACTTATGTTAGACTTCCGTCACCCTTTTTTGTATAAAAAATGCCGGTTGATAAATTTGGAAGAGACGGTGGAGGTGGGGTCGGAGGGGGGCAGATAAGCGCCGCTGGGCTCATCCACAAGGCTGGTGATACCATGTTGGGAATTCTATCGGCTGGAGGTTTTCGGCTGACAAATGTGGGAACGCCGACGATGGAAACGGACGCCGCGACAAAGGCTTATGCAGACATCGTAGATCAGGACAACCTGCAACTCACCGGTGGAACGATGTCTGGCATTCTAAAAATGGGCGGTCATAAATTGACTGGTTTGCCCACGGACACTCCGGGATCTGATAGCGAAGACGAGGGTTGGGATGAATTGGTGGGAGAGTCCGACGCTGCGAGTTGGAAACAAATAACGGAGTACGCGAAAGAGCGGGCGCACCAAGCTGAACTGTATGCAGACGGCTTAAGCTCCGAGGTTACTGGTCTCGTTAAACGTTACGCAGACGATAAGGACACTGTGCTGGACACTGCCGTCAGGCTGTACGCGGACCAGAAGGCAGCCGCAGCCGAGAACCATGCAGACCAGAAGCTGATCGATGCCAAACAGTACACGGACGAGAAGAACGAGGTGCTGAGAGATTCCGTTAGGCAGTATGCAGACGAAAAGGACGTTATTGTAAAAAGTTACGTCAACGAGCAAGATGTTATTGTCAAGAACGCGTGTGTGCTAAAATCTGGCAGCGTTATGACTGGAAGTTTAGTCATGGGTGGCCACCGAGTAACTGGACTTCCAACAGAGATTCCAGGATCTGATAGCGACGCAGCGAGTTGGAAACAAGTGTCAACAGCGGTCGCCGGCGCTCTATTGAGCCTCGATAGAGTTCCCACGGAGTCGTTGCACGTGGTTAACAAACAATATGTTGATGTTCAACATATTGCTGCTAGACAGTACGCGGTCGATCAGGACACCGCGATTAATTCGGCCGTGAGGTTGTATACAGATCAAAAGACCGCCGCCGCAAGGGGGTACGCAGACCAGAAAGCCGAAGCTGCAAAAACTTACGCCGAAGAACAAGACGCTATGGTCAGGAGCGCTTGCGTGCTTAAAGTTGGCGACGCAATGACTGGAAATTTAGCTATGGGCGGTAAGAGGGTGACTGGGCTTTACACGGGGGCCTCAACAACTAATACCGACGCGGCGAGTATCGGGCAGGTGACGAGAATCGTAACCGGCAAAATGACAAAATTAAATAAAATACCGACGGAGCCTTTGAACGTGGCCAATAAACAATATGTCGACAATCAGGCTGTTGTGGTTAAAAGGTATACAGATAGTAAAGAGGCCGCTGTAAGACAGTACGTGAACAGCATCAAATTTTTAAACTACAACGGTCACATTCCGCCACTAAAAAGCTATGAACATAGTGGTTTTTACGTATCAGCCAGCGCATCTCTTCCCGATCACTCGCCATATTCGGCTTTCAACTCAACAGTCACAAGTGGGTGGTGGGCCTCGCCCGCTGCGGCTGATATTATTGGGACTTGGTTAGAGATTATATGCCCCACGCCCGTGCGAATATGGAAGGTTAGCCTGGCTGGGGGAGCTAATCCTGATACAGCGTCTATCACGTCCTGGAAGATAAGTGGGGCCGTTCGGAGTGGTGGTCCGTTCACAGATCTCCTCACCTCCAACACCGCTTTGAATTTATTTACGCGGAATTTTGCCATCGACTCGGACACCGCATACACCACATACAGGCTGACGGTCCTTGCCACCAGCGCAACACTAACTACTCTAATGATAACCCACTTCCAGATTTACACATATTTTAAAGTTGGCGACACGTAAGACTTAATAATGGCCGACTCACACTACAAGATTCGGGGTTATCTCCGGCAAAAAGGAGAAACAAATATGCACAAGTACAACCTCGATGATTTGGTTGGCCTTACCAACTGGGGATATAGTATCCCTAAGCCCACCGCAGATATGTTAGACGCGGTTCCCCAAATTCACATCGATTTCGTGTCGGATGATTACCACAGCCGCGATATTTACACAGCGACCAAAACTGTGACTCTAAGTTCGTGGCAAACACTTCCATTGACCGCGGCGCGTTATCCATGTATCACTTTGCAAACTAACAATGAGACGGTGTCTTTAGACCGCGGATTCTGGAGGCTTACAATGTTTGGTGTTAGTACCGGTGATGCGTCAGTTCGCGTTATAACAGTCGCGGGTAGCATTGATCGTACAGTCGACATTCTAAGTGGACAATTTGATGCAGCTAGGGCAATATTCATTCCAGGACAAACGAGTTTCAGAATTGAAGGCAAAAAGAGAGGCGCTGAAAGTACTTCATCTATCGACTTAAACATAACGTTACTGATAGAGCAACTATAAAAACCATATCTTTGTACCCAACGCTTACGGAGTCAACAATTTTGTCAGACACGACGTCGCAGACGTTTCGTCTGCAGAAGATTGGCGAAATAGAAGCATTCCTGAGGTCTGAGTCGATAAGTCGGGGACAACTGTGTAAAAAGTATAAGAGGGTTGTAGATGTGGCTAATGGGGCATCGGCCGGCCTTGCTATAGTTAGTCTTGGAACTGGGGTGGGTGGGGCAGCTATGTTAGCCACTGGTATTGGTTTTATTCCTGGTATTGTTCTAGAGAGTTTAGCCATAGCGACGAGTTTTCTGGATATCATTGGAAATGTTGTCAGTAGAAGTTTTGTTGCTAAAGCTTCAAAACATGACGAAATTTGTATTTTAGCGGAAAGTAAACTAAATACAGTTCATGACCACATTTCTCGGGCGTTGGAAGACACAGCTATAAGCGACGATGAATATAAACTTATTCTGGGAGAGGAGGAGAAATATAGAACGATGAAACGTGATATACAAAACAAGAATGGAAAAAAAGAGTTGCCGAGTCAAAGCAAAGACCAGATGGTGGCAGAACTAATCAAGAAACTAACCAGCGCTGGGTCTTGCCCGCAAACCTCAAAATAAAAGTTTTCGTCGTAGGTGGTTGGAACGTTGAATCTGTTATTCCTAGCGCACCACCGCCGTACGATTAGTGGGCCATTTAATTTACTATTACACTCCAATGGTTTGGGCCGGCCTCGTGGGAGGGTCTCGGCCGGCAGCAAACGGCACTTATGCGGTTTGATGTGTCAAGGCAATCCATGATCCTTAATTTTTTGTGTTGACTGAACCCCAAAGCGGCTCGGCTTGCAGGTTTTTTGGTGGAAAAAATACGTGGCGCAATTCCCCGATTTACGCAGTTCCTCGATTTACACAGTTCCCCATTTCCACAGTTCCCCGATTTCCGTAGTTCCCCGATTTCCATAATTCACAAGTCCAAAACGTGACCGAATAATGGTATTCAGAAAACGACGAAAAGTGTCGCGTTTTTGAAATTTCAAAGTCCGGCTGAAAATTTTACTCAACGCAGATTTGCGTTTTCTACACGTTTCCGGTGGAAATATTGATTTTGGCCTGATGAATTTTTGACAATGAAAAATTTCTTTGGGGAAAAAGTTTTTGGGGTTGGGTGAAAAATTTCACACATCGCAGATTTGCGTTTTCTACACGTTTCCGATGGAAATATTGATTTTGGCCTGATGAATTTTTGACAATGAAAAATTTCTTTCGGGGTAAGTTTTTGGGGTTGGGTGAAAAATTTGACACAGCGTAAAAAATGATTTTTCTACACGATTTTCTGCGCTCTCGACTACGACAATATGTGGGGAAAAAACACCTTAGCGTGACAGTTGTGACGATATTATCAGTCACATTGTGAAACTTGTCACACTTGAGAACTTACAAACCATGATAGCCAAATGCACTGTTTAAATCCGTTCTGCTATAAGCGTCCGTGTGTCCGTGGGTCCCACGAACTGTCTATAATTGGCCCTGGCGCCGCGATTTTTCGGCCGACCCAGCGTGACAGAAACTGCGATTTCAGAAAAGTGCGAAAAAGGCACTTTTCATGTTTTGTAAGAGTGAAAAAAAACCACACATCGTAAATTCGCGTTTTCTGCACGAATTAGGCCAAAATAATGATTTTTTTAGTTTTGTGAAAAAAGGTTTTTTAAATTATTTTTTCTGTTTTTATGGTAAAATGACATTTCAGGTATCCTATCCGTGTTAAAATTAAATGGAAAGCCGTTACTGCACTCCTAGCTTAGTGTGACAGTTGTGACAATATTGTCTGTCACACTCTGAAAGTTGTCACACTTGTACAAAAGTACACAAATTGCGTGGCAGGCCTTAGCGCTTTAAGCTTTCGTGGGACACATGGACTGTCTGGCTGCCCTCTAGAGGTTGATCTGCTATAATTGCCCCTGGCGCCGCAAATTTCCTTTTTTTCAGCACAATTCGACCGAAAGCGTGACAGAAACTGCGATTTCAGAAAAGTGCGAAAAAAGGCACTTTTCATGTTTTGTGAGAGTGAGAAAAAAGTATACATCGTAAATTTACGTTTTCTGCACGAATTAGACCAAATGATTTCTTTTGTTTTGTCCCAAAAAGTTTTTTTAAATTTTTTATTTTTATAGTAAAAATGGTACTGTTGTGGTAGTAGATCTTATTTTACTATCTATCATACCATATCATAACAGTCAGAATTACAACCGTCTTTTTAGTGTGACACTGTGACACTTGTGACTGATAATATCGTCACACCGTGAAAATGGTCACACTTGAGGACTTCTAAGCTATAAGCGTTCGTGGATTCCATGGACTGCCTGGAAGTCGATTGGCTATAATTGTCCGTGGGTTTCAGGACCCTCTCTGAAGGCCCTGCGCTAAGGGCCCGCATATTTTGTTCTAAAATACACAGGAGAAAGTGGATATGCTATATGGGTTCGTAGGCCTCTGGAGACCCTTTGAAGGTCGATCTGCTGTAAGGGCCCATTGGTCTCGGGACCCTCAGAGGGCCCTGCGCTCAAAGCCCCCTTACACATCTACTGAAAGTGCTGCGATGTAATTCTAGTATGGACTAAAATCTCATTATATTTAGACTGCTTATCCTTCGAAGCCTGTCTTCCGGTCTATGGACCTCAAGGAACACGACTGTTCTGTTCAAAAGATTGTATGTATGTATGTATGTATGTATGTATGTATGTATGTATGTATGTATGTATGTATGTATGTATGTATGTATGTATGTATGTATGTATGTATGTATGTATGTATGTATGTATGTATGTATGTATGTATGTATGTATGTATGTATGTATGTATGTATGTATGTATGTATGTATGTATGTATGTATGTATGTATGTATGTATGCATGTATATGTATGAATGAATGAATATATATATGTGTCTGTTTATTTATATAGCGCCTAGCAAACATCACAAAAGCGCTAAATTGTGACTCGAAATGGGCTTTGGTTATTGGAAACGACTATCGGTTGAAACCTTATACATAATTATAACGTCGCTACAGAAGTGATAGAATCAGACCAATGATAATGAAGCTGTGCAAGAGGAATCCGGACAGTAACGAGATCTGTATTTCGAATTAATACAGATCCTATATGGTGAGGCGCTATCTCTCATAGGGACCTACAGCAGGGCTGCAGTGGTAAACTTAGAGGTGAGTACACGCTACGAGTTAGTTTTCCGAAACACTGAGGGTTATGTGCCCCCAAGTAAGACAATTTTTTAAAATGTGGAAACGATTTGGTGAGCATTTAAGCTATTAAAATGACAGGTTTCCTCAATTTCTGATGCATCAACTACCTAAAGTTTTATTGAAAAATTAATGTTTTTTGTCATTCAGGTCAAGCAAACAAAAATAATTAAATTTCAAACTGAAATTTTGTTTAAGTTATGGTCTACACTATATACAATATTAAAAAAATGTCAAAGCATGTTCTGGAGGTGAGTACACGCTCTTCAGAAGTGAATATAATAAAAGAATATTTTGTGAAATGAGTAAACGGTCTCTAGAGGTGAGTACGCGCTGTATACCCGCGTATACCCTCGTCAACATCCCCGACCTACAGTGACACGGTATACCCATTCAAACGGGCAGCGGTGGTAAAGAATCTCCCCCGATGAATTCATCGAGAAATAAGCAGTGTCGAGGCCTTATATGCTCGCCAAAGAAAAACGTGTATATGCATACATACCGATTTTATAGTGTAAAAAGATACTTTTTAGTACATACCACTAGATGCTTTCCCTCGATAGCAGGCGACAATGGCAACCACCTGTAGGACCGACCAGTAACGACATCTGAGAGATAATTCCATCATACTCTCCGAAGCAGGTAGCAACTCTCTACATGTAAATGTAAAATGCATAGGCCTAAAATTTAAATACACTTATTCCTTTTCCAGAAACTCCATCTGGCTTCACCTGACTCTTCCATGTAATGTAACTGGACATATTTATATAGCGCATTTTTTTTATTCTCAGAGAATTTTCAGTTAAAGCCTGTGCGATGAGTTCAATATGGAATCAACGAATGGCCAATGCAGTCATTCAGAGTTATATCTCAGCTCGTAATTCTTCAAATCCCAGTTCCAAACATTGTTTCCTCGTCACGTAAGTTAAACCTGTCCAAGGTTTCATTGTTATATCGATTCAGCCTTCTTCAGTCCCAGATGTAGGGGCCTATCTAATGTAGGCCAATCTCAAAGTTGATTTCAAAGTTCTGTTATTTCAATCATCTCTGTGCTCTACGAATCATCTTAATGGACACAAAGTTATTATCTAGATACTTACTAGATTCGGAAAGCAATCAGTGTTCCATAAAATTCTCAGTCAATCCTACAAATTTGCTTAAAATACTCAACGTTACACCTCTCTATAGGTTACAAATAAGTGGTCAGTCGACTATTCAATCAACTCTTTAAATTCTCTGAAAATATTCTACCGCATGCATTCTTAACTATAAAATTATTACTTTTTCAATCTACTCTATAAATGCTTTAAAAGTATTAGATATAGCATCTATTATGTATGATTCAGAAATTAAATTCATTCTTCATATCGTTATCTTCATCATTTCTACTCATACGATGAATATTCCTGCAGCCTCACATGATACTCAGTAGATTCGTGTTTTGGTGTTACAAAACTCGACTCCAGGAAGTAAGTAAACCTGACGTCAAACCAAATGACTTCTGCCCCACTTACACGCGCAATTAGAATTACAAACATACGAATATTCCCATGCGCAAATTTGCAATAATTTTATTTAATGCGTGTGATATGCGTAAGTATATTACGTTTAGAATGATGTGCATATACTTGTTCGTATATAAGGATTCTGTTATATATAACAGTTTTATTGTATTATAGCAATTATATATATTTATGCATATTGCACTTATATAATGGTGTGTACGCAGAATTTATACCGAATGTCCGATGCATCCGCATATCTAATGTTTATCATGCTACACAAGGACTTCTTTCGGAAAATGAACAAACAAAAACCCGTACGCAGACTCGTCTTGTTTATGCATGACTCTAATTTTGCATGTGTCTAATCTAATCACTTCTATAGCGCCGTTATTACGGATACATACAAATAACTATACATACATCCATCCATCCATTCATCAATCTATCACAGAGTGGAAAGGCGCTATAGATGGGAATTTAGGCGTATACCAGTTTCGAGCGGTCCCTAGAGAGAAGCAGCATCCTTACCTTAGACCTTAGTCCTTCCACGCGCTGACAGCGCATCGGGCGACACAGCTCCTCCACGTCATTCTGTCCTCCGCAGCCCTCTCAGCCTCTTCCCATGTCATTCCGCCGCCGTCCAAATCTTGTATGATCGTGCTTCGCCAGGTCTTTCTCGGCCTCCCGCGTTTCCTTTTCCATCACGACGCGGTCCAGTCCAGTGTCTGCTTCGAGATTCTTTAGTTGTCTGATCTATGTATATGACCTAACCAGCGCAGGCGCGCTCTCTTCAACACATCCTCCATTTTCTTCATAGACGTTAGAATAGAATAGCATAGAATCCAATAATTAAGTTATGAATTAAACAAGAGATAAACGGAAGTAAACATCAAAACGGAATTAATACAAAATAACTCTGGACTTAGTGCAAATTATATATCAACAATCAGAGGACTGAAGTAGATGCAGGCATGGAGGCGAAGTTGGGAATGGTTCAGGAAATGGAAGAAAGCAGTCGCAAAACGAAGGGCTAGGAGATGTATGGTCACGGAAGCAGTCTGTGATGCAAGTAGGTGGAGTCACAAGTCAGTCAGCCGATTGTCGCCAGTTTTGAGTTAGCCGTGCCAGAGAGGGATATAACATCGAGAATTCAGGAAGACAGAGATTCGGGCAGAAGTAGAGAGGCGGATCTGGGACTTGGGTCAGGTCGATGCGTGGCTGACAAACGTTAGGCACGTACAGGATCGCAGACGTCTGGACGAAGAGATTAGACCTAGATCCTTAGCACCTTGATGACGCTCTGTAGGAACTCTGAAGTCGTTAACAATAAACGTCTGAACTCCGTAGAGGTCGGACGGATGTCTGCCATCACAACATGCAGAATAACCATAATCCAATAGACGATGAAGAATCCCGTCTCACACATCCATCCATCCATCCATCCATCCATCCATCCATCCATCCATCCATCCATCCATCCATCCATCCATCCATCCATCCATCCATCCATCCATCCATCCATCCATCCATCCATCCATCCATCCATCCATCCATCCATCCATCCATCCATCCATCCATCCATCCATCCATCCATCCATCCATCCATCCATCCATCCATCCATCCAACCATCCATCCATCCATCCATCCATCCATCCATCCATCCATCCATCCATCCATCCATCCATCCATCCACATGCTGTCCAGCCTTATAAATGCAACTTACGTAATTCTTCTACATGCGTACAACGACACCTATAGTCCGCGGCTGCCAGTTTCACGTCCAACAAGTCATTATAAAGAAATACCCGATTTGTCTTACTTTTTATACAAGTATCAGCATCCCACTAGCTGAAGAACCTTGCCAAGTTGTGCAGATAACAATTGCTGGCCTTATTGGTTCGAACCTAAAACGGAGGTAGCAGTTCGGGAGGAGGAGTGAAGTGGGTGGAGCTAATTTTAGTGGGAGGAGCTGTAGTCATAGTGCTTGCTGCAATCATCGTTAATAGGCATAAAACCACAAACTATTCTGCATCAGATCCTGCATGTCTTAGATTGCAATCATAGTCACTTTCAACTTCAGCACAACACTGTTTCCCCGGCCTAACCCCCAGATTCTGGCCTGGCACCAAAAACGGACCTCAACACTCTGGCTCTTGCGGACATGATTTTGTATATCCTGGTTCTGCTCCTACACCACCGCATCACTACCATCATCGGCAATTGCCACCCTAGACCTGAGTCACCTGACCACTCCGGGTTCTGATCTGGCACCGAAAACGAACAAATAATCTGGCTTTTGCGGACTTCATTTGATACAGCCGCCGGTGTTTTAGCTAGTCTCCCTGACTTAGCTTTTGTGTGGCGCTGAGAAGAAAGTCTATTTACACTTACATTAGGAGATTATTTTATTCTTAAGTTACATGACGCACATTGCATTTATGGGAGGGGTAAATACTAGCTTGGATAAATAATAATCGGTCGGTCATACAGATATAATTATCAGTCGTATTGTAAACAACGAAGGTCAACGTCCGGGTCTGAAAACAAACTACATTATTATAATTCACAGTTTAGCAGTCACGATGATGCTGATAACGAAAATCAATGATGTGTGCCTGTCTATCTGTCTGTCTGTCTGCCATTCGTTGTCTATATGTATGTCTGTCTGTTTGTTAGTCTGTCTGTCAGTTTATCTGCACGTCTGTCTGTTTGTCTGCAGAAGAGTGTGGTTCGTCAGACGGATCTGGATGCAAAGTTAAGAAGGGAAGAGGCTGCATATGACGTTAATTACACCGATTAACATTTCAGTTCATCTGACTTGCGAAATATTTCAGTCTTAAAAATAGATCCAGGGATACAACGCCACAATATTTCTTTAATCTAATCTTCTAAACTGAACTGAACTGGTAAATTCTATAACACTGTTATTGTTCGTGTCGATAACATTTCTGCAGCCCATAGTATGATTTCTTCACTGTTCTTTAGCTGCGGTCTCTGTTGTCTGCGGTCTCTACCATCGTGATCGGTGCAGGTACAGTGCACACGCCTCATCGAATTCATTAGTCGCTGTTCAAGGTGGAGAATGTTTCAGTGACGTACAAAAATGAGACCGGCGGTATATCATATCAAGCTCTGAAGAGTCAGGTTGTGTGCTCGGTGTCGGCGCCAGGTCAGAATCCAAGGGATCAAGCTACCCGTTCCGAGAAGACGGCTATGTTGGAAATCGTTGGTGATGGTGGTCATGACTTGGTGTAGAAGCCACACCAGGAGTTCGATTGACGACCATGGTATGTCTATGGGTAAAAATTAAAACTCCATGTTCTGCACAGTAGCCCAATTCAGACCAAACAAAGGTTACTGAGTTAACCGGCCTGTTACAAGGTCAACGTTGGGCCAAAAGGTTGTCATGTCTAGTGACAGCAGAGGTAATTCACAGTCTGACCCCCATCGTCTTTTGGTGAGGGGGTTTTCGAGACGGCACAGTCGCCCTTGTTAACAATGTCTTTCTCTGCTACCCATTCCGTTTTTAAAGCGGAAGATGTTGCTGGGGCTTTTGACGGCTTGTTAACTGCAGCGTAAACATCGGGTCCACCCGCATGATTCTAAATAGCTGCTTTGGTTTCATCCATTGCTACGCGGTCATTTTGACCTTCCTTCAAGACTGTTTACCTCTGCTCCACCAGGCTGTAGACGTTTGCGTGTTTGTGTGTTGTCGGAAAGTCGGCTTCACCAGCCAGTCTGTACAGAAACAGAGGATCGTTGTTTTCGTGTAGGTAAGTTCCATGAGTTTCGCTTGCATAGATATCGGTTTCATTTAGGAGATTGTCAACCTGTGTCATTGCAACAGGGTGAAAGAGCCTCACTTGTACACATTTTCCTCTGATACACAAAAGTTATTTTCTTAATGGTGGTATTGGTGGTAATTGGGATGGTGGTAGCTGGTTGGTGGCTGGAGTGGTTGTATGGCTGAGAGGTTGTGGTGTAGTGGTGATAATAAATAATAATTAAATAATAAATAATAAGCATATAATAAATAATTAATACTAAATAAATACTAAATATTAAATAGGAAATAAATAAATAATAAATAAATGCTAACAACTAAGTAATAAATAAATATGTATATAATAATGAATAAATAAGGGAATATTAAATAATAAGTAAATGAATAGTAAGTTATAAACGTTCCAATGACATAATTTAATGTAGGCTACAGCAGCGCTTCCCAAACTTTTCAGTGTCACGGACCGGCCGGAAGTTACTTTCAGCGTGACGGACCGGCAGCAATTTTTCCATTGCAGTAGGACC
This sequence comes from Allolobophora icterica, assembly GCA_963556255.1. Classification (NCBI taxonomy): domain Eukaryota; kingdom Metazoa; phylum Annelida; class Clitellata; order Crassiclitellata; family Lumbricidae; genus Allolobophora; species Allolobophora icterica. Next base: position 72,586,837 of record OY744603.1, read on the forward strand.
GGTGCCCATTTATTACTTATTTTTACCTATAAATTTGGTCAAAAAAGTTAAATTGTTTTTTAATGGTAGCGCGGGTATATAATTCAGTACTAAATATCAACTCAATACTTTGTATTGATCTGATATGAATCAAAAAGTTGCAGTTTTTAAAAAGGAAATTGATAAATATACACTGTACATGCTAGTGCTGTTAATTAATAGGCCTATATTTATTACTTTTAATATTTGTTTACGCCCGAGGGAAGAAAAATCCTCAGACTCTAAGAAACTATATAACAGAATAGTGTTTAAGCTTGGAGAACGCCGTCCTCGTCTCTGGGGTGTGTATTTGTAATTGTTATGATTTTCAAATTTAAATAATATTATACTTACAATATCGAATCTAAAAGCTCTATTGACGGAAGCAGTGACCAGGTTATTAGAGACGAAAGAGATACGTCACATCCGGTTTCTAATTGCCGGTCAAAAACCACAAAAACCTAAAAAATTATGTTCTCAGACCTCGGTCTCACGATAGAGTTCTTACTACACTAGGCTGACCAGATATTGGAAACTAAAAACCGGGACACTTCAATCACAAAATCAATTTGTGTTTTGTCAATAATTATAATATAACTTGCACAAATATCTATTTTATGCTTATACAATAATATACAATATACATTATATTGGTATAACTGAAAGGTTTTATTGCAAATCATGCTTTTAAATTTAAAATTTAATTATAAATTTATCAAATCAGTCATTCATATTTGGCGCTTGAATGTATGCTTCTTAAAAGCTTTTTGTCTTCTAATATTCTGTCATAAAATTCAACACATGTTTCTTTCATGTTACTTTCACTATCATAACAGCTTCAAGAGTTTCTTCTGATGATCGACTTTTTTGATCTGAACAATAAGAGTTCATCAGTGAGAAAACTCGCTCAACTGGAGCATTAGTTCCAGGAATTGCTAACAAGAATTGTAGAATCATTTTTAAATTTGGAAGAATTATCTCTCTTTCTTGCAGATCATTGAAAATCTGCACCCATCTGCTATCCACCGCAACATTGTTTCATTCCATTTTTTCCACTTTTTCTCGACTAACAAAATTACAAACGCATGTCATTTCATCAAACAGTGCATTGTCATCAATGTCATACCCAACAGGCTTACAAATTTTGATAAGATCCTCAAGGCTTTTCTCAAACATATCCCAAGTAATTGTTCCTCTCAAGTTCAACCAACTGAACAGCTTGAATGGTGCGTAACTAACTTCCCACATGTCAAAATATTACAACGAAGTTGCATAAAAAGATTGAACTGTTTGCAAAAAGTCATCCTCAATTATGGCACCAGAATCCACAGCTATATTAAGGAGTTCCTTTACTTTGATGCTTAAAAACTTATTTGTTTTCCTACTCTCTAGTTTTTCTTTAAGTTCTGCAAGATCACAGCAGACTTCAACTGCAGTAGAAACGCTCCTTTCCATCTTCAAAATTGTAGCATTAAACAATGCAAGTTGATTATGTGTGAACCACAACCACAATTCTGAACATGGATTGTCAAAAAATTGTCTCAAAACTATGGGACACTTTTCCTCAGCTGAATAAAATTCTTTCAAACCATCAAACATTTGTAAAATTCTCTCAACAGCAGGCATCAAGGAAAGCCAACGAGTGTTGCCACTATTCAAATTTCTTTATATTCAGTGTCCACATAAGCTTATTAACAGGAGTCGTTGATAAGTCAGGTCAGTTCTTAAAAACCGGGACATTTTTAGGGTTTGGCCTACCTTTCCCGGCAGCCGGGACAGCTAGCAGAAAATCGGGACTGTCCCGGGAAAACCGGGACGTCTGGTCAGCCTACTACACTGGACAATAACATGAGGAAAAATTTCATTGGGAGAATGCTATATTCATATTGATTGTGATACTGTGTTTTCTTAACTGTTGTATTCTGTATTGTATTATTTAATGCATGTACACTGGAGTGCTAATCTCTTGCAACCGGTAAATAAAGAAAACACTTACTTACTTACTTACTTACAAATGTTACAATCAAAATTTTTAGTAAAAGCGAACAACAACTATTTGAGCTGTGAGCATATCGCCAAAAATGATTTTGGTCAGTTTTCGTTTACAATTGCAGAAATACATTTACTCCCAGAATAAATCTGTTCAATTTATATGAAAAATATGGGTTTGATTGCGAGACAATCGTGTTTTTTAAGATAGTTTGAAGCGACACCCAATCGAGAAAACGTCTTTCGTCTTTTTGTCTAGTTTCTTGACGCACATTGCGGACCGGCAACTGAGGGCTCGCGGACCGGCACCGGTCCGCGGACCATAGTTTGGGAACCACTGGGCTACAGTATACAGATGACAGGATGAGCAAAATGATGCATGCAAATGACATCGCATACAAATGGAATCATCAACATTATTCGCTTCTTATCGGTCTTCCTTAAGTTCGCTCATGACTCAGCAATCAGTCCTAAATGCAGCTGCGCGGTTAACAGCGCGTCTACCACGCTACTCAAGCATTTCGTCCTTCATGTTTGAGCAACTGCACTGGCTTCCTCTCTCAACACGTATTAACTTCAAAATCCTCATTCTGGTTTCCAAGACACAGCGAGGTCTCGCTCCCAAATATTTGATTTTCTTTCTGTCTCCTCGTCCCTTTCGCTCCTCGAACAGCCAGGATCTGTCAGTTCCTCATACTAGAACAACTATGGCGCAGTCCCGATCTTTTGCCTCAATTAGTCCCTTTCTCTGGAATACACTGTCTCTTTCTACTCGTTCTCAAATTTTAATAGGTAAGTAAGGTAAATCCTCGTCTTCTTTTGCTTTCCTCAAGACTTGTTTCTTTTCTTGTGGCCTTACGCAGTTGGAGCGCCTCTGAACAGTTCACCCTAGTAGAGGCGCTTTATAAATGTTTACATACAATAGGCGCTTTATAAACGCTTACATACAATCGGATGAGCAAAATGACGCATGCAAGTGACACCATCAACCTACAATCAAGGCTACAATACAAAAATATTCGTTGTCGCGTGTTCGATAAACTGTAAATATGAACTTAACCATCAACTCTGATATGTCGGATGAGTCAGCTTACGGGTCTGTGGGGTCCTTCACTGGGTTCTTAACTTTTTAGTTGACTTATGTCAGTTACGTCATTTTTCTCTTAATATCATTTGTGTATGATGTCATTTAAATGTACTATTTTGCAGGATGCTTAATTTGCTTATGATGGTTAAATGTCGTTTTCATGGCTGCTATTTGTATGTAATCGTAATCGTAAATTTGTATAGCGCCACTTCAGAGAAACTCCTCAGAGGCTCTCCCGACCTCACAACAGTAAACCGTCAACGTAGCACTGTTCGGTGTTTACACGCAGAGGAGCAAACTGGAAGTTAAGATGTCATTTGCTAGTTATATCATTTGTATATTTCACTTACATGTGTCGTTTTTCTGGTTATGTCATTTGTTGTAAATGTATAGGATGTCATTTTATGTCATTTTGCTGATTAGGTCATTTTCACGGTTTGCTCATGATCAATCTCATTGTCTTGGAATAAACCCTAAGAAACTAGGTCATATGAATGACATAGGTCATAGGGTCATTACGTGCATAACAAGGTCATTGTGTCTCTAGGTGACATATTGAAATTCACGGATTTAAACAGCAGATCATAAGGTCGTGATGAAGGTCATATAAGTCAATCGTGACCGGTGTGACGGTGTCTTATTAAGTTATTTCTATCTGTGGTTTGAATTTCATATCGTTACAAAGTGAGCATTATAGATGCATGGATTATGACTATGTTTCCAACAGGTTGTCAATTCAGTATTGTAGATAGGCCCCTAGTAATATCGTTATTACACGAGGTTGCAAATTTCGCGCTGTTGCTCAAAAGATCATAGTTCCACCAGGTTACAAATTCAGAGCTTTAGATGACAAGATTATGGCTCCATCAGGTTAAAAAATCAATGCTGAAGGTAACAAAATCATGGTTTTACCAGGCTGCAAAGTGAATGCTGCAGATAAAAAAGATCGTTTTTCTACCAGGTTACAAAGTGAGTGCTGTAGATTAAAAGATACCAGGTTACAAAGTCAGTGTTTGAGCTTGAAAAAACTTCGTGTTGGCTAGTGGCTGTAAAGATCGTTTTCGATGACCGTTTGACTCCCGTCGTCTTTGAATCTCACTGGAGGTGATTGCATTTCACAGTAGGGACTTTCTGTGTCAGACCCTCCCGTTGAGAGGGTCCTGGATGCCAAAGACCAGCTGGGCGACAAAACTGGTTCGTTAGCGTAGATGCTTTCCGGGATTCCAGGTGACATCGTCTCGTAAGTCGGACTCGGAAAACCATCGCTGGTGCTAACTTTGTCCTTTGCTTCAACTGAGTCTGCTTGTGAGTTGAAGGTTGTTGCGTTTTTCGATGGCTTGCTGACGTTGGTGTATTGTGCTGTTTTGTGAGCAGGACTAACCGCCTTCTTCTTCTTCTGAGCTGGGATAATTTTATCTTTTGCAACGGCTTTATATTCGCTCTCCTTCCAATCGCAGGCCTCATCATAGCCGTTTGCTAAGGAGCTGTTGTCCGCCTTAGTTGAACCAGCGCATTCTGGTTCCCTGACGTCTCTGACAACGCTGTAAACGTTTGATCTCGGTATCTGATAGGCTGGTTCTCTGCTTTCCCCATCGCAGTAGACAATCGGATCCTGTGTCGGTCTGGAACCAGCGTCGTCTGCGAGGCTGTAAACGACGGTGTTTGGCACTTCGTAAGTTTCTGATGCTTTAGCGCCTTTTTCTCTGGATTTTTTTATCTTGTCGTTGCTGTAGATTGGAGACGACCCATTCCCGTGCTTTACACTCATTGTCTGATTTTCATTCGCGTAAATTGCCTCATTTCGGTCGCTACTATCAATGTCTGTCATTTGAACGGTAGTGCTAGTTTTCGACCATCTTTTTCTAAAAAATAAGGCACGTGTGTGATAATAATAATAACAGCAATAATAATAATAATAGTTATTATTATTACTATTATTATTGTTATTTTTGTTGTTTTCGTACCAGAAGTAGTATTAATTCCTCAGACTGTCAAAACTAATGTCTGGAAAAAGATTATTGTTATTATTTTTTCCCGAGGTACATGTAATCCCTCAGGAGTCTAAAAAAATACGCTTTTAGCTGTTGTTGAATGTCTGAAAAATCAGACCTCGTCCTCTGCAACATCAGTGAAAGTGCCACGAAATGCGATGGCGTTGTAGCGCTGGATGCAGATGGAAAAGCGCTGAAAGAGAAAAGTGACCTCCCGCGGCTCTCCAGAAACGGACGAGAGACGCTGGCCAACCTCACGGATGAAACTAAGCCCGGCAGAGTTGATGGGACTCAGTGTTTCAAAGGCAATAAGCAAAAAGAAGTGTGATGGTGGCAACCCCGAGTACTTCTCGATTTTACGTACGGCGGCTTGTTCAGCAGCGGCTCCCGCTGCTTTCGTTGTGTGGGCAATATAGGTTTCCGCACAGGTGTGTACAACCGTGGCATCGTCTTTCTCCTGTTCAGTCAGAGCCGTAGCAACAAAGAACGTGGCCCCCTCCGACCTACGTCCGCAGCCCATTACAATGCATTATGTGATGTATCAAAACAGTATCATAATGACTTCACGCCGTTCACGGTTATTTTTTGCCACTTTATGGGCCCCTTCTTTGCGGGCACCTCCTGTCGGAGGGTACGGAGGGCAGTCGCTACGCCTCTGTATTCAGTCCGTTCTGAATACTGCTGCTAGACTAATTGCCCGTCTTCCTCGATTCTCTCATATCACCACCTTTTTGGCAGAAGGACTTCACTGGCTCCCGCTTTCTGCCCGCATTCAATCCAAGGTCCTCATCCTTATCTCAAAGGATCAAACTTGGTTTTGCTCCAAAATATTTATGTGATCTAATTCATCGCCCTCACTCTGCTTTTTTTCTTTCGTCCTCTTCGCTCCTCTGAGCGTTTGGACCTCCTCGTTCCTCGTGTCAGGACTTTACTAGCTCAATCTAGGTCTTTTGCTTCCATTGGCCCTGCTCTTTGGAATGAGCTTCCTCCGTACGTTCGTTCTTCTATTCTTTCCGGTAACGTTTCTTCGTCTTTTAAGTTTCTTAAAACTTGCTTCTTTTCTCGGGGTCTCTCGCACTGGGAGCGCTTCTGAATGGCCCTCCCGCTAGAAGCCCATTATAAAAATTCGAATACAATACCGTACAATACAATCCCAGGCCAGATGTTTGCCTGCTGCCCAGAGGATCAGCGTAGCCCCGTCTGGTCTCCAACTGCCTATACGACCCAGAGGGTTCTTTCGTGCTTTAAGCATCGGCCCTCTGCAGGGCCCGCCAGACTATATCGTTAATGGCGTGATGACGAAGGGATCACCAAAAAGTCAATAATAATTAAAATGATGATGATAATAATAATAATAATAATAATAATAATAATAATAATAATAATAATAATAATAATAATAATAATAATAATAATAATAATAATAATAATAATAATAATAATAATAATAATAATAATTAAAGGTACCTTTCCTTCAAACCCTGAAGACGAGGCCTGACCGTCCAGACAATTAATCTGCTCTCAAATATTTTTTTCCAAATCCTGAGGGATCACTGATCTTCTTCTTTGGTTCTCTGCCCTTAGGCAGGTTCGTATGTCCAACGGCGCCATTCCTCTCGATGTTGAGCTTCCGCTTTCATCTGTCTGTAGCCGTCCCTCTTTATTGTCCAGTCTAGGAACATCGTTCTTGGTCTTCCTCTTGTCTTTTTCCCTTCCATTCTACCCTCGATGATATCTCGTAGCAGGGAATTTCCTCTCATTATATGGCCAATCCATCTTCTTTGACGCTCTCTGATTGTCCTCATCATGGATCTCTCCTCTCCCACCATTTGCAGTACCTCTTCGTTTGTTATATGCTCTGTCCAACTGATTCTCTCCATTCTCCGCCATATCCACATTTCGAAGGCTTCTATCCTTTTGATGTCCTCCCCTCTTATAGTCCACGTTTCAGATCCGTATAGAACCACACTCCATACCAGCGTCTTAACCATTCGCTTCTTCAGATTCCTATTTAATTTTCCTCTCAAGAGCTCCTTTCTTTTATAGAAAGCATCTTTTCCCATGGCTATTCTTCTTTTTATCTCCGTATGGCACTTCACATCCCTCGTGACCATACTTCCTAGGTAACAGAATCTCTCAACTTGTTCGATGACCACTCCATTTACGGTTATTCTAACTTCTTTTTCTTCTCTTTTGCTTATCCTCATGACCTTTGTCTTCTTGGTATTTATTTTCATTTCGTATTCTGTTGATATCATATTCAGGCGATCCATCATTCTCTGCAGTCCTTTTTGGCTTCTTGCTAACATTGCCTGATCATCCGCAAATCTCAGCGCTTTCACCAACATACCCCCAACCTTTATTCCCTCGTTCACTTCTTCCATCGCCTCCCGTACAAGCTCTTCGATGTAGATGTTGAAGAGTATTGGAGAGAGCGGGCATCCTTGCCTCACTCCTCTGCCTATTCTTCCCGGCTCTGAGTATTCACCATCTATTCTTATTTTTACTTTCTGTCCCATGTACAGGTTTCCAATAAGTCTTCGCTCTTTCCAATCCACTCCTATTCTTCGTAATGCATGCATTAATTTCCTCCAATCCACCCTATCGAAAGCCTTCTCATTGTCGACGAAACACACATAGACGTCCTGGCCATGCTGGAGGCTTCTTTCCGCTAGTATCCTCACTGCTGCAATTGCATCTCTTGTTCCTCTTCCCTTTCTAAAACCAAATTGATCCTCCCCCAAGCAGTCATCTGTTTCTGCCTTTGCTTGCAGTCTCTTCGTGATAACTCTTAGTAGAATCTTGGATGCATGGGTGAGGAGGCTTATAGTTCGGTGGTCTTCACATGTTGTTGCATTTGGCTTTTTCTTGAGCGGGATCAATATGGTCTGTAGGAAATCTTCAGGCCAAACTCCTGTGTTATATATGTCTTGGCATAACCGCACTAGTTCTGTCATTGCCTTCTCTCCCAGGTTCCTCAGTATTTCAATTGGGATATTATCAATTCCTTCTGCTTTGTTGTTTTTCATATCACTCATTGCTGCTAGAACCTCCTCCCTGAGTACGTCCGGTCCTATGTTATCGGTACTTGGTGTTTGTTCTTCCCCGAGATCTTCTTGGCTACTTTTTCCCATATACAAATCCTCAACATATTCCTTCCATCTTTTCCTGATATCGTCTGCATCCTCTAGCAACTTGCCATCCTTGTCCTTGATTGCGCTTCCGCCACCCATATTCTTCTTATTTGTCAGTGTTTTGACCTTTCCATATACCAGGTCGTGTCTTCCTCGATTCTGTAGCATCTCTAGCTCCTTACACTGCTCTTCCCACCAATCCTCTCTTGCCTTATCTGTTGTTCTTCTTAGTTGATTATTCAGCCTTTTGTATTCACTCCTTGCCTCTTCTGTGCTCTGGTGTTTCCATTTTCTTCTTTCTTCCATATCCCTGAGCATCTCCGTTGTAACCCATGGCTTGCGCGGTCCTGTACCCATCTGGAACCCCACAGTCTTTGTCGTTTCCTCAATCACGATCTCCTTCAGACTCCTCCACCTTTCATCTGTTGTTATCTCCGTACTCAACTCCACCACCCGTTCTTCTATATTTTCTGAGAGTTCGTTACTCTTTGTTTGCATTATTTCTCTATTCCATTTCTGTTTAACTATCCTTTGCTTCTTTATGAACTTAAGTCGGAGATGTATTGTCATGGCAACCAGGTTATGGTCTGTGTCTGCATCGGCTCCTGGGAGAGTTCTTGAGTTCTTTACACTGTTTCTGTACCTTTGTCTGATCATGATGTAGTCCAGTTGGTATCTTGCTCCATCTCCCGGTGCCTTCCATGTGTATCTTCTCCGCTTTTCCTGTTGGAACCAAGTATTTGTTACCATGAGTTTTTGTCTCTTGCAGAATTCCACCAGCTTTTCTCCTCTCTCATTTCTGTTCCCCAGTCCATATTTTCCTGTAGCCTCTTCCTGTTCTTTTTCACCAACTGTTGCATTCCAGTCTCCCATGACAATCACATAATCTTTGCCTTTGATGTCTCTAAGCCTTTCCTCTATCATCTCGTATATGTCGTCCACCTCCTCCTCCTCGTGTGCTGATGTTGGCATATACACTTGTATTATTGTTATGTCGACTGGGTGTGCTTGCAATGTCACTATGAGCATCCTATCCTCACGTCTCTCCACCCTTGATACGCATTTGGCGACTCTCTCCGACAACAAGATGGCCACACCATTTTGACTCTTCTCTCCTCCAGTGTATATCACCCTAATGCCGTCACTCATGAAGTCTCCTCCCTCTTTCCACCTGACCTCCGACAGGCCCAAAATGTCCAAACCTGCTCTCTTCATCTCTCTCACGACATTAGCCAACTTTCCCGGTCTCAGCATCGTTCTTACATTCCACGTTCCTATTTTTAACTTTTCTTTTTCACTGATACCTCGGGTAAAAAAAATAATAATAAGCCGTTCCAGGTACCATCTATCTTTCACCGGACATTAGTTTTGACAGCCTGAGGGATTAATACTACCTCGAGTAAAAATAATAATAATAATAATAATAGTAATGATAATTATGATTATTATTATAGCGCTTTGGCCCTCAGCACGACATCAACGAAGACTAGCCATCCTAGAAAAATGCTATCCATATTTTTTTAAATCCTGAGGGATTACAGTCATTTACCTATAATAAACGTAATATAATAATAATAGTTATAACACTTGTACTTCGGGTAAAAATACAAACATCAACAGCAGCAGCATAATAACAGTAACAACAACAGCAACAACAATAATGGTGATGATAATTATTATTTATTATTATTATTATTTACTTATTATTTATATTAATATTTTTTACCCAGGGATCATATAATCCTTTGGGACTTTAAGTGGCTCCGGGAATTGTTCCTATTTGGGTTGGCTAAGACTCGTCAAATTCTGGCAGGAAGGCGAAAGTGCTTCGAAAGGCGACTGCATTACATCATCAGGTCATAACAGAGAGGAGCTGGAAAAGACGGCCTGTCTCTCTGGGCCTAGAGTCTCCAGATACACGGGTGAAAAGATGCCAGAGCTCCGTGAAAAAATCAAGGCGAGCCTTGTTAGTAGCGCCTAGAGTTCGAAGACCAGCGGAACAAAATGATACTGCAGCAGGAGTGGATTGTATTTGGATATTTTCTTGGATGCCTCCAGCTCCACAGCCAAGTATGAAACAGTCAAGGTTTCAATCACGTTGACATCCCAGATCAAACTATGACCATTGCGCCATGGGATAAGCGTAATACCGTCAGTTCTGGATTGGCCAGGTGGTTCTTCAATCACAGGAAAACCAGCGCGAGAAAGGCCTCGACAGACTGGGTAATTTAAGACGGCATGCCGGACAAAGCGTCCGTGGGACCCAAGCTTCAAGAAAGCCACGCGATCCCCCCGCCGCCACAAGTGATTCGCAAACGCAATTGTGAGATTCGCATATAGTCAGTGGTTAAATTCAGCCGGATCCCGCCGGATCTGAGATCCGGCACCTCTGATTTGAGATCCGCCACCTGCATTGTGAGACCCACCACCCAAATTATGAGATCCGCCACCTAAAAATGGAGACCCATCACCTCAACAGGGATACCCATCACCTCAATAGGGAGCTCCACCACCTAAGATCAGATTATCATTCGTCAGCCTCACAGTGCGGTTCAATATTCACTAGCATCATAGAAAACTACTTGGGCCTATATGTGTTCACTTAAATCGCCTGCTGTTTTATAATCGCTGCCGAGGGGTAGTAACTAGTAACCAAAGGCTGTGGCAGCAGAAGTAGATTTGGGTCTACATGTATGATGTACATCCGAGCGATAGCACAGTAGTTTACTTCACTAATAACTCGTTTGCGAAATTTCGGAAGTCTGAGCTGGAATCGTTTGAAAATCTGGAATAGCACGTTATCTGATTAGTTATAATTATCGCGCATTCAGTGTGCAGATAATGTCGAAAAGAAAGTTAGCCAGCGTGTAAAGAAAGCTATCGTAGGCCTACGTGGATGGATTTCTAAGGGTCATCATGCTGCAATAGATTTTCTTGCAGTCCCTTAAATTAGCTATTAATCTAGCCTTGGATATGAAGTGTTAGCGACTTCATTTTCTTAGCCTTGGCATATGAGGGCGGTTGGCCAGTCCTCTCCGTCGCCGTCTCGTCTTCCCACCGACAGTGGGCTCTCGGTGTACTCATAGCTGAGTTGGCTAGGGAGCACAAGTGGAGCAGAAGCCTCGAACCAAATTTCTGCCCTAGCGGGATAGATAGTGTTAGCGTGCAACAGATTTAGGCAAGTGCAAGTGCAAAGCACCAACGAAACGTCCACAGCCACAGAAGCATGCAGGGCAGTATGGAAATGTTTCTAAGTCAGCATATTGTGGCATTGACAGAATGACAGTATTGAAATTCCTGCTTAATTTTCAGCTTTTCACTGGGTTTACATCTGTGATGATCTAAGGCTATAGTCAGACTGCTTTACTTACTGGGCTCTTCAATGTGAAAGTAGTCTGCATATTAATTTTTGGTATTTGTTCATCATGTGCTTTGTAAGTTATTGCACTGACATGTCTATTAAAGCCTAGTCTTCTGTAAAATGTTATGTAAAGTAATACATGTATTATGTTTCAATTTTAATTGTTAATGTTTTTGCTTTCAATTATCGGTGATGTGTCGTGTTTCATGCATGTTGTAATTCAGGGACGTCATTTGGGGGCATGGAGGGCATTTGCCCCCTTATTTTTGGAAAAAAAAGAAAAATATGTGAAAAAGAAAAGGAGGAAGAAGAAAGGGGTAAAAAAAGAAAAAAGAGACTCATTTGCAGCATTGGCTTACATTTTTGCACATGTAGACTAAATACAAAGCATTTGAAAAGAAACACCAAAAAAGGCGAAAAAAATTGTTCGCGCGTCACCGCGGAAATTTTTTTTACCTTTTTGCCCACCCCACCCGGAGAAAACTGAAATGACGTCCCTAGCTGTTGTAATTTAGGATGAGCCGTTGGTTTTTGGGATTTGCAAATATTTAGAGACCCACCACCTCTGGATGAGCAATTTAACCACTGCATATAGTTGTTCTTAGGCGAAGACCAACAACGATTCTCACAGTTTTATCATATAGTTTTAGGCCACAGGCGGTAATGGGCAGTGCGAATAGTCAGTCACCTGCGTGACTTTGAAGCGTGTCTGATGGTAGGCATCGGTGGGAGAGGCTTTGAGACCAGAAGCAACCTGTTGGATAAGTGGTTTATCCCGTGTGATTGTTTGTGGATGAGACTCTGGTCTGGGTGTGCTGTTTTACTCTCCTCACTCCAACGTTGCCATACAGCCTCAAATTGTGCATTGTGGCTGGTTCGCACTTTGCTAAGCATGGAGGATTGGAGACCGTGGGTGCCTACAGTAGAAGCCAAGAAGGCAGGAAGTGCAAGCGAGAACACCCGACATATGCCAAGTCAACCAGCTTTGACTGGGAGAGAAGCCTGGAGCCACTGACTGTCAGACAAGGAAAGATTTACGATCAAACAAAGGCCTTCACACAAGAGAGAATCATACTCTGCCAGGTAAGGGGATGGTCAAGACCTGCCATGGAAGCATCGCAAGGTGTGCCCAGCAGCCGGGGTGAACTTAATGAGCCTCTCAGCAATATAGGGGCATCGTGCTACCAATGATCACCAACCCTGAGATAGCCAGTCTTAAACCTCTCAATCAGTTCTCTGTTGTCTACCCAGAGGTGGATAGTGGGACGCCCAACACTCTGGCCTCCTCCTCTGGCTAGACAAAAGAGAAGTGATAGAAAGGTTTAAGAGTGGTCATCAACGGGGAATGTCAGGTTCAGTTTTAGCCTCAGATGTTCACATTCCCTATCAACCGTTTTCACGTCTGCGGCCCCCTTCGATGCCTTCCTACCCAAAGTAAGGTAATCCAGATATCTCAAATAAAAGTGAGTTGCGACGAGAGGCCCTGAAGAATTGGCTGAAGATGGAGACAGAACAACAGCGGACAAAGAGGATCTTCCTGTTGAGTGCCGGTCTGGGATGGCAGGACGTATTGGCCAAACTTGAGTGAAGCTGTCTCTGCATGAGTCAGATGGTAGAAAGGCGCAAGTTCGGGTAAGATGTCACCAGCAGCAGACAGCTTATGGTTTCGGTAAAGACTGTCAAACGCTTTCGAGATATCAAGTTGAACCGAAACTGAATTCGATTCCATGCTATTTAGAACGCGTCTGGAGAGTGTACCGCTGCCTCACAACCACCAGGAACACATACACCGACCTGTTTAAGGGGGAGGGGTAGAAATAAGTGAGCAGTTTCAGTGTAAGCTATTCAACGCTTCTACCTTGAACTCCTATCGACGCTGCTTGTCTTACCTTCGCAACATGACAACTACAACAACGATTGCGATGAGAACAAGTAGGCAGACGGTCGCCATGACAACAGGTAACATCACTGAAACAAAACGTGCCGTAATGTACAATTTTTGTAATAGTAAGTGCAAATTTATATAACGCCTCTTCAAGAAAAAAGTCTGAGGTGCTTCCGATCTGGTAACATGAGACCGCAATCAAATAGAATGTTCTTCAACCATGAAATGTAATGTAACTTAAAAGTAGATTGTTGTTGTTATTATTATAAAAAGATTTATTTATAAAGCGCGCTAATATAACGAAATGCGCTGCATATGCTCTCTCTCTCTCCCTCCATGCTTCTCTCTCTCTCTCTCTCTCTCTCTCTCTCTCTCTCTCTCTCTCTCTCTCTCTCTCTCTCTCTCTCTCTCTCTCTCTCTCTCTCTCTCTCTCTCTCTCTCTCTCTATATATATATATATATATATATATATATATATATATATATATATATATATATATATATATATATATATATATATATATACATACATATATATATATATATATATATATATATATATATATATATATATATATATATATATATATATATATATATATATATGATAGTATGGACATTGTTACATCCTTGTATATGGATAGAACTGATTGCAATGAGTTATGCAAATATGTACTCTGCCTTTACATTTTGACGGGAAAACTCAACCCTACAAAGACCGACTGCGTTTGATTTGTGTTCAAACGCAGTCGGTCTTTGTAGGGTTGATTTGTGTTCAAACTCCGGCACTGTTCGTACTCTGACAGTGCCAGTCCCAAGCCTGGAGAAAGGAGGAGGGTGACGCTAATCATTTTGATACGGCACAGCGTCGTTAAACAGCAACTAAGAAGATTTGTGTTCAGACTGGCCCTGTGTTGTCCCGTTTGTTGTCAGTCGCGCGATTAGTGTAATTTTTGTCTCCCTTGTGGGTGACTAACCCTGAGAGGCGGCCATGCATGGGTACGAAGTTTAGCGACTTCATGTTACACAGCCCTGGCATACGATGGCGGGTTGCCAGTCCTGTCTCTCGCCGGCTGATCTTTCCACCAACAGAGTATACGGTCAGTGTATTCACTATAATATAGGGAGCGCCAGTAGAGCAGAAATCTCGAAACATGTATACATGTATATATCTGGTTATTTGTAAAGCGCCTTAATCTCACAAGGATGTTTTACATGACTAGCTAACAGAAATAAAGAGATGCCTCTTAAGATGGCTTGAAATGTTTCTTCAGCTGAAAATGTTTCTTTCTAAGCCGGCAAGTATTTTAACTCCCTGCTTCTATGTTTGGCAGTTGAGCACTCCAACTACTAAACAAAAGCGTAGCCCACCGAATTGTCTATTACTCCAAACACAACATTTCTTTTGTTGTCAGGTAATGAAGCACATCTACTGTACGCTACCACGATACAATTGATGCCCGTGTACTGCCAAATAAGTGTCTGCCATTTCAGCCATTACTTTGAAGAGTATAGACTTACATGATTCGCCTGGCGTCTGTTCCTCCATTGCCTCTTTGCCATCTCCTTTGCTATTAACAGGGTCGTCTGTGTAATGTGCATCCGTTGCAGTTTCTGTGTCATCTAAGAAACATTTACCAACTTCTGTTGACGGTGTCGCAAGATATGCGAACCTTGGGAAGTTTTAGATTGCGTTAAGAAGCCAGTCAGCTCATGAGGAGAAGCGCCCAGCTGTTGGAATGTTGCTGTATTGTTGTTATTGAGATGCAAGCAGTAAGCAAAGCGTGCCGAAGGCATCGTGCAAGACTATGCGGAAAGAAAAGAAGGAAAAAAGATTGGTCGATATCATGCCATCACAGTGCTCTTCAGTTACTTTAGAGGCATCAATTGGTTAAAATTAATTCAGTTAAAAGTCAGTCAATAAATCAGTCAGCCAGTCAGTTAAATAGTCAGTCAGTTAGTCAGTCAGTCAGTCACTCTCGCAGTTAGCAAGTCCGCCAGCCAGTCGGTCAATCAAACAGTCGGTGAGCTATAGTCTGTGAGTAATACAACCAGTGTGATTCTCGTTAACGTTAACGATAACGAAAATGTTCGTTAACGAACAAAAAATGATTTCGTTAACGATAACTATAACTATAACTAAAAAATATCATTAACTATAACTATAACTATAACGAAAATAACACTAACGAAAATTCATTGCTATTTTCGTTAATACGAATAAAAAAAGTGCAATATCAACTAACGTCAGAACGTGAAAATACACCCGTTAACGAAAGCAAAATGATTCCTATGTTCGCCTTGGATGTCGGTGAATATGGAGCGCTGTGTATTCATGAAGCTGAATGCACCCATTCGTCAAAGCTCTAAGCAAATTATTGTGTAACACGTCTTCATAATTCAGTGTGATTTTCATTAACGATAACGGTAACGAAAATGTTTTCGTTAACGAAAGCAAAATGATTTCGTTAACGATAACTATAACTGTAACTAAAAAATAATATTAACTATAACTGTAACTATAACTAAAATGAAAAACCATTAACTATAACTGTAACTGTAACTAAAATAAAATCTGTAAGGAGAATCACACTGAATACAACCAGTCGGTCAGTCAGTCAGTCAGTCAGTCAGTCAGTCAGTCAGTCAGTCAGTCAGTCAGTCAGTCAGTCAGTCAGTCAGTCAGTCAGGCAGGCAGTCAGGCAGTCATTCAGTCAGTCAGTCAGTCAGTCAGTCAGGCAGTCAGTCAGTCAGTCAGTCCGATAGTCAGCCAGTTAATCAATCAATCAATCAATTAATCAATAGGCCAGCCAGGTAGTCAATCAGTCAGTGAATTAGTCAGTATACAGTTTTGTGGTGTATGTACCATTTTCTGTTTCTAGCTCCGGTGGATTCTCCGCTGTACACAAAATGTTTTCAATAGAACCTGGCCTCGAAGGCGTTCGAGTAGTCGACCCTGTAAGGCCAGCCCATAACGTCTGATTATATTAAACTACTTGAATATTTGAAACATTAACAGATGTCAGAATTCAGCTAGAAACAAGCGAAGCTTAACGCTAAGCAGTAATTACTAGGGACGCTTTAACGGATACATGCAGTTAACAGAAACATTTAACAGGACATAATTATATCAGAAAACAGGCGTACGTTAGTTCTTAACATTTGAAATTTTGTTCTTGAAAACTGTAACACTTTCAGGCTAACAAGGGCGCGCTTTGGTTAAGTGTTTAAAGTTGAACGTCAGGATATGTCATGGACACGAGGAACGGAGCCGATGGGTTAGAGCGCTCGGCTTGTAACGCGAAGAGTACGAGTTTGAGCCTCCCTTAAGACGGCTACTGTGTAAAGACCTTGAGCAAGTCCTTGATGCGCAGTTGCTCAACGCCATCGATGTTCTGTTGTGTGAGCACTTTTGAACTTTGGAAGGCAATATTAAATGTTTGTTTATATCTAGACTTTTGTAAGTCGCATTTTGTGAACTCCTTAGAGGGATGTCAATATGTCTGTCTAAGGGAGCCAAACAGGTTCGTCTAAATATAACCAGAACTAGGACAAGTTACTCGAACGGGATAAAAGTTACAGTTGGAGTGTTAGTAGCAAGATTGTTTCAAAGGGACAGACCAACATAAGAGAGTACACAGTGTTCTCGTGTTATACGTGCGGCAGCGAGGAACCAGAATATCTCCAAGGGAAGCAGAACAAAATGCAGTTTATTTGTATTACATTTTGTTGTATTATATCGTATATACTGTAAACAACATGGTCGTCGTGGCTTGCAACTAGTTAACTTCGTCTAATGATTGTAAACGACTGTATAATTGGATAGGGTAATTAACAATCAACGCATTAGTAAATATGCTCATAAATCCATATTGCCAGTAGCTGTAGCCTAACTGATTTCATGCATTAGCTAACAGTTTGTCATCAGGCGTTCTTTTACTCTCGTCTACGTATGCCTATTCCTTGTAAAAATGCAGTAGGGCCTACACAAAGTTGCAGAAACTCGTCTAGGTTTTGCATTAACCTAAATTCTGCGAGTATCTCATGAAATTGTAATGCTTTGGTGACTGTTTTCTATGCTTGAGTTGAACTGTGGAGTTTGAAACTAAGTTACACTTAATTAACTAGTTACAACTACAGTAGATGGCATGATAAGATTGCAACTTACTTTGTGGATCATCTATGCAGTTGTATGTGATGCGTTCAAAGTCATTGTAAGAAGAGCTCAAGTACCCACAAGGGATCTTTTCCTTGAGAACGTCAACGGTGCAACTTTTTGTATTATCACATCTGAGGTGGACATCCGTTCTATGGTTTGCATTCGCATTATGAGTACAGTCGTTATCTTTGATGCAGCATGATTCCCAAAGGCACCCAGAATCTCCAAGCCTTACGGTTGCTATCTTGATGACCTTCATCTCTTCACATATTAAATTGAGTCGAGATCCAACACAGCCCTCAACTATTTCTGTTGCAGCGAAACGATGAAAACACACAGAGTATATACCGTGAGATAAACATATAATAATTATATATGATGCAGGCATAAGTATTAGCATAATTGTTGATATGTTTGATTATGATGATGACGATGCTGCTGATGTTGTTGATGATCCCGATGAATAACTAAGTCTACATCACACAAAATGCTGTTCCTTGATTTGATGTTTCTATTCGCTCTAAGGCTCCTCTGATATCATTCAAGCCCGGACTAGAGTCTCATCTCTTTCAGATTGCTTATCTCGTGCAGGTTCTGTCTCTCCGAAACTCATGGATCTGTACTGAAGCTGTCTGTGATTCGAACAGAAGGTTTCGTTCTTATAGACGACCATGGATTCCAGAACAGCAACGTCATAGGTTGAAGGTATGACTCCCCATTCCCAGAATCCTCTGAAAAAAGTAAAAAGTAAAGCTCCCATATCCCATACGGAACGTATGGGAGGTGCTTTCTCGCAGGTCCTTGAGCCGGTAAATGGAGGAATCCCAAGGTCCTGGACATGGAGCCAGCGCATCGCAGGACTTGCCATGTACTTCCCAGCTTACGCCGGTTCCAAATTGTACTGCTTGGTAACACAGGCAAGTGTGTGTGCAAACAACTTGCCCAGGGTCTTTACGCGGAGCCGAACCCGCAACCGTGCGCTCCGTGAGCAAGCGTTTACCAATAGACCACCGTGTGATTACGGCACCGAAACTAACGTACCAATGTGACTCCTATGAACTGGAATTGGTGTAGCGTCTTATGTATTTATTAGCCGATTTATTTATTTACGTAAGTAAGCATATAATGGGCTTGGCGCCTATTGATACATTGAGACCTAGACTGAAAAATTTAATCTAAAGTTTGCCACCATTGCCCATTAAAACATGCAAGGGTGATTAAGGGATCCCTCCTGATAAATGCATTAAGAAGTCAGCAATCAATCAATCGTTGCAGAAAATATGCATGCCTACTAATTGATTAGTGTACTCTTTTGGTACGTACCACTTAATACTTTCCCTCGGTAGCATATGACAATGGCAACCACCTGTAGGACTGACCAGTAGCGACATCTGAGAGATAATTCCATCATAATCTCCGAAGCAGGTATATCAGCTCTATAAACTTAAATTATAAAAATATATCATTATGCAGTTATTCTTAACTTATCTATTCAGTATTCAACAGCTCCACCTGACTTCACAGGACTTCTCCAAGTAATGTAACTGGGCGTTTATATAGGCTAATGCCATTTTGGGAGATTCTCAGTTAAAGAGAAAGAGAAATATCATTTGAAGCTAGTGCGATGTGTTCATTTTCAAAATCATCCCACCTGCTGATAATTTAACAGGATACACTTACTTACTTACTTACAATTGCACTGTTTGTACACAAATTCTAAACGTAATATTTTTACGAATATTGCATGTATCATATATATTTTTATATGTATATATTAAGTCTTATATCATGCCGTAAAATGTTTACGGGACCTATTACTGAATTAAAATAAGTCTATAATCTTTCCGTGCCATCTAAAGTTGGACTTCAAATTTAATTCATTAAATCGAACGACATAGTCTTTCGATACAAAACCTTAGCTCAACAATCTAGTTCCAATCGGTGTTTCTTCGTCAGCTCTGTAATTCAGTGTTTTTTTTTATCGAACAAGTGTTCAATCCGAGTTGTATGCTGGATTATAACATTTGAATGTACTCTCTTCTGTACGAAACATTCGGAAAACAACCAGTCTTTAATAGCATTCTTAACCAATTCCATCAATTTTCTTACAATACCCAACGTTACACCTCTAAGATTATAAATATATTTTCAATCGATTTTTCAACTCTTTAAATTCTCTGATAGAATTCTGCAGCACGCATTCTACAATAGATAAGACCTTTCCAATTTACTTAATGAATGGTTCCAAATAATGGGCCTGTACAGTTAACTTCAGCATCTGCTATGATTCAGAAATCAAAATTATTCTTCACGTCGTATCTTCATCATTTCTACGCATACGATGAATATCCCAGTCTCGGATGACACTCATTGGATCCGTGCTTTGGTGTGTATACGAGAACTCGGCTACCGCAAGTAAGTACACCTGACTTTAAACAAAGCAACTGACCCATTTACACACGCGCAGTAAAAATCACAAACAGACGAACATTCACACAGAGAAATTTGCCACTAGGACTGCTATTATCTATCGAAAAATACGTCAATAATTACCGATTTACTAAATTAAACTCGAAGTCCAACTTCAGTTTTGATGCTACGGAAAATTGCAGACGTGTATAAGCCATTAATAGTTCCCATAAGCATTTTGTGGCACGATGCAATATATATATATATATATATATATATATATATATATATATATATATATATATATATATATATATATATATATATATATATATATATATATATATATATATATATATATATATATATATATATATATATATATATATATATATATATATATATATATATATATATATATATATATATATATATATATATATATATATATATATATATATATATCATGTGATATGCGTAATTATATTACGTTTATAGAATAATGTGCATAGAATAATTCGTTTATAAGGATTCTGTTATATATAAGAGTTTTATGTCCTCATATATGCTTGTGCATGTTATATACATGTAATATATATGGAGGCCTATATATATGTGTCGGCCCTATGGGTAAATATATGTCCTATGCAACCGCATAGTCTATCGTATGCTTATCATGCTACACAAAGACTTCTTTCTAAAAGTGATACCACAAAAAGCGTCACGAGTTCGTCAAATTGAGACTGGGACGTCTACGAGAATAACTCGAGAGTCATTATATTACTTGCTCGGGGAAACGGACTCTTATAAGAAGGGAATAACTCGATCAGAATATAAAAGTAAGTAAATGTATGGACTGAAATTTAGTAACAGGTAAATGAAAATGTAATAATTAGTACTAGTGGCAATATATGGGCTAGACCTCAAATGAACCTACCGAAAACGAAGTAAAACTCTCATAGTGAAATCCGAAGAAAATGTCCATCAGCCATGCAGCGATTCAAGTAGGACATGGTTCCCACTTCGAATGCCGCAATTCTTGGGTTCCTAGTTTATTTATAGACTTTACCCGCGTGGGTGTGATCACGTGGTCTATCCAGAACTGCAATTGTGGGTGTCAAAGATGGGACACCAGTTTGGCAGAATCGAGCGAAAGGACCCCCACCCCGGTACCATGGGCGAAGCAATCTATCCGGAAGACAGATTGCATCAATCGAAAACCACGGTGACTTTTTCTCATATAGGACACAAACTCTCTCGGGGATCAAACACATACACCGCTCATACCAAGGGAGAAAGTCATCCATGTTAAATTCCAAACTATTTATGCAGCGCCAGGTGCTTATGTAGAGCACATTATTGTACTTGCGAAGACTCGTCTATGTTATGCATGAGTCTAAGTATGACCACCAAGAATCTAATTTAATCACTTCTATAACACCGTTATTATGCATATACATGTATATAAATAACTATGCATACATGCATCCATCCGTCCATCCATCCATATGCTGTCCAGCCTTAAATATGAATCATTTTTGCCACATGCATACCTAGTTTACATACAACGAGACCTAGTCCGCGGCTACCAATTTCACGTCCATCAGTCATTTAAAGAAATCCCTAACTTGTCCTAGTTTACATAACAGTAACAGCATCCCACTAGTTGAAGAACCTTGCCAAGTGGTGCAGATAACAATTGCTGGCCTTAATTAGTCGTTCGAACCTAAAACGGAGGTAGTAGTTCTGGAGGAGGAGTGAAGTGGGTGGAGCTAAGCTTAGAGGGAGGAGCAGTAGTCATAGAGCTCATTGTTCAATGTCTTAACCAAACTATTCTGCAACCGATCCTGCACGTCTTAGATTACAATCGTAATCGATTTCCACATCAATACAACGCTGTATCCCCGCCCTGACCCCCAGATTCTGGCCTGGCACCGGAACTGACCTAAACAACCTGGTGCTTGCTTACATGATTTTGTATATTCTGTTCTGTCCTGGTTCTGCTCCTATGCCACCTCATTAATGGATAAAGAATCATCCACACACAGAGCATAACACCTGGTGTCATGCACTATGTGGATGGTTCTTTATCCATTAATAAAATCGCCACCATCATCGGCAATTGCCGATGCTGGTGGTGATGTTAAACCATGCTGTCTCTTAGAAGCATGCTGTCTCCTTTGCTTGTCTACTGCGGATTCTGACCGAGCACCGAAAACGACCAAAATAACAACCTGGCTCTTGCGGACTTGATTTGATGTAGCCCCACTGAAATGGTTGGTGTCCCTGACGTAGCTTTTATGGGAAGTTGAGAATTTAGTAGATGTACATTTACATTAGGAGATTTATAATTAAGCTACAAGACGAACATTTCCTAACTCTTCAGTGGGAGGGGGTTAAACTTAGATTGGATAAATAACTATTGGTCAGTCACACAATCGTATTATAAGCTACGAAAGTCAACATCCTGGTCTGAAAAAACTAAATAATTACTGTTCACAGTTAGCGGACATGATGACGCTGATAACGATAATCAATTACGTGTACCTGTCTGTCTGTATGTCTATCTGCCAGTCTGTGTCTGTATGTATATATGTCAGTCTGTCAGTCAGTCTGTCTGCATGTCTGTCTGTCTGCAGAGGGGTGGAGTTCGTCAGACAGAGCCGGATGCAAAGTTTACAGCTGCCGAAGAGACGAGGCCGCATATGACGTTAATAACACCGATTAACATTTCAGTTCAACTGACTTGCTATTCAGCCTAGAAAACAGGTCAAGGGATACAACGCCTACATTCTTCTCTAATCTAAACTTTTAATCTGATCTGAAATGGAAACTTCTATAGCACTGTTATTGTTCGTGTCGTTAACATTTCTGCAGCCCATCGTATGATTTCTTCACTGTTGTTCAGTGGTCTTCTGTAATCTGCAGTTCCTTACCATCGTGATACGTGGAGGTAAACGCCTCATTGAATTCATTTGTCACTATTTAAAGATCAGAAGGTCATGTGAACGTATATCTCTCCGAAATCTCTCAGCGACGTGCAAAAGCCACGTCAGGGAGACCAGTTTATGCACCAGCGCTATCATTCAAGTCCGCAAGAGCCACGTTGTTTCGTCGGTGTCGGCCAGGTCAGAGTCCGAGGGTTAAGCCGAGAAGACGGCATGGTGCCATTTTGGAAATCGTTAATGATGGTGGTGGTCATGAGTTACCGCAGAGGCCGAACCAGGATAATTTGAAAAGTTCCGTTAACGATAAGGCCCTACGAAGTCCCTCTGGGTAAAAATTAAAATACCATGTTCTGAATAGTAGCTCATATTAGGAAGTATAGAGGTTATTGAGTTGATTGGCATGTTACAAGGTCAACTCTGTATGTCAAAAGTCGTTGTGTCTAGTGACAGTAGAGGTCATTCTCTATCAATGTATGACCCCCGTCGTCTTGTGGCGATGGGGTTTTCGAGACGGCCTCTGTCAATAAGCGAGTGGGTGACTCTACCAGTGGTTCGTTAGCATAGATATCCGCCATATCATCTGATGCCAAAGAGTAAATCTGGTCCGAAAGGCAGTCGTGCTTGTTAACAAGGCCTTTCCCTTTAATCTGATCCATTTTTAAGGCGGAAGATGTTGCTAGGGTTTTTGACGGCTTGTTAACTGCAGCGTAAACATCGGTTCCCTCCACGTGGGTCTGAATAGCTGCTTTTGTTTTATTCGTTGTTATGCGGTCGCATTGGCCTTCCTTCCAACCTAAGTTTTTCTTCTCCACCTGACTGTAGACGGCTGG
>OY744603.1:72615647-72758147 GCA_963556255.1 Allolobophora icterica
TAATTGAAAAGTCATTGGTATATGAATTACAATGAAAATGTAATTGTAATTCAAATATTTCTATAATCAAGTAATTGTAATTCAGTTACATTTACAAGCATGTAACTGCAATTATAATTGAAGTTTTCGTCTGCAGCACCATGAAGAAACAGGATGACTGTATTTCTACCAAGCACCTCTGTGAAAGCATGTTCCACAACACAGGCACAGATCTGCTGGTGTTAAAAGCTGCAGAAAAAACTGCAGTGCACTGTATTCAAAACTTGGCACATTTATTTTACAAACCCTTCATAAACATATCAAATGATCTGAGCTTTACAATTTTGATGCATTTGTTTTTATTGATTTAAGTTTTCATCAAAGAACAAGAGGTTGAACAAATTCAGACAGCTAAAACTCGTCTAAATCATCTTAAAAGCCAACATTAAAACCCTTGAAAAAGCCACGTACCGGTAATCAAAGTGAAAATTTACACCCATTTCAACAGAATTTTTAATTTTTTCTTATAATTTCCATTCCAATATTATGGAAAAGCTTCAGTTGCTAAGACTCAATAACTGCACCTCATACAAGACATTGAATCAGTGCTTTGTGATAGAGCACTTGAACAATTCATTGATTGATATATCATTACAAAAACTGGTAACATTCTGACTTCTAAATGGGTTCAAGCAGTTGTTACCAATCCTAAAATATGGCAAATGAAGAAAAGGTTGCACAATCCAAAGTAACAATAATGCTTCAGAAACTGGAGGCACGAAACCGCTCGCTCTGCTCTTTACAACAGTCTTTTGGACACCAGGAAGATCGTCGAATAGCTAAGAAGCCATGTTCGAAAACTGTTAAGCATAGGAGTGTTCAAAGTTTATAACATCAGATGTTAAGTTGCTGGAGTAAAGAAGAAGAAAGAAAAAAAGAATATCACAGTTCAGGCAGATGAATTGACTTCAAAAGAATTGACCGCAATGACAGCTGATGAACTTCAGTCTAGTTCAGAAACACACTGCTCATCAAAACGTTCTGAACGGCAGTCTGGGCCTATTGTTAAAAGAGAGTGAAGTGCTGCCCTTGATCGAGCCAATGTCAGCAACCGCAGTGCAACATTTATTCTGGCTGAGACTGCAAAAAGCTCAACTGTCTATCTTGAGTCATTCAGAACAACCAGATTTTTTCGTGAACAGACAGTCTAAGCTGGAAAAGTCACTTTTGATCCGTTGGTCATAATGGAACACAAGAATGTCAGCTAATGTCCCTGTCCATGTGACTTGGCATTTGGAACACTGGCTTCAATGTTACGTGCCAGATTTCTTGGGCGCTTGGCTGACGCTCTTTCTGCCAGTGCAGGTCGTCCTGCTAACTGTCTTTTGGCTCCCCGTGTGATGCCAGGCCTTTTTCTTCTTGCAGCTGCAGTTGGCTGGGTTGGAATCGCGGATCCAGCATAGTAACGATGAGGTACCATCTGCCCATAAGAATGGAAGAAAGTGCAGAGTTTTGAACCAGTGTGGACATTGCTTAGCCTCTGTTTAAATTTCTTCATGCCTGAGATGAGGTTCTGTTCATCACAATTATTGTTGTGTTTGTATATAGCACTTTCCATCTCAGCCGACAGTTCCTTCCACATGCTCAGAACTGGTTGTGCTGCGTCTTCCCTGTTCTGGCTTTCTGAAATATTAGACTCATGGACAGGCGAATCAGCTGTTTGTGTGGCAGACAAGTTGAACTGTTCAGAAGAGCTGGACTGTGCTGCCTGGGGAGTGCATACTTCAGATGAATCAGTTGGTATTAGAACACTTTGATAAAACTGAGGAGGAAGGACCTTCTCACCCAGAGCCAAGGAAGCTGCTTCATAACGGGAAGCAGCTGTAACTGGCGGAATATTAGGCAGTGATTCTTTGAAGAATTTGTAGATCGCTACTTGATGTTTGCAGCAGCAACCATCCATTCCACGTGAACAAGTGCACACTCCAACCCCAGGATCAACTTCATATGATGTAGAGGCATCTGATGCACTTTGAACTACATATGTAGCCCCTACAGGTGATTCTATAACTTGTATCGTATGGATAGGTACATCTTTGCATCCATTTAACAACTTCTCTAGCAACAGGTGGTGCATTGTGATGCGGCCATTAGCAAAACGTTCCAAACGATTTCTGTAAAATCGTTCCATGACAGACACAACGAAGTCCACCAGTGCCACAAGGTTGTACGCTTTGCATCGATTCAGTATGTGGTCTTTGAATAGACGTACAGTAACTTCAGCATAGTTGTTTGTGTGGTGTCCACGAAGTGCTGGTATATTTCGCCATGCCATGCACCATGATTCTCTTCGCTGCCACAGTTTCACGAAATTAAGGAGAAAGTTTGGGTATTTCTTTGCAAAATTCTGAAGCTCTTTAGAGGCTTCTTCTGCCATCTCTTCATTCACTGAATACAGCACCGTGCGAAAACCTTGCATCAGAGGCTTCCTATCTTCCTTGGAGATGCTGTTCTTCGCCTCCCACAACCACCTCCACATTGCTTGCATTACATGAAAATGGCATAGTTTTTGTAAGGCATGTGGCCATACAGTTTGCAAGGCTCCTTTTTCTGCCAGTGAATCATCTGTGATAAACACTGTGGGATGACCCTGACCACCGAAAGACTGATCTGACAATAACTGCTTCAAGGCAGAAAATGCTGTCGTATAATCAGACTGACTCTGTCCAGCAGATATCATCACTCCAGCAGGAACAGCTCCATATGGAGATGTAACCAGGAGGAATGTTATTGAATGGCTGTTCGAGTCACAGGAAGCAGTCGAGTCAACAAAAGCAACTTCATTTGCAGTTTTCAGTTGGTGGGCACGTTGCATTATCGGTGTCAATATGGCCACAGTTGGTGGTTCACGAATAACTGAAATGCAGTTTCCTTCTTCCGTATAACATGCCAGCTTCTTTTCCAGTGCATTCCACATTCCATCACCATGGCGATCTCCAAGGTTTTCTCGCCTCCAGAGTGTATACAAGTATGCTACAGTTGATCGGGTTGGATTGAGAGCTGCATCTGCTCGTGAAACTGGGTCATTTGTCGCTTCAGGGTCAAGGTCTAGCTGATGAATATGAAAGTCAGCAGCTGCAGTGGGTGACATACCTTGGTCAAAATAGCTGTTGAACACAGCTCTCGTGATTGGATCTATTTTCCTGAATGACAGAGCTTCAGCATTTACGACTCCATGGTTGTGATTGTTATCGATGAACACTGTTGTGGGCATTCCATCACGAACCCATTGGTAACGTCTGCTTGAGTCTCGGTTGACTTGCTTTATCTAGAGATATATGCATTTCAGCAATTTAAGCAAACTAGCCTGCATCACATTTGTAGCATTTTTTATGTGTAACAAATAACAAAGTCTCAAAAGAATTGGGTGAACTGCCAAGCCACAACTTTTTGGAATTTCATGGCCTATGCCAAATAATTCACAGATGGCTTTAATGGGAACAATGACAAAGCATTGCAGTGACACCTTTTCACAGTGAAAACCACCTTAACAGCTGCTCTGGCTCTGTCTGACATCGCTTTCTGGACCACCCCTCTGATATGACGCAGCACTCATGAATGAGCTGGTGCTCTGCGCTTAACATTACAGTAGTTGTAATGCATTGTTTAACGACATCTTATAGCTACAAAGGCCGTTGACATCCTTAAAGTTCATTGATATAGTTGAGCATTGTTATTATTATTATTATTATTACAAACATTTTTAACGTGCGCACTGCACAGTCACACAGAAAAATGCCAATCTTAGGTGCAGATGCAACATTGGAATATGTAGACCTCTGCTCTGGCACTCTCTGCCCAGCGAACATACTTGTCTGCCTACTGTCCAGCAATTCAAAAGCATGTACAAAAGATATCTAATGCATACATTCATCTGAAATTGCTATAAATATATGGCCATTGTGCATGGCTATAAATTCACTTTCCTTTTTTACCTTTTAATTGATTTCAGTGTTGAATTAACCCTGCCATAGTTTTATGCACTTTGTATGCTCATTGATGGACACCATACACTGAGAATTTTGCTTGTTAAATGTAGCATATTATAAAGCAATTAAACCTGTTAAATGAACTGATGTAACCAGGGCTAACCCTGTTAGCGAAACATTGTTTCTTTGGGCTTACCCCTTAATGCCATTGATTTACTTGTTAAACTTGTGTTGCTTGTACCATGGTGTTCAGGAAAGTGTGTTTTGATTTGATTTGACTTGATTTGAAAGTAATCATCAGTATATGGGGCATACATGTGTTAATACCAATGGAACAATAAAAACAACATTACCTTAAACACGATTGTAGCAGGACAGTCACAGTGCTTGTATCGGATGCTGGACTTGGCAAATTTTTTTGGTCTGTTGTGGTAGTCCTTCATGTGGCAAACATAGTCCTTGCGCTGCAGTATCTGAAGCTCTTTGTGGGTGTCCCTGACATTCCAGTTTGTTTGCGTCAGTCTTGAAAAAGTGCTGATCCAGTCAGTCACATCTGAAAACAGCATAAACATGCATCAGCAAGTTGCCAAAGTTCTGCTGTATTCCAACAAGTGAACTAGCACAAGTTGAACAATGTAACGCATCATGTAGTACCATATTAGTTAAGCCCTTTATCTCTTTTTTTCCCAAAACTATAACTTTTATTTCCTCTCTACTACACGCTTATACAGCTAACCTATGATTGGAATAACCAGACACACTATTACCCCTATGCCTCATGTCAATTGTTTATTCTTTTTTACTATGGCTATTGAGTAGTGAATAGAATAGACTTGTTTTGAAATCCGATAGAGCTGTTAGATTTCTGTTCATTATTTCACTTGCCATGATTGTTGTTGCTAATAATTGTGTTGTGTGAACTTGTGTCATGGTTGGACGAATAATCTATCATCTATCTATCTATCTATCTATCTATCTATCTATCTATCTATCTATCTATCTATCTATCTATCTATCTATCTATCTATCTATCTATCTATCTATCTATCTATCATCTATCTATCTATCTATCATCTATCTATCTATCTATCTATCTATCTATCTATCTATCTATCTATCTATATACCTATCTATCTATCTATTCCAACAAGTGAACTAGCTTGCGACCACGTCTGGGTGGCTTGCTAACAACTGGCATATATTTGAGTCATTTTCTGGTAAATGCATAAATTGACAATTCAGCTGTCCCCGGTCATTTCTAAGAAAACAATGCCTAGTCTGATCATGCTAAGTGATTAGATTAAAACGTTATTGATCAGTCAACAATTTAAGACCTTTGAAAGTAATTCAGAGCAATAAAATAATTTATTACAATTTATTTTGAATTTAAAATGTTCCACTCCGTTACCGTCCCTAGGCTATAGTACATATTGCTTTCGTCTACAATTTCAAAATGATTTGCAATAAACCAAAAAATGTGACTGTTTCTTTTATAATAAACATAATTGCATATTTCTAAATACAACTTAGAAACTTACAACTAAAGTATAATTTTTTTTAAATATATTTTAACTTGTCCCCGGAAAATTATGTCCGCTCCGTTAACATGTGAAAATTATCTCGTATCTCACAACCCTTTCAGTTCTTTGGTCCCGCAACTTAACACATCTCTTCTGTGAAGATCTATGTAAGTAAGTATGTCTTAATACAGGATCTGAATGCTAAGACAAATTTCTTACAAATTTTCATTTATTACGTACCTCATGTGTTTTTTCATAATACATCCACTCCGTTACTGCATTTTTGCAATGATTATGAATAAATTTAATTTAAATAATATTTTTAATATAACACCAATAAGTTATATAATGAGTGTACCGACGATTAATGTGGACGCATGAGAGATAATATGATATTTACCGTGCTGATACACAATTTGTCCACTCCGTTAACTGTCCATCCGTTACCATAAATGTGACCCTTGAGGTACTAAAATTTATTCCACTGTCAGGATAAGTCGTCTACTTAAATTATCATTTCTAATACAACTTATATAACAATATATGACATTTTAAATAAATTTTTGCTTCGGCAGACTGTTTTTTGTAAAGTTCACTTTTCACATTCTGTGCTCAATTCTCGACAAATGGTAACGGAGCGGAACTTTTTATGGTAATTTTTTATGTAATTTTGATGTTATGAGCAGATTTTTAAGACAACATCATAAATATTTTAATGTTTTTTTGTTCATTTGATCACTGGTAATGATTAGCTGAAGTGATTTTTATTTTGTTATTTGGCAAAAAAAATACAGTCAACTTTACGTAGATTAGATTCCCTATTTTTCTTTCGGTAACGGAGTGGAACACCTTAACAAAAATTTAAAATGTGATGGAATTAAATAATCATTTCTATTGTAATTTCTTTTATATTTATTTTATAAACATTAATACTAAGAACATATTGGCATATCAAACTACGCAGTAGGAAGCCGTTTACTATATATAAATAGCTCATAATGTGTTTTGGTAACGGAGTAACGGAGTGGACAAACATTTTCGTAGGGCTATTTTCTTTCTGCTAATAACTTCATAATTTTACATATTAGTGCAAAACCAAATATATATTAGTGAAGTAGAAATATTGAAGATTTGCTCCCAAAAAAATCAATGTAATTTGCCCAAAATTTTTTTTGGCTTCTTCAATTAGTGAATGTGACATATTACCGGAAAATGACTCATTTCCGCTATAAATTAAAAGGTAATCCTGGGTTTTAGCGTCCGAAACTATTTACATTGCATGAGCGATGAAAACATGTTTTAACTTAATAAAACTCAAAGTAGAACTTGGAAGATTGATGAAAATATTATTGAAACTGGAAGCTGGATCATCGATTGAAATATTACATGATAAAAGTGAAACTAGAAGTTGGAATTGCGAAGAAAATATATCGTTTTAGCGCAGATATCTTTGACGCCCGTGGGCTTGTTTCCGATTCCCACCGTTGTACAAGGATTTTATTAATATTCATAAACTTCAGTCGCAAATGATTTTTAATATGCATAAATTCAGCCTTCCAGGGCCAAGAAAACAGGTCACGTGACGCCAGCCATATCAGGCGCTGTAGTCATTAATATGCATAAGACTAAGATTACCTCGGAAAATGGCGTCCGTCAATATTTACAGTTTGCGATACCGATTTGCAAAGCGATCCAACCATGAGATAAAATATATGAAGTATGCTTTACTCGGTATTGATTTCATAGTTAAACATTACATAGCACTCTAAAATATTGGAAATTATTTAGTATTGATATAAAATCTATAACACGTAGAACCCTTCGAGCTTTGACCCTCTGCCGCACTTGATGTGCCGCGTGATAATCGACGGCGTGGAACCTTCGCCGGTGAAGAGACAGTCCAGCCGCCCCCTTGAAGGGGCCCCGTTGACAGTCCGGACACATCACTAGCCCAGGCACCGCACCCGCCGCCCTCTCGGCATTTAAGTCAGGGGCTGCAGAGGCAGCCCCTCTTCGCATTGTATTTGTCGCCATATTTGAACTTAAATAAGTGGCTCCCCGCACGCTTCGCCTCCTTTCGGAGTTCCCCCCCCGCCACGACAAAGCGCGTACGTAGGACTTTAGACCAGCCGCCGTTACCTTCCGAAGATGGTCGGCCGGCTGGCGCTTGGAGGGGGGTTTGATGTGAGTGCCGCGTTTGACACTGTCGATCACGACATCCTCTTGCAGCGCCTATCCATTTCCTTTGGCTTCTCTGGTAATGCTATAGATTGGCTTACTTCATTTCTGCAAGACCGCTCCTTTATGGTGGCTCACGGATCCACTAGGTCCCCTTGGGTCCCTGCTCCTTTTGGCCTGCCCCAGGGCTCCGTCCTTGGCCCCCTTCTCTACATAATCTACACTGCCGACCTGGGGTCTTTGCTGGCGGCTGGGTCAGTTTTTAGCCAGTCCTATTCTGATTTCCTGCAAGCCTATGTACACTGCCCTGCTGTCCGAGCTGTTGCAGCTGTGGAGACCATGACCCGAACTATGGAGTCCCTGCAGGCCTGGATGTCTGCAAACCGCCTGAGACTTAATCCGGTTAAGACGGAGTTTATATTGCTCGGCACACCCCTGCAGCTCTCTAAAATCGATCTATCTTCTCTTGCCTTGCAATTCCCACACTTTTCTTTCTCAACCTGGGTCCGGGACTTGGGAGTCATCGTGGACCAGGAACTTTCATTTTACGCGGCACATAAACCTTCTCTCCCGCAGCTGCTAGTACCAGCTCCGGCAGCTCAAGGTGATTTCCCGTTCTTTGTCCTCTGGTGCAGCTTCTACGCTTGTCCATGCATTTGTTGTTACTCGATTGGACTGCTGCAGTGCCATACATGACGGACTCCCGGCCTGCCGGATTGAGCCCCTGAATAGAATCCTGCGCACTGCTGCCCGCCTTATAGGCTGCATCCCCAAGTTTGGCAGAGTGTCTACGTATATGAGGGATGTCCTCCACTGGCTCCCCTTCCCGCAACGCATCACTCATCGAATCTCTGCCTTGGTTCGGCGGTGCTTTGAAGGCTTGGCCCCTCCATACCTGCGGGAGCTCTGCTGTCCCACTTCATGTTCGCAACGTCGTTGCTCTCTCCGCTCAGCTGCGCAGGCTGAACTTATTGTTCCCCGCGCGCGGACAGCCATGCGGCAGAGCCGTGCCTTCTCTGTGGCTGGCCCCATGACCTGGAATGGGCTCCCTACCAAACTCCGCCAAATACCGATTGGTCATTTCACCTTGTTTCTTACTGTTCTCAAAACTGCGTTGTTCGACCGTGGTTGGGCCGGGAGCGATCTTGAGTAGGCAATCTCGAAGGGGCGCTATAAAAAACTGCTTTAATAATAATAATAATAATAATAATAATAATAATAATAATAATAATAATAATAATAAAACCCTGTGTTTTCAAATTCATACACTACTTACAGTACACATGTGATTGTATGCCAGAACAGTACACATTGCATAGTTTGAAGGTGAAATTGTCATTGACGCTCTGCATTATTACAGTTCACTTAACGTCTTTTATTGTGAAAATGTTTGTCGTAAAAAGTTGGAAAAAGTTTAACTACTTTTTTTTAGTTTAGTTAACTAATTTCCAAAATCAGTTGCCAACTTTAGTTAAACTATTTTTTTAGTTGGAGAATAGTTTTAGTTTAACTAAAAAAAATAGTTTAGTGCCCATCACTGCCTATAGCTGATATGAGTTAACAGTTTAAGGTATATATCCAATGTTAACGGGGATAGTTGCCTTTCATGTTGACATTGCACTCACTAAGCTCCTCAGACGCTTTTTAATTGGCGTTGAAGACGTATTTGTTCAATCATAACTAAAATTTACACGCACACACTGTGGAAGAAACTAGACTTTTGTGTGTTTCGACACCTAAGAACTTCGCGTTTCATTATGTTGAATTTTGTTTATCATATTAATGATATAAATATGACATCTGTTTCAACAGTTTTTTTATTTGTATTTGCTACCATGATTCATGAATACAGATTTTTATATATTATTATTAGTGTTATTATTGGAATACTCAAATTCATGCTTGCATTTCTAGGTCTAAAGATTTACACTTGATCAACATTATAGAAGATATCTGAATGAAAGCCCACTGTGTCCTGTGCTCGTATAATGCCTGACGATATTTCTTCACTTTTGGATATTTATTTACTGTTGTGTCATTCACTGCCTTGCTGAACAACTCATCCAAGTCTTCAATTGAACAATGCATATACCACTGCCTTCACTATACTGAAAAGAAATGGTCGATCAGCCTTCTGGACACCATTTTCAATCGCCCACAGGTGATGCCGATGAGCTTGAAGAACGTGAAATATGCAAAGTAGCAGAATTGCATTAGGCTACACCTCTGTCCACTGCTATTGCAATCTGCTCAGACTTGAGTTGTCAGTCATAAAAACTATGGGGCCATTCAATCCGCATCCATAACATAAGCTGCTATCCAAGAGTCTACTATATACTTCTAGAGCTAACTTGATTGTCGAGGTCTTCTTGCTGGGGACAATGAGCACCTAAAGTGGTAAACCACCAGCAACGGAGTGCGTTAGTAGAAGAAACAATCTATAGTTGTGGCAGTCCATGCTTCCACCAGCACCCATGAAAACCAGTTCACCACTGTGCTTAGCTAAACGATGGATGCGTTTAATTGATGGAGTACAAATTGCAACAATCACATCTTCTCTGTCAGTTAACATCGCTGCAAATATCTGTTCTGTTCCATCAGCTGTGGGTTGGTTGTATTCGTCTAAGCGATGCTGTATGTCCTCAAGATGGACACATCCTGATGCTGGCCCATATTGCTTGTGGAATATGTCTTAATACAAATTATGCCGCATATGAGCACAAGAAAACTGAAGAATCCAAGCACAAGAAAACTGAAGAATCCAAACGAGTACAGAAACAGAACAGTTTCTATGAATAATTCAGATAAAATATCCCTACAGTTGAAGAATTAGTTCTAACCATGAAACGATAGAAATGACAGGTTTAGCAATAATGACTTGCCAAAACTGTTATGTTAGGTTTTCCGAAATGCAATTACTTCCTGGTGTAATGTTTTCACAGCAAAGTACAGTTGATTTTGTGGACTTTGTTGATGCTGGCTCAGAATTTGTGTCTGCTTGTCTGTTGGACACCTGTGCTTCTCTTAATGTTAATTTTATTGCCTGATCTTATTAATTAGTTAGGAAAGGTTAAATACTAATCCTAGTCTCTGTTTACTCTAGGACAGTGCACTTATGATGAAAACCAGACACGGGAAGTTTTGTTTGTTGTACGCTAACTGGAGATTGGAAAACTCTTTTATAGCATAAGCATATTTGATTGAAAGCTGTATTTAAAAGGTTTCCAGTAGACCAGTACTTCTATGTAAACATGTGAATGCGCATTTATATAACCCTGTATTAAACCTCTCAAAATGTATCATTTTGAAATGCAATATGTTATGATAGTGTTAAAATCAGTAGCCTAGTCCAGCATTAATTTTGGTTTGTTTGTGAAAACAAGGAGGCAGATCATTTAAACAACTGAGTGTGATTTACAAGAAGCTGACGGGTGTGAAATGATACTGATGCATATTAACACATACATGTACTGTTAACGAAGGTAATCGCTTTTGAAGTTTTTGTGTCCCAAGTTGCACTACATGTACTAAACCCTGCATCCAGAAGAATCAGCTCTAGTGGGAAAACCAGATTGCTCAGGGAAACGTTAACAAGCCAGAGTGCTTAAAATGAATACGTTTACTGGAGGTCCTTGTGGAAGGCATGTGGAAATTCAACCAGATTTCTTATTAATATAAAATTTCAACAAATCTAGGATGCTTGTGGGAGGTTGCTATAGGGTGCCTGATGCCACTGAAGAAGTTGACCAACGATTATGCAAACTACTAGACATGGCATTTAAGGAAACGTCCTTAATTGCGGGAGACTTCAACTACCATATTGATTGGGAAAAATTGGAAGCGGAGAGAGAAAAACATAAGATTCTCATAGATTTTGTTAGTGCCATCTTTATGCAGCAGCATGTTATAGAGCCAACCAGAGGAAACAACATTTTGAACCTAGTTCTAACAGCAGATGAAAATATGGTTGAGAATGTGAGTGTGGGGGAGCATTTTAGTACTAGTTGGTTGTCAGGTTGTCAGATGGGAATTAATAATCTCTGCACCGCTTACGACGGCTTTCTTTTCTGAGCTCTCTTCCCTCCTCGAGGTCTTTTCCACATTCAACTCTCAGCTACTTATTACAGGAGACCTCAATATTCATCTAGAGAACTCCTCCTCTCCAGACACTATTCACTTCATGGATCTTCTATCGCAGTTTGGACTAACCCAGCATGTCGCTGCACCTACTCATGTCCTTGGTGGTTGGCTGGATGTGGTTATCACGCGTGATGACTGCCAGATTTCTGACCTATCCATCGAACCCCCGTCAATCTCTGATCATGGTCTCCTTCGCTTCACAGTGCCACTCCTCTGCGCCCAGCCTACCTTCTCCCTCCGGATCTCTCGTGGTTGGAGGCACCTTGACCAGCAGGCCTTCCGTGCTGGCCTCCTTAGCAGCCCTCTCTGTGGTAACCTCTCGACTCTAGCAGATCATTCGACTGATGACCTCTTCTCCCTCTATGACTCGACGATACAACCTCTCATCGATGCCCTCCTTCCGTTACGTCAACATCGAACCCGCGCCAGACCGCTACAGCCGTGGCTTGACCATCACTGCCGTACACTAGGACGGAACGTTAGACGTCTTGAGCGTAGATATCGCCGTACATATGCCACCTCTGACCGGCTTCTCTGGATTAACCACCTTCGGGATATGTACCGTGAGTTCCGGATAAAGGAGACTACATATTGGGAATCGTTAATTGATCGTGAAAAGGGAAATCCACGCCGGCTCTGGGCGACAATTGCTGACGTGCTCGGTCGTTCTACTGTCTCTCGCTCTCCGTCTCAGACTCCTTTCACGGCGGACGATTACCTACACTTTGTCCAGGCCAAGATCGATTCTACTCGCAAATCCACGGAAAATGCATCACCTTCTTCCTTCACTTCTACTACAGCTATCCTCTCGTCATGGAAACCACTTGAGCCATCTGCAATCCGTCAGCTGATACTGGATTCTTCCTCGAAGTCGTGTGAACTAGACCTGCTTCCTCCATTTCTAGTTAAGGACTTTGTAGATGAATTGACTCCATTTTTGGCATTACTTTGTAATTCTTCTCTAGCTGAAGGTTGTGTCCCGGCACTGCATAAAAGGGCTGTGGTTTTCCCTTCCATTAAGCGCCAAGGCCTTGATCCTAACTCTCCTTCAAACTATCGTCCTATCTCAAACCTCTCTTTCCTTTCAAGCTTCTGGAAAAATGTGTCTCTTGTCAACTGATCTATTACCTTGACTCTAACTCTCGTATGCCTACTCTTCAGTCTGGGTTCAGGAAATTCTACTCGACAGAATCGCTTATACTGCGCCTCCTAGCTGAAGTATTTCAAGCCTTTGATCGTGGCCAGGTCACTTTACTTGCTCTTTACGATATCAGTGCTGCCTTTGATACTGTAGACTATACCATTCTCTTATACACCGTTTATCTAAATCTTTTGGCATTGCTGACTCTGCTCTTCTTTGGTTTCGCTCATTCCTTACTGATCGCTCTGTTTCTGTTGTTTTTGGACCTACCCGCTCTCCTTGGACCCACATCCCGTATGGACTACCTCAGGGCTCTGTCCTCGCTCCCCTTCTGTTCATTTTGTATACCTGGGATCTAGCTGGGGTTCTTGGTCCAATGGGTGTTTCGTCTCACCAATACGCTGATGAAACACAGGCTTACCTTCATGGTCCACCCAACTCAGCTGCTCTTATGGTTGAACGCATCCTGGAGGCTTCCTCTGCTCTTCATCTCTGGTTGTCCTCAAATCGCCTCCGTCTTAACTATGATAAGACCAAGTACATTTGGCTTGGTAATCGTGTCCAGCTTGTCAGGATTGATGCTGACTCTCTGCGCCTCAGGTTTCCCAATGTGTACTTCTCCTCCTCTGTCCGTGATCTTGGATTTGTCCTAGATCCTACTCTTTCTCTATCTGATCATGTCAATAGTATCTCTCGCTCGTGCTTTTACTATTTACGCCAACTTCGTGCCATTCGCCAGTCTCTTCCGCTGCATGCGATTGCGACCTTGGTTCATGCTCTGATCTGCACTAGGATTGACTACGGAAATGCTGTCTATTTTGGCCTGTCCTCTACTAATACATCTAAACTTCAGTCCATCCTTAATGCTGCTGCTCCCCTCATAGGGGGCATCATGAAATTTGCCCATATCTCTTCCTACATCCGGGACTCCCTTCACTGGCTTCCCATTCACCAACGCATCCAATTTAAGGTCCTTTCCCTCATGCGTAACTGTCTTGTTGGCTCAGCTCCGCTGTATCTCAGGGCTTACTGCACCACAGTTTCCAATTTGCCTGGTCGGGCCTCTCTCCGGTCATCTGCCCGTGGCCACTTGGTAGTTCCTTGGATGCGCACTGCTACTGCCCAGTCCCGTAGTTTTGCGGTTGTGGCCCCTTCCAGCTGGAACAGCCTCTCTCAGGGCTTTAGGCTTGTCCTCCTCTCTCTCTCTCTCCTGCCCAGTTTCGCAAGCGCCTGAAAACATTTCTCTTTGTCAGTGAAGACACTGACCCGGGTCGGGAGCGCCTCTGATTATGAGTGGCGCTATATAAATCCTCGATTACAATTACAATTACAATCATGACATGGAAGGATGCACTCATAGTGCCATTGTTTAAAAAGGGAAATAGAAGTGAACCAGGTAACTACAGACCAGTCAGTTTAACCAGTGTGGTGTGCAAGATCATGGAAAGAATTATCAAGAATTATCTTTATAATATACTCCAGGATAATATACTGGAGCATTTGAATGTGCACGATATTATAAATGGCAGTGAACATGGATTTACCAGAGGCCATTCATGTTTGACAATTCTGTTGGACTTCCTTGAGGAGGTCTATGGAACTCCCTTCCCTTGGTACTGCGTGGGACTCTATTTGTTAGTCTCTCTCTCTCTCTCTCTCTCTCTCTCTCTCTCTCTCTCTCTCTCTCTCTCTCTCTCTCTCTCTCTCTCTCTCTCTCTCTCTCTCTGTCTCTCTGTCTCTCTGTCTCTGTCTCTGTCTCTGTCTCTGTCTCTGTCTCTGTCTGTCTCTGTCTCTGTCTCTGTCTCTGTCTCTGTCTCTGTCTCTCTCTCTCTCTCTCTCTCTCTCTCTCTCTCTCTCTCTCTCTCTCTCTCTCTCTCTCTCTCTCTCTCTCTCTCTCTCTCTCTCTCTCTCTCTCTCTCTCTCTCTCTCTCTCTCTCTCTCTCTCTCTCTCTCTCTCTCTCTCTCTCTCTCTCTCTCTCTCTTGTCAATAGCTTAAAGTCTTTTCTGTATACTGAGAGTGCCTCTGAATAGTTCGCACTGTGACAGGTGCTTTAATAGTTCACAGATACCATACCATACGATACCATACCACTGCTGTTCGTAGTTTTTATTAATGACATAGATGATGGGATTTTATTGAAAAAAATTATAAGTTTTGCATATGATACTAAACTATGTACAGCAGTGGATGATGAGGAACAAGCGGAGATACTGCAGGAAGATCTTAGAAGAATGTTCAGATGGTCATAAGACTCGCAAATGCTCTTTAATTTGGAAAAGTGCTCTGTGATGCATATGGGGAAGAGAAACAACATGTTTTCATATAAACGAGAGTAAGGTGTTGAAAGTGAATGATGAAGAAGGGACTTGGGAGTGACTATGCACAAGAGTGCAAAATTTTCAAGGCAATGTGCTGAGGCATCAAAAAGGCTAACTCAACATAAACACCAGAGACAAGGATACAACAGTGAGGTTGTACAAATCACTGGTTTGGCCAGTTAGAATACTGCATCCAAGTATGGAATCCATACCTGAAACAGGACATGGAAAACTGGAGAAAGTGCAAAGAAGAGCTACAAAAATGATTTGGGGGCTACAAGGATATGAGCTATGAAGAAAGGGTGAAAAGATGTGGATTGACAACATTGGAGAGAAGGAGGAACGGAGATCTAATCGAATCATATAAGATTATCAATGAAAAGGAAGCACATTGCAGTGGGGGAGTGTCGCGGTCGACTCCTTCGATCGCAACGACGAACCAACGAAGGAACTATTAAAAGATCTTTATTTAAAAATAAAGTCGATTAAGTGTAGAGTAAGTCAACTCGTCTATCAAATATCACAATCGTAGACAGCACACAGGTTGGCTGGTCTCGATTGAACGTTATACGATCAATGTTTCAACGTTTACAAATCTTCGTCAAAAGGCCCTTAATGTACATCAGGTCTATCTTATATAGAGTTCTCCCGGATTCCAGAACGTTCTGTGACGTCACTGTACTTTTCCCTGGAAAGTCCTACTGAACACGTATATCCTTGTTGCATGCACCGAATTAATGTTGACAGCTTGCTGCAGAATTTTCCGTGTGATGTAAACAAGCTTGTTGACGCGTCGGTTTTCTTCCCTTGATGCATGCACCCGCGTAGACCGCGACATTCCCTCCGCCCTCAGATGATGACACGTCTTCAGCACCATCCCGAACGGGTCATCACGATCAAGCCGGGCCTCCAGACTCCATCTCGATACAGCATATACAACCAAAACAAAACACATCAGTTAGTCAACTTATCCACACAATTTGCGGGCTCGATCCTTGTGTGTCGGGCCATTTCCCCCCTTCACCATCCGAGTCACAACCGAGAGAGGAAATCAGCCACCGTGTTCTGACGTCCAGGACGATATCGAAAGTCCACGTTAAACTCTTGCAATGCTAACGCCCAACGAGTCAGTTTCGCACTCTTAGGGCTTGCATCTGTGAGATAAGACAAAGGATTATGATCTGAATAAATGATTATCTTTGATAAGAATATCCATGACTTGAATCGTTTAAGTGCCCAAATTACTGCGAAAGCCTCTCTCTCAATTGTAGACCAATGCATCTGTGTATCTGTAAGTTTAAGGCTAGCAAAAGCAATTGGTTTTTCTTGACCTTCTTCGGTCCACTGAAACAAGCAACACCCGACCGCGGTGGCACTTGCGTCAACACTTAAACCAAATTCCTTAGTGAAATCAATGGTATGCAACTGTGTAGCTTTACTGAGATCATCCTTTAACTTATCTAGTGCTTCTTGATGCTTTTGCTCCCAAGGCACCTTCGTAGGTATGTTATCTCGTGTCAAATCAGTTATTATCCGTGCTTTTTCAGCTAAAGCAGGTATAAAACTTCGAAAGTAACTGAAAAAACCCATAACCTTTCTAACTTCTTTCTTTGTTGTTGGAGGATGGATATCATTGATCGTAGCGATCTTACCTGGATCAGGTTCAATACAACCTGACCCTACTATATGGCCAACAAACTTTATTTTGTTTTGTGCAAAATTACATTTTCTTAAATTCAAAGTGAGTCCTGCTTCCTCAATAGTTTGCAAGAATTTCTCTAGATGTTCTAAATGGTCATTCCAATTCATTGAAACCACTGCCATATCATCGACGAATGGTTCGGTAAAACTTCGCACTGGATGTAAAACTTGGGTCATAGCACGAATAAAGGTATTGCTAGCGGACTTGAGTCCAAACGGCATTCTTGTGAACTCAAAAAGTCCTGCATCACATACGAATGCCGTAAGCCATCGATGTTCTTTCCGAACTGGAATTTGCCAATACCCCGATTTCGCGTCGAAAACACTAATAAACTTTGCCCGTCCCACCTTTTGTAAGATGTCAGCAATGTCTGGGGTCGGGTAACAATCACCTAGAGAATATTTGTTAACATGGCGATAATCAATTGCCAATCGAACGCCATTTTGACCTTTGGGTCCCTTTAAAACGCAAACTACCGGACTGGCCATTTCACTTTTCGATGGTCGAATGATGTCTAATGCCAACATTTCTTCTATCTGGCGTTGTACTTCAGGTTTAAGTAGCTCAGGTACTTTATATGCCCTTAAACGCTTAGGAGTGAAATCATGAGTTATCTTAATTTCATGTTCTAATACTGGACAATACCCAGGTTTATCCACAAATACTGCCGTGTGCCGATCCAAAATTTCAAAAAGTTGCTTCTGTTCCTCTTGCGAAAGATGCGCTATAATCAGAGGATCAATTCGCTTACTCGGGCTTATTTGTTCACGTTCTTCCTGATCTACAACCTCTACTATACCAAATTCTTCATCTTGATCAACAATTACTGAACAGCTATTGATCATCGCTTGTTCGAGTCGTTCATGGTATCGCTTGATCTTATTTGCGTGTAAATGTCTTTGTTTTCCCTCTATTTCTACTATATAAGAATATGGGGATTTAACCTTGACTACGGTAGCAGGTCCTTGCCATCGACTATAAAATTTAGAACTACCAAAATCTGGTGCTAATACTGCTACTTTATCTCCAACTTCGTATTTTCTGTCAGTACTACGCAAGTTATAATAATCTGCATACCGCTTTGTTTCTATATCACTATAGTAATCTGCATAAACTTTCGCGAATTCGAGGTTTTCCTTCAGTGATTGGAGATACTCTTCGGGTGATTTACCTAAGTTAAGAGGTACTTTTCGTTCGCCAGCCCACGATTCCTTCAACACACTAAGTGGACCCCGAGGAAGAGTTCCATAAACCATAGTGAATGGCGAAATATGAGTCGTGCCTGAAGGTTTTTCTCTAAGGCTCCACAGAACAAACGGTAACAATTGGTGCCATCCACGAGGATCAGATTGAGCAAGCTTAAAGATCATGGTTTTCAAGCTTTGGTTGCATCTTTCAACCAATCCAGCTGCCTCAGGATGTCCAGGGGTATTAAATCTGGGACTACAACCCATTCGCCGCAAGAATTCTTTCGTCAAACGACTGGTAAAGTTGGTACCACAATCAGAACTGATGATCCTTGGAATAGAAAAAGTTGTAAAAACTTGCAACAGAGCCTCACAAACTCCCTTTGCATTCAGCGATCTAAGAGGATACGCCATCGGCCAACGAGAAAATTTGTCCACCAGAACCAGAGCATAATTGTACTGGGGTTTCGATTTGTTGGATTCTCCAGTCACTACCATAGGGCCAATACAATCCATATTTAGATGGTTAAAACAGAGTTCATCCGCCCTCGGAATAGGAGTGATCGGGACTCGATCTGCCACTTTAACTGGAGTTCTTAGTTGACAAATTTGACAAGACGCACAATATTCGCGAATCCTCTCATCCATTCTTGGAAACCAAAAGTTTAATTTGATCCTGGCTCTCGTTGCCTTAAAAGCCATGTGCCCAGCACATGGGGCATCGTGTGCTACTCGCAAGACAACCTCGATTCTATCTTCCGGTAAACATAATTGATTAACCTTATGTCCCATAATTTCCCCTTTGTGGTACAGGAGGTTATTATCTATAAAGAAATTATTTTTATTCTGTCTCGCTTGTTGCCAGCAAGGTATAAGACT
Source organism: Allolobophora icterica (assembly GCA_963556255.1). Taxonomy (NCBI): domain Eukaryota; kingdom Metazoa; phylum Annelida; class Clitellata; order Crassiclitellata; family Lumbricidae; genus Allolobophora; species Allolobophora icterica. The sequence goes on from OY744603.1 coordinate 72,634,682, forward strand.
GTGACAATTCTGTTGCTCACGCAATAAAGTATCATTATTCGCTACTCCCTCATCAGACTTGAACTCTGTTGACTCAACATCAAGAAAATTATCTGAATCATCAACTAGTTGCTCCTGAGAATATTCATTCACTTCTGACGGCAAGGATTCGTTGCTGTTACTTTTCTCGATATTAACTTCTAAGTTATCTTCTTCTGCCCCTTTATTTATTTGTACACATCGATCTACGCCAGCTACCATCACTACATATTGCGAACTATCCCTTAATAGGTCCACAACATGGGGTGTCAAAATAACCCGTTCATTTAGTTCAGGGACTGCAGCGAACATGACGCACAAAGATGGCGCAATGTTTGTCGTTCCTTCCATTGAATTAGCTAATTTCATTTGTAGGTATACTACATCTGCCTTACATCCTTCTCCCTGAAAACCAATTATATTAATCCGTTTAATCACGGGTAAGTTTAGTGACTCAATTAATTTCTTATCAATACAACAAATTTCTGCTCCTGAATCAGATAATGCTGGCTGAGAAGGGAGATCTTCAATCTGTACATTGATATACGACCTCTCGTGTAATCCATCAATACTATTCTCGTATACCCTTACAGCAGTTTCCAACCCTATTGGTTTAGAATTATCCAATAAATTCCCTTGCTTTACCTGTTCAGGTATCTCATGCAACACGTTGACCTTCTCAACAACTAAGTCGATCACTTCTTCAGTTGGGTTCCCAGATATACAAGTACTCACCTTTTTAGAACTTGGTTTGGTCTGGCACTCCCTTGCCATATGACCCTTCTGATGACATAGGAAACAGAGACCCTTTACCTTGGCCTCCTCCTGAGACACCCTCGCACCTATCTTGGCTTCACCCCTTATTTCCGGTTTGGGAGACTTGGGTTGAGCTGTCTGGTTATTGACTTGAACATGTGGTTGACCTTTCGTCCAATTGTTATACTTCGGTGTCGGATGACTACGGCATACTAAGTCATTCCCACCATCATGCGACGCTACATAAATGTCAGCCGCATTAGCTATGTCTTCACAGCTCAACCACTCCTCTTTTTCTTGGGCCAAGATATAATCTAAACAAGCCTTCGACAAGGACTCCTTAAGCCGATCCGCAACCAATAAACTTACAAGTTTATCAAACTCATCAGTTATCTTTCTACTTTTCAAATAATACATAAGAGCCACACGCAATTTGGATGAATAGATCGTAAATGATTCGTCCGATGCTTTGTGCAACGACCAAAATCGGGCTCTAAGATTTGAAGGGCTTATCTTAAACTCCCTTAGCAAAAACTCCTTCAGGAATTTGTAGTCATGGAGCTGTGCCTCAGTAAGGCGCATGGTTAATGCCTTAGCTCTTTCACTTAAAATGGCTAGCAATAATTTTGCTCTAACATCTTCATCCACCTCATACACATTAAACAAACCATCCAAGTGATCAAAGAAACCTGGAATTTCTATAGGGTCGGAAGGAAATTTCCAAAGAATATTCTTGAGGGCATCACTATAACGCTTAGTACGACTTGCTAAAGAATCTCTAACATTTCGTTCTTCCTGCTTTTCCTTCCTCTCCCTTTCTTCTTTCTCTTTCCGTTCCTTCTTTTCTCTTTCTTCTTTCTCTTTCCGTTCCTTCTTTTCTTCCTCTCTCCTCTTTTCCTCCCTTTCTTCCTTCTCCTTCCGTTCCTCCCTTTCTCTTTCTTCCTTCTCCTTCCGTTCCTCCCTTTCTCTTTCTTCCTTCTCCCTTTGTTCTTTCTTTTCTTCCTCTCTCCTCTTTTCCTCCCTTTCTTCCTTCTCCTTCCGTTCCTCCCTTTCTCTTTCTTCCTTCTCCTTCCGTTCCTCCCTTTCTCTTTCTTCCTTCTCCTTCCGTTCCTCCCTTTCTCTTTCTTCCTTCTCCTTCCGTTCCTCCCTTTCTCTTTCTTCCTTCTCCTTCCGTTCCTCCCTTTGTTCTTCATATTTACGGATTTCGAACTCCAGACGGCGCTTCTGCAGCTCGTAATCCACTCCTGTTGGAGATATTGGACTACCCTTAAATTCCTCTTCCTCTTTTCCAATCTCCATGGCCCATTCTTCCATTAATTGATTTCGATCCCATGACATAACATCATCTTCGTCCCTTCCTGCCTTCATAAGATACACCCTAAGGCGCTCAGACGACATTTTGCGAATATTCGCTTGCATCTCTGTTGTCAACGCTTCCATTTTTACAAACAGTCAGTCAACAACAATCAACAAAAAAAACAGACACCACGCGGCAAACCCGCCATACAAAAGGAAAATTCCACAACCCAAAGTGCAATTATGCAGTATCCAAAGAAGTACACTCGCCAAGTACGCAAAAACTATACAAGCTCACGCAAGTCTGGCCTCGATCACAACAATGGATCAAATTTCAAAGAAATAATCAGCAGATATTGAAAGAGAAATAATGGCTGCCTCCCACTCGGCTGCAACTCCACTCTCTTTTCTCCTTCTCAGCCACGACAACACCTAGGATCTTACCCGTATGTTGACTGCTGTCTTCTGCTGTCTCAGCCGAACGACGCACTTCGTCCGTCCGACTGTCGTATGCCGATTCACCCGTCTCCCACGGTAGAAAGGCGTCTCGATCCGCTCGCTGTCTGGAACAGACCGTCTCTTGATCCTCCGGGTTGACTCCTTCCTCCGCCGGCTCGCGTCTTCTTCACCGGATCCAACACCGATGATCCCACCGCTGCCACCAATAATGTCGCGGTCGACTCCTTCGATCGCAACGACGAACCAACGAAGGAACTATTAAAAGATCTTTATTTAAAAATAAAGTCGATTAAGTGTAGAGTAAGTCAACTCGTCTATCAAATATCACAATCGTAGACAGCACACAGGTTGGCTGGTCTCGATTGAACGTTATACGATCAATGTTTCAACGTTTACAAATCTTCGTCAAAAGGCCCTTAATGTACATCAGGTCTATCTTATATAGAGTTCTCCCGGATTCCAGAACGTTCTGTGACGTCACTGTACTTTTCCCTGGAAAGTCCTACTGAACACGTATATCCTTGTTGCATGCACCGAATTAATGTTGACAGCTTGCTGCAGAATTTTCCGTGTGATGTAAACAAGCTTGTTGACGCGTCGGTTTTCTTCCCTTGATGCATGCACCCGCGTAGACCGCGACAGGGAGGTTCTTTGAATTAGCACAAGGCAAACAAGGCAACTTGGGGACAAAGGTATAAATTGTTTAAGAAACCAAAACGAACATGAGGGCAGATATTCTTCAGTGCAAGAGTTGTAGACCTGTGAAATGGTGGATGATAGTACTGTTTCAGTGGACAATATCACAGCTTTTAAGAAGCTAGGTAAATTGGGCTATTCAGCATTCCACATTAATTTGAAGTAGTTCTAACACAGACTACACGTCTTCTGAACCACTTAAAACCCTTGTTATAAATGTTATGCAAATTATACTATAACCAAAATTTGATTGAACACAATAATTTATGTTCCCTTTCAGCATGCCTTGTTTGTGAAATTAACTCACACCAATTTCATATATCCAGAAAGTCAATTTTTTTAAAGACTTACTGATATAACAGCATAATTCCCTTGCTGAATTCTAATCCACCACTCTGACCAAAGATTTAACAATTCTAACACTACGGACCGAAAACATGGGAAGCCACACAATTACCTTGCTGAATTCTAATCCACCACTCTGACCAAAGATTTAACAATAATTCTAACACTATGGACCGAAAACATGGAAAGCGTAAACCATATTTTATTATTATTCATTTATTTTCACACGTATTATTATTTATTTCTTCGGAAAAAAGTATCAGTACAGGTTGCAATAAAACAATATACAGAACCTACAGTTATGTAATACAATTTCAGCAGCCTTATCAGAATAATGTATTTTCGATTTGATGCGACAATACAATACAATACAACTAAAAATTTATAGCGCGCTTCAACAATGTTTTCGAGAAGTATTATTTTAAGCTTGCCCACAATGCTGAGCTGAATGTCTCACAGAGTTAATGAATATGCATAAACAGCTTTGATAGGCTGAATTGTATGCATATTCAAGTTCATTTGCGAAAGAGGTTTATGAATATTAATTAAATCCTTGTACAACGGTGGGAATCGGAAACACGCTTGCCGTGGATGAGCGATGAAAACTTTTCATAGTTAAACAGTACTTAAACTTAAACTAAAAGTTGGAAGATTGATGAAAATATAGCTCAAACTAGCAGCTGGATGATCGATGAAAATATAACAGAAACTGGAAGTTGGATGAACGATGATTAATATAACATTTCAATGAAAATAGTTTCGGACGCTAAAACCCAGGATTACCAATTAAACTGCCTAGTTGTAGACCTTCTACATGCGTTATAATGGTACGATCTCTCAAAGTACCGCTCATAATCAAGTACCAACAAAGAAAAAAAGTATTTAATCAAATATCAACATAATGAAACGCTACTTCCATTTCATAGATTACTTACCATCCATGTTGCGGAGACTAGCATGGAAGATCGCTTTGTAACTACTCTCCACGTCAGAGTAGTCGCCAGTGAACTCCGACAGCCTATATGTGTAATCTGCTGGCAATGTTTTTATATAATCTGCCATTTCTTAAAGCAACGATTTATGTGTGAAATCTTACAAATTTTAGTTTACTGTTTACTTTAAACAACGCGCCTGCTTAGCGATAATGAATATTCATAAGGCATTGAATGTTATAAATTTCTGACATGGCGACTGCTGATTGGTTGCAGGATTCCCTTGTAGCAATTTCCATGTGTACTTTCGTAATATGCCCACGGGTGTCGCATTACGATTTGCCAGGGGTCGGCTGGAACCTTCAGAAATTTGGATTGCAAAAATCTATAATTTTTCTAGTTATCTATACATATAATATCCATAGAGTGTCCGTCTACTACGTCAGAAACGGTTTCTGGAATCTATTGTGAAACAGAAACCGTTTGTGACGTCAGTACTGCCGTCTTGACGACGGCGATCAGAGCAACGATACATATAGGCCTATAACTTGACGTCATAATATGACGGGCAAATACTCTAGTAATTGAAATAATAGTGTTGGCCTTCTCTAGCTTTGTTTTCTTCTTAAATCTGAAGTAATGTCTAAACTTTAAATTAAACAGCTGGCATTGAAATTTATAACTCTTAATTGTGCTGTCATAGTACACTGCACAGTACACAATGAATATTATACGTCAAGTAAATACTTCAATTACTAAATTTTATTTTTAAAATTTTCAATACTATTACAAGTTGTTTTGTTGATTAATGATTTGCTATGTATGATGCGTATGGATTATCAAAGGGGTGATCCATATATTACGTACGCAAAAATCCGGGAAAATTGGACCCCCTCCCCGTTCGCAAGCGTACTTTCTTGCACACCCCCTGCGTACATACGCTTGACGCACCCCCCCCCCCCGCCGAAGACCAGCTGCAGAAAGTGCCTCAACAGTTCCAGGCAGCCCGACTGTCTGCACTTTAGGCCAGATTGAAGGATGAGTGAGGGCCAATATAGACAAATTAATTATAGGTGTCTCGTTCACAGCACAGAATAACTGCACATGGCTTTTGTATAATGTAATAAAATGCCATCGGACGACTATAGGACAATACAGTTATAAATAGGCTAATGTGGACGTCATAATTAGAAATTTATTTTGCGTACGTGCACATTTTGTCTCCCTCCCGCGTCCGCACCCGTACGCAAAATCGCCTAAATCCGACCCCTCCCCCTCATTGCGTACGTAATATGTGGATGGCCCCAAATGGTAAGAAGTGATGTGGATCATAATGTAGCAAAAATCAATTTTATTGTTGGGGGTCGCCACAGCTTTGGAAATATTATCAAGGTGTCGCACTAATAAAAAGGTTGAGATCCGCAGCGGCTGTTCTAGACCCACCTTCCACTGGTGCTGAATCAACTTTTCCATCGGTTTCCGTGTTGTCGTAGACTTTCGTGAGTGTTTCTTCGGTTGATGTCTCGTTACCTGACGAAAACCATACCTGGATCTTCATTTCACGAAATTGGCGCAACATGTCAAATATGAATCGTAATCGTAATTTCGGTGGTGAATGGTGATAGTGGTGTGGTGATGACCGTGTCGATGGCGGCGACGGTGCGTCGGGGTAGGGGTGGTAATGGTGGTGGTAGTGGTAATACTAGTAGTGGTAATGGCCAGTGGTTTTTTCAGCCGGAACGCGCCGGAACGGCGTTCCGGCACCTTTTTTTCAGGTACTAAAAAATAATTTATTTATTTTAATAATAAAAACAATAATTTAATTATTTTCATTTAATTTCAGCGTTATGAACTGTTTTCAGTGTTTATTGAGACTCCCTCCGAACCCCCAATCCAGTTTTTATCGAGATGTCAGCCATCCCATAAGTATTCCGTTCCGGAACCTATTGTTCCGTTCCGGAACCTATATTTCCAGAAAAAGCACTGGTAATGGCAATGACAGTGGTGGTGGTAATGGTAATGGTAGACGTGGTGGGATAAAATATAATACATGTTAGAAAACAACAGGTGTTTAGAGGACGCTATTGTTGTATCTGAATTGCGTGTGACTTGCGGGCCACCAGGCGGCCCTCGAATTTCAAATACTAGCGGGCCGTCAGTCACGTGATTCCAGAACGCCAGACGGCGCTCAAATTTCCAAATACTAGCGGGCTGCCAGACGGCTGTCCAATATAGAATACTAACAGGTCGCCAAGGCTCCCTTTCAAATCCCAATACTTCGACCAAAACATTGGCTGCACCAACCCAAGACTAACCCTAAACGTCTTAAACCTTCCCGCTGAAGGACCGCAGTAATGTTTGCCTTCTTGTTTCTTATACTTTAGCCTCCGTAAGCACAGCATAATCACAGTTCATGCCACGGGCAGCCTTCTTCTGCGCATAATTTTTCATGGATTCTAACGTATTGGCGTCACACTAAACGTACTCGTTTCATGCAGTTTATTGGAATTTTTAAGTTATTAAAGCTAAAAAAACTTGACCAACATTGAAGAAACTGTCCGTTACGGTCGCCATGTTAGTTATGAAAGTAGCACTTTCTGGAATCACGTGACACGTGCCTGGCGGCCTACTAGTACTAGAAAGTTGCGGGCCGCTAGTCATTTCGATATGAATTAAGAGAAATACATAATAATAATTAAGGTGTATAAAAAAGCTACAGAAGTCTAAGCAGAGGAAAAGCGAAAAACAACGCAGACAAATCCATTCACAATTCACACTAAATAATTATTAATATTTCACAATTCACTATATTCTTTTACCAGGTCGGTCAATCTCTCTGTTGTTTCATTATTCAGTAATTTTATCAATATGTCATTTAGTAGTTCAGTCAGACACACAATGAGTAAGTAAGTAAATCAGTCAGTCAGGCTGCCTGATTGTCCGTCTTATTGATATTCCTGTCTGCTTATTTGTCTCTTTTGTCTGTCTGCCTTTTTCTGCTCTCTGTTATTCAGTCAGTTATCCGATAAATCATTTATGCAAACATTAGTCACTCCCTCATTAAGTGAGTCGGTCATTTAATACGCCAGTTAATCAGTGTATAGTTCAGTATTGATTGTACCGGTTACTGTTTCGACCTCTGGACACTTTTCTGTTATATTCAATACGTTCTGATAAGCGGCATCTGTCTTTGAGGATCTTTCTGTAGTAGTTGAACCTGTAAGCCCAACGTGTCGTATTAATTTTGGCATATGGAATTCTTACATCCGAAGACCATAAAATTAACTTATCTGCAGGCAAAACGCAAAAACTACTACAGTAACTGAAAAACGTAGCCTAAGGTTTAATTTAACCAGCAACAGACAAATAATCAATTCGCTGTCCTCGTTCCGCGCTTTCTAAAGGTTGAAGGCTCATCTATTTCAAAAGTTTATTTATCCCGTGAGTCGTCTTTCACCCTCTACTCTTCGGGGCTTTGTACGGATCTCGATTGCCTCGCTCTATCCAATCGCTAATAATTTTGAAATTTGGTGTTGCTTTTAAGCGATCATCGAATGATGTCTTGTGCATCATCATCATAATCATCATCAATAATTAGTAACTTCTATAGCCAGGTATCTAATGCACAAGGCAGCAACCAGTAACGCACCAAACTAAGAATAAGATCAATCTTCCAGAAGATCAGTCCACTGAGAGATTAAGATATCGGTGTAATACAAGATTCCAAATTAGACGAGATTTCAATAAGGAGATTCATCGTTTTTGACCGCACATTAAAACAGGCGATGCATTGTTTGTGTGCATATTTTTTATGAATCATTAAAGTAGCAGTTAATTATACTATTATTAGCCAGAAACTGACTACAACGACAGTGATTATCTTACTTACAATAATTGTTAATGATATTAACAAACAATAGTAGCACTAACAATTATTTTCCGACTTACTTTTTGGACCATCTTTGCAAATGTATGTAATTTTTTCATAGGCCTGACCATCAATTGTCTTTTTCCACCACCACGTCCCGGTTGTGCAGGGTACTTTTGCAAAGGATTGAATATCCGCTGTGCAGTTCTGCTGATCATTACATCTCTCGTGAACATACTTCACATGATGGTCATTTACTGTCTGTTTACAGCCAGCGTCCTTGATGCAGCATGTGGCTCCTTCACAACTTGCTAGTCCGCGATAAATGCTTTCTATTCTGATAACATCTGTCACTGGACATCTTAATTCGAGTCGAGATCCAACGCAGCTCTGCACGATTTCTGTTTTAACGTATGGCAGAAACTCAGAATAGCCTACGTTCAATTCATCAGCCATCTTGACTGGTTTTATAGAAAGCATAATGTTGCCGCAGGTGACGATGACATTGTTATTGTTACAAGACAGCAAGGGGATAGAACTGAACACCAGTCATCATATATGTCGACTATGAAAAATGCAGTCGTTTGACACTTTATGCATTATGATTAACAAAACACTTATGTGACGCATTCCAAGTACCTCCCAAAGGACATATCCATGGGTGGCTGTTTCAGGACTGCTCTTCTTCTTAAACTTCTTCTATTATTATTATCTTATTTGAGTGAAATTATCTAATAGAAGGTGACACTGATTATTTGAACTTTGTTACCAGACCAATTACGCACACGAGAAATTTTAATTTTAAGAATGTACGCAAGCACTTACTAGGAGGCCTACTGCTTGATGCATTTCCTCTGTAGCACAGAATAATGATAACTACCTGTATGACGAACAAGTAGCGATACCTACCAGAAAATCCCATATTGACTGCCTAAGAAGATAACAAAATAGAAGCAGCTGTTCAAAAGCGTCAATTGTGTTCCAGTGCCCTATCAAATTCCTTCATTCGTTCATTGATTCAAACAATTATTCATTCATTCATTTATTCATTCAAGGCTTTTGTTGTTTGATAGGTATTCAATTCGTCGATCAATATGAAATTCTCTATTGAACCAACTTTGATTTAAATCCACATTTCAATCAGAAATAAGACAGCTAGAAAGTTGTTTTCACTTAAACTTCCTACATCCAGTGCAGTTCATAATCATTTCAGGAAGTGAATAATTGGATCGTAACTATACTTACCGAAACGTTACAAAATATAGGGGCCAACAGTAATAAAATTAACACGTTCATAAATCAACTTACCAATATCGGTGATGTTTATTTTTAAACTCAACTGTTAATATTCTTCTATAGCAAAATAGTAAACTGTGTGATTTAGTTAATGAATTTATGTTCTGTTCAGCTTCTCTCTTTGGATGGCCTACACATATATTAGTTACACGGATACGATTAGCAGATTTAGATATGCTCTCTCTCTCTCTCTCTCTCTCTCTCTCTCTCTCTCTCTCTCTCTCTCTCTCTCATCTCTCTCTCTCTCTCTCTCTCTCTCTCATCCTCTCTCTCATCTCTCTCTCTCTCTCTCTCTCTCTCTCTCTCTCTCTCTCTCTCTCTCTCTCTGCTCATCTCTCTCTCTCTCTTCTCTCTCTCTCTTCTCTCTCTCTCTCTCTCCTCTCTCTCTCTCCTCTCGTCTCTCTCTCTGTCTCTCTCTGTCTCTTTCTCTTCTCTATCTCTCTGTCCTCTTGTCTCTCTGTCTCTGTCTCTGTCTCTGTCTCTGTCTCTGTCTCTGTCTCTGTCTCTGTCTCTGTCTCTGTCTCTGTCTCTGTCTCTGTCTCTGTCTCTGTCTCTGTCTCTGTCTCTCTCTCTCTCTCTCTCTCTCTCTCTCTCTCTCTCTCTCTCTCTCTCTCTCTCTCTCTCTCTCTCTCTCTCTCTCTCTCTCTCTTTCTCTTTCTCCCTTGCTCTCTCGTTCTCTGTGTTTGTCTGTATGTATGTGTCTCTCCTTGTCTGACTCAATATATCTCTGTCTGTGTCTCCCTGTGTGTGTGTCTCCCTGTCGCCTATCTAATTAAATGTCGACGAAAGGCACCAATGATTTGAAGGACTACTTGAGCTGCTTCACTGAGCCAATAATTGCAATAATAACTTCCTGATCAACTCTGAAGCACGTATAGAGACATAGACTGAATTATTGACTGATCACCATCATCATCATCACCATCATCATCATCATCATCATCACCACCATCATCGTCATCATTATCATCACCATAACCACACCCATCACCACCACCATCATCGGCTTTCTCCTGGTTACCATCATCGCTGTAAGGTAATGGAAAATAAGTCACCTAAATTTCTCAGCGTCACACAAAAGCCACTACACGTCAAGGGAAACAGCTTAATCACTGGCGCTAAACCAAATCAAGTCCGCAATATCCAGGTTGTTTGGACCGTTCTGATGCCAGGTCAGAATCCTGGGAGGTCAAGCCGAGGAAAGAGCATGGTGCTACCGTGGAAATCGTTGATGATAATGTCATCATTGTCATCATCATCGTCAACGTCATCACCATCATCATCATCATCATCAGCGTTACCAAAATCGTCACAATCACCACTGTCACCTTCGCGATCACTTTAACCATAACCACAACACTCAATCTCAGTACAATTGCTACGACGACAAACAGTATGAGTTTGCGTATGATGATGATGATGATGATGATGATGATAACGACGACGACAATAAGATGGCGATGACATTAACGATGTCTACGATACTGACGACTAAAACGAGGACGACGACTACGACGAAGAAGAGGAAGAAGAAGCAGAAGAAAAAGTTGGTGGTGATGACGATGATGACGATGACGATGATGATGACAGACGTTTAGTATACCACCCCGCTGGGGGATGTGGAGGAGGTGAGTGTGGATGACGTGGTGAAGGATATAAAGTGGGACTATAGCTAGAATTATTACTGACGGGTCAGCAAAGAGGACAATTCTGGGAAAATCGTGGCTCTAGCAGGATATTTGTACGCCGACAGATCATACACAGCCACGCAATTCATAATAAATTATCATGATGCGTGTGGAGCTCATGATGATTATGATGAATGGATTACGTTGTTAGACGAGTTGATGACGACGGCGTCACTTTGTTGGACGTTGTGGCATCAACGTACCCCACTCCGTGGCACGGTTAGCCTAGCAAGATCAACAGTAGCGACATCCATTGGAAAATCTCATGTTCATTTCCTAAGAAGACAACACAATAAAAGCAACTCTTCAAAGCGTCAATGATGTACCGATGCCCGATTTATTCCGACATTCACCTTGTCACCTTGTGCTGTCAACTCTCTTTAACTCAAAACTCAGTTTTTCTGCTCTCATTACTGATATACATATAGATATCCTGTTATTCCGACATTCAGTCATTTAAATATTCAATCATTTATAGAATCAATCATTCATTCGTTCTTTTATTCATACATTCAGGCATTTATTTGTTTGATAGTTATTCAATCTGTTCATCAATTCTACACTCGCTGTTGGACCTACTTTAATTTACATTTTAATTAGGAATAAGAGAGCGAGAAAGATATTTCCTTTCTACATCCAGAGCAGCTCGTTACAATTTCAGGAAGTTAATAATTTGAGTGCATCTGCTGTTTACTGATTATTGTTATTGTTAATATTACTGTCGTCGTTGGCCTACTGAAATGGTAGTGACTTTAACACGTTTATGTGCAAACTGACCTAAAATCAGTAATATTTATTCAGAGTTTCACCCAAAAGTGAATAATTTTCTTTTAAAAGGAAATTACGCGATTTACGAATACATGTTCTGTTCAGCTTCAGTCTATGTTAGGGAACACACCCATATTCGTTACACGGATACCACCAGCAGATATAGGCATCTATCATTGTCTTTCTCTCTCTCTCTTTCTCTGTTTGTCTGTCTCTGTTTGTCTGTCTCTGTTTTTTTCTAACTCTATCTGTCCCTGTCTCTCTATCTTTGTCGCCTATGCACTCGCTCAAAATCTCGACTTAGATAAGGCCACTGAAAGTCTCTTTTTTTATATAACCGATGAATAACGATTCAAGCGTTACAAGCAGCCAGAGGGTCGTAAGGCGTAGCCCACTGTAGGCGGTTGGCTGCGTCCCGTCATATCCAAGCACCAGTTTTGCTGCTCTCATTACTGATATACGTATAGATATCCTGTTAAGCTGTTAGAATAAACCTAAAAAATGCATTGCTAACTTCCTGATTCATAAACCAATGTATAAACTATGAAGTACATGCATGGAAATAGATAACTGATTGTGACGTTAAATATACCGAATAACATTTCAGTTTTACTGACTTGCGAAATTCTTCAGTCAAAAATAGATCCAGAGATACAACGCCTACATTTTTCTCTAATCTAATCTTCTAATCTGATCTGAAACTTCTGAAGCACTGTTATTGTTCGTGTTCTGAACTTTTCTACTGCCCATGGTATGATTTATTCACTGTTGTTCAGTGATCTTCTGTTCTGTTGTCTGCAGTCGTGGTACTGTGGAGGTATTAATTTGTCACTGTTTAAGGTTCAGAAGTTCGTGTAAACGTATATCTATCCAAAATCTCTCAGCGGTGTACAAAAGCCGCGTCAGGGAGGCCAGCTTATGCATCAGCGCTATATCATAACAAGTCCGTAAGAGTCAGGTTGTTTTTCGACGTCGGCGCCAGGTCAGAATTCAAGGGGTCAAGCCGAGTAGAGGTTGTATGGTGCTATGATGAAAATCATTGGTGATGGTCGTCATAAGTTGGTGCAGATGCCGAACCAAAAATACTTTGAAAAGTTCGGTAAACGATTATGAAGCTTCTCCGCGTAAAAATTAAAATCCTTTCTTCTGAATAATGGCTCATATTAGGATATATAGAGGCCATTAAGGTGAATGGCAATGTTGCAAGGTCAACGCTGTAGGTCAAAGGTCGTTGTGTCTAGTGACAGTAGAGGTCATTCTCTATCACAGTCTGACCTCCGTCGTCTTGTGGCGATGACGGTTTCGAGACGACGCAGTCGCCACTGTTATCAAGGCCCTTCCCTCCGATCCAATCCGTTTTTAAGGTGGAAGATGCTGCTGAGTTTTCTGACGGTTTGTTAACATCTGATCCGTCCGCGTGATCCTCATAAGCATTATTGGTTTTATCCGTTGTCACGCGGTTGCTTTGGCCTTCCTTCCAGGGTGCTTTCCTCTGCTCCACCTCACTGTAGACGGCTGGGTCTTCTTCCGTTTTTGGAAAGTCAGCTTCATCAACCATTGTGTACAGAGGCAGAGGATCGTTGTCCACGTGTAGACTGGTTCCCCGAGTTTCCTTTGCATGAATATCGGGTTCGTTTTGGAGATTGTCCATCTTTGTCATTGGAACTGGATGAAAGAGCCTCATTGGTGCACATTTCCTGAAACACAAAAGTCTATTAAAGATGGTGGTGATAGTTTGGATGGTGGTAGCGGTGCTGGTGGCTGGATTGGTTGTATATGGCGGTGGTGGTGGTGGTGTAGTGACAGAAGTATTGGCAATGGGGGGTCGTGATGGCGGTGGTGGCGTGCGTGGTTTGGTTGTGCTGATGATGCCGATTACATATTGTTTGATGTATTATGTACATTTATAATATACAGTTTTTTTACTGTATTAAAATTATTTCGTCTACTAACCTCCCATTATCATCACCTTCGATTTCACTCTTACTGTTGTCCTTACGCTGTTATTTTTAACAACTAGTTTTAACCATTTGAAACCATATAATATATGGTTTAAAATGGTTAAAACTAATTACACTGTTAGTCAACGTCAGATTAAAGTATAGCAACCGCAAACAAGGGTAGAACAAGGAAGACGCAGGCCCACCATGCATCATGCATGCTCCCTCTTTCTATCCCATTCTCCCGTCCAACCTGCCTCCCTAAAGAACAAGAATGTGCGCAAGAGCGAATTTAGAATGGACACTGGGACATGCTCCCTAGCAGAGATTGGACTGTCCATTGCGTGACTACTTTCCATCAGCCCATCATCCTCATCATATCATTACTGTCATCATCACCATCATCGTCATGACCATCGTCATCACCATCGTCATCATCATCATCATCATCATCATCATCATCATCATCATCATCATCATCATCATCATCATCATCATCATCATCATCATCATCATCACCACCACCACCAGCACCACCACCACCAGCACCACCAGCACCACCACCACCACCACCATCATCATCATCATCATCATCATCATCATCATCATCATCATCGTCATCATCGATCTTAGCATTGGGACTCTCTGCCACGCGTCCGGCTCTTGGGATCGTTTGCAACCGTGTGCAGCCAAAGTTCAATGAGTGAAGATCCGCCTTCACCGCAGGCTTCCAGTGTGTACCTTGGGTCGTCTTATTGGTTTCTTCCAGCTCTTCGAAGGGGTGCGGATATCGAGACTAAGAGTGCCCTTGCGCGGTTCTTCCTGCCATTGTCCTGGCGGATCAGCCAATGACCGCGAAATACCAGAATCATTTTAAAACCCCGTGTTACCAATTTGTAAAGGAATCTCCAAGTCGACATCGATTTGTTCTTACCTCCGATACGTGACGACAACAAATAGGCCTACGACTATTGCTAGCAGAATGATGAGGCAGATGATCACGATAACGGCTAGCGCCCCTGTAAGACACATATCATTACTAATTATTAGTATAATTAATTATCGATTAGAAACTTCGGTGTCTAGTGTATAAGGCATCAACCAATAGCCCGCCAGAAGGAAGCCAATACCCAAGGACAGAAAGACAGTCATGTTCAAGAAGAACAAGAAGAACAAGAAGAAGAAGAAGAAGAAGAAGAAGAAGAAGAAGAAGAAGAAGAGGAGGAGTAGGAGGTGGAGGAGTAGGAGGAGAAGAAGAAGAAAAAGAAGAAGATGAGGAAGAGGAAGAAGAAGAAGAAAAAGAGAAAGAAGAAGAAGAAGAGGAATAAGAAGAAGAGGTAGAAGAGGAAGAGGAGGAGGAAGAGGAAGAGGAGTATATCATAGTAGTACTAGTGATGGTGGCATCCACCTGAGGCAGCCATGGGTATAAAGTATCAACGACTTAATTTTTTTAATTTTCTTAGTCTCGGTGTATGAAGGCACTTGGCCAGTTCCCTCACTCGCAATCAGAAACTACCCACCGACAGTGGGTACTCAGTGTCAGTTCTCACGGCCAGTGTACTCATTATAGCTGAGTTGGCTAGGAGATGCAGTTGGAGCAGAAATCAAATCTAGAACAACATTTCTGTCCTGGCGGGGTTTGAACTCCCCGAAAAGTTGTATAAAATCAGCTAAAAAGATAAGTCTTGAACTGAAACCGAAATGACAGCAGAGACTGAGTAGAAAAACACAGATGCGGGGAGAGAATTCCAAATCTATGTTCAGCAATAGAAAAAGTCCGTTCACCAAGAACAGTACAACATGTGTTAATATATTTGATTTATATAGCGCTGTTTCATAAGAGTGACAATATTATAGTAATCATAAAACATTGGTGGGGAGCCACTAAGTAAGCTGCAAGTTAATACTTCTCTGTCCTCTCTCTTCAATGCTTAGCTGATAATACTGCGCTAAGTTACAAAAGAATTTTTGCCTGCAAAGCGCGATACAATTGTTGGCTGGAAAGACCTATGAACAAGTATCCAGCATTACTTTGGTCGTCTGTTGTTGTATTGTTGTAAAGATTCGCGAGTGTTTCATCAGTTGGTGTCAAATCATCTGAAAAAATACAGAAATCGCCATTTCACGAGATCGAGACAATTTCAGCGCATTGTTTTAGCCTCGAATTCATTTTTAAGTCCGGGCATAGGAGAAGATGAATTCACAGTTCTTACAGCATCTGCTGTTTATTGTCTATTGCAAATTATTATTCTCGTCGATGGCGAAATCGTCGTTATCATCAGATCATCATCATCATCATCATCATCATCATCATCATCATCATCATCATCATCATCATCATCATCATCATCATCATCATCATCATCATCATCATCATCATCATCATCATCATCATCATCATCATCATCATCATCATCATCATCATCATCATCATCATCATCATCATCATCATCATCATCATCATCATCATTATCATCATCAACATCATCACCACCACCGCCACCACCACCATCAACACCATCATTACCACCACCAACCAACCATCACCACCGCCACAATCATCACCAACATCAATATCTCATGATTAACAAATAATATTACTTTTACATGACTAATCTTTATCTGTATTCTCGGGAGCTCCTCTGATGAGTTTTCTGAAGATGCGCTATATAAATAGGCACTTACCTTTACAATTATAATCAGTTTCATCCTCCTCTGTCTTCTCACTCCGTGAAGATGCTACTAAATAGAGAAACTATGATTGATGCTTTTGTGATGGGAGCGATGATGGAGGTGTGGATAGTTATGAGGGTGTTGGTATCGGTGGTGGTGGTGGTGGTGATAGAGGTGGGGTGGCGGTTGTGGTGGTGAAGGCGATCGCGGTAGTGATGTGGCGGTAGTGGTGATGATGGTAGTGGCGGTGGTAGTTCCTGCTGTGTTTATGGAGATTTTGGCCATGGTGGTAAAGGTGGTGGTTGTGGTGATGGAGGTGGTTTCTTCAATGAGAGGTAGTCGACAGTGGGATAAAACCTATGGCTTGGAGTAAACTGTATGATAAAGTGCTTCTTCTGTTTGATATAGCCTAAACCGTTGGTGACAGATCTACGGGCCGTAGCGAACTGTATGGACAAATTTAGTCTATCTTCTGTGGAACACAGATTAAGCTTTTCGGTTCGGGGGTGTTTTTTCCTCTCACCAAATACAACCGCTGGGGTCTGACAGTCATCACGTATTTAAGAGTAAAGACTTGCGTGAATTTGACTCATATGTTGATGGTCCTGCATCACCTTGGTCGGTTGTGGCCGTTTTGTTGTAAAGATTCGCGAATGTTCCATCAGTTGACGTCAAGTTATCTGAAAAAATATAGAAATCGTCATTTAACAAGATCACAGACAATTTCAGCTCAATGTTTGAAGTCTTGAATTCATTTTGAAGCCCAGCCATAGGTGAGGGTAAGACCCCAATTGTTACAGCATCTGCTGTTTATTGTCTATTGCTACAGCTTATTCTCGTCGACGGCGAAATCGTCGTTTTCCTCATCATCACCATCATCACTACAATAGTCACCAACACAACCCCATATAGAAAAGTACTAATAATAACAATTGCAATCAGTGTCTTCCTCCTCTGCCTTCTCATTCCGCGAAGATGATACTAAATAGAGAAAATATGATTGATGTTGTTGTCGATGGGAGCGGTGATGGAGGTGTGGTGGTTTTGAAAGTGGTAGTGACGGTGGTGTGAGGTGGGCGTGGTGGTTGTGGTGATTGAAATGATGGCGATAGTGATGATGGTTATGGAGGTGATGACAGTGGTTGTGGAGGCATCGGCAGTAGTAGGCCTATGTGATGCAAAGGTGATGGGAAGGCCTGTGTAGTTTTATTTAAATTAAGGAAACACGAATTGACCAGTAGGCCTGATATCTTGAGTCTAGGCTCACAGGGCAACTGCGTATGTCTAAGCATAAAAAGCCAAAGCCATTCACAATCATACATTTTTTAAGCGCTGAGAGAGAGAGACAGACATTAGGTGAGCTCTGAAGTTTAAATAGGGAAATACGTTATAATTACCACAGAGGACATACACAGATTGCAACTTACTTTGAGGATCATCTCTGCAGTTGTATGTTATGCGTTCAAAGTCGTTGTTATGATTATAGAACCGCGTGAACCCACAACTGATCCCTTTCTTGATAACGTCAACAGTGCAATTTTGTTTATTATCACATCTGCTGCGGACATCCGTTCTATGGTTCTCACTCGCATTATGAGCACAGTCGTCATCTCTGATGCAGCATGAGGTCCCGTAGCATTTAGAATCGCCGAGGACTACGTCTGTTACCTTGATGACCTTCATCTCTTCACATCTTAAACTGAGCTGGGATCCAACACAACCCTGAGCAATTTCTGTTTTGAAAACAATCACAAAGTTCCAATGTCTGACAAAAAACACAAAATTTATAAGACACAATCCCCAAGTTGTAGGCCTAAGTCTTGATGTCGAAAACAAAGAAAAAGCCGACAATGAAGACGAAATTGCATTCACTGGGATTGAACTTTAGTCAAGATAAAGATTCTCGAGTGCTTCATCAGTTGATGTCAAGTCATCTGAAAGAAATATAGAAATCGTCATTTCACGAGATCGAGACAATTTCAGCTCATTGTTTGAAGTCTTGAATTCATGTTGAACCCGGGCATAGGTGAAGGTAAATTCCCAGTTGTTGCAGCATCTGCTGTTTATTGTCTATTACCAAATATTATTCTCGTCGATGGCGAAATCGTCGTCATCATTATCATCATTATCATCTTCATCATCCTTGTCATCCTCATCGTCATCATCATCATCACCGACACTATCACCACCAATATCAATGTCTAATGACTAACAAATAATAATTCATTTAGAATACCAGTCTTAATCGGCATTCTCGAGAGCACCTCTGATGAGTTTTCTTGAAGATGCGCTACATAAAATTAATAGTCACTTACATTTACAATAACAATCAGTTTCTTCCTCCTCTGTCTTCTCATTCCGTGAAGATGCTACTAAATAATAGGGGAAATATGATTGATGTTTTTGTGATGGGAGCGAAGCTGGAAGCGTGGTGGTCATTAGGGCGGTGGTGGTGATGGAAGTGGGTGTTGAGGTTGTGGTGATGAAGGTGATGACTGTAGTAGTGGTAGCGGTAGTGGTGATGATGGCAGTGGTGGTGGTTATGATGGAGATTTTGGCCATGGTGTTAATGGCTGTGCTGGTGCTGATGCAGGTGGTTTATTCAATAAGAGGTAATCGAAAGTAGAAGAAAAACCTATGGCATGGAGTAAACTGCATGAGTAAATGCGTCGTCCCTTAGAGATAATATAAACCGTTGGTGAGAGACCTACGGGAGTACGGGCGGGAGCGAACTGTGTGGGGAAATTTGGTCTATCTTCAGTGGAAGACAGATTAAGCTATTCGAGGTGTTTCTTTCTTCCAATCAAACACAACCGCTGTCGTCTGATAGTCATCACATTTTTAAGAGTAAATGCTTACGTGAATTGGATTCATTTGTCGCTTGTCCTGCATTACTTTGTTTTTGTGTGTCGGTATTGTTGTAAAGATTCGCCAGTGCTTCATCAGTTGATGCCAAGTCATCTGATAAAAAAATATAGAAATCGTCATTTTCCGAGATCGCAGACTATATCTTTATCTGTATTATCGAGAGCTCCTCTGATGAGTTTTCTTGAAGATATATAAATAGGCACTTACATTTACAATTATAATCAGTTTCATCCTTCTCTGTCTTCTCACTCCGTGAATATGCTACTAAATAGAAAAAAACATGATTGATGTTTTTGTGATGGGAGCGATGATGGAGGTGTGGATAGTTATGAAGGTGTTGCTGGAGATTTTTGCCATGATGGTATTGGCGGTGGTGGTGGTGATGGAAGTGATTTATTCATAGAAAGGTAGGCGAAAGTGGGAGAAAAACCTATTGCTTGGAGTCAACTGTGTGAGGAAATATTTCTTCTGTGAGATATAGCCTGAACCGTTGGTGAGAGACCTACGGGAGTACGGGCAGGAGCGAACTGTGTTGGCCAATTTAGCCTTCCCACCAAACACAACCTCTTATGTCTGCTAGTCATCACATTTTTGAGAGTTAAGGTTTACGTGAATTGAATTCAAACGTCGCTGGTCCTGTATTACCTTGGTCGTCTGTGTCCGTGTTATTGTAAAGATTCGTTAATGTTCCATCAATTGATGTCAAGTTATCTGAAAAATATAGAAATCGTCATTTAAAGAAATCGCAGACAATATCAACTCATTGTTTGAAATCTTGAATTAATTTTGAAACCCAGTCTTTGGTGAACGTAAATTCCCAGTTGTTACAGCATCTGCTGTTTTTTGTCTGTTGCTAAATATTATTCTCATCGTAATCATCAACTCGATATTTCTTCAGCGCCCAAAAAAGCGAAGTCGCCGGAACCAGTTTATTCATTGGCGCCCAGTCAAATCATATTGGAAAGGCGGGGAGGGGTGAAATCGGTTCCAGGTCAAGATCCAAAGGGGTCAATCAGGCAGGCAGTCTAAGGTGGGTGGCGTTTAGGGTTGAACCGGCTAGGGAAGTAAGGAGAAGAGGAGGAATCGGGATACGATTTGTGGAAGAGTATTGTTTTCAGTTTTGAGAGAAGACTTGCGGAGAGATACCAAGAGGTGAGGTTTTGGTGAAATCGTAAGATAGATCTGATATTTCTCGTACCACTAGTGGGAGTTTGTTCCAGAGTGGTAGGACAGCTATGGCTATGGAGCGACTCGCAAATTTTAGTGATGAGGTGACGGAAGGGCGGAGAAATGTTAGGGCAGAAGAGGAGCGGGTTGAGCGGAGTGGTTGGACCGTGAACAGCTGTCGGAGATAGGAGGGCTGGGAGGATTGGAGTGTTGCAAGATCATCTATGGCAAGGTCATTGTAGTCATCATCCTCATCATCACCACCATCATTGCCAGTACCATCAGCGTCTCATGACTTACAAATAATATTACTTTTAGATTTCCAGTCTTTTGCCTGTATTTTCGGGAGCTCCTTGGGTGAGTTTTCTAGAAGATGAGCTATATAAATAGGCACTTACAATTTACAATTAAAATCAGTTTCTTCCTCCTCTGTCTTTTGTCTTTTCATTCCGTCGGGATGCTACTAAATGGAGAAATTTTGATTGATTTTTTTATGGTAGCGCTGATGGAGGTGTGGTGGTTATGAGGCTGGAGGTGAGGGTGGTGATTGATGTGGGTGTGGCACTTGGAGTGTAGGTGATGGCGGTATGGTGGTGGCGGTGGTGGTGGCGATGGAGGTGGTTTTGGTCGTTATGAAAGTGCGGCGATAGAGATGGTGGTTGTGATGGAGGTGGCGGTTGCGTTGATGAGGTGATGTGGTTGTCATGGTGATGGAGGTGGTGGTGATAAAGGTGATGACGGTGGTTGTCGAGGCAACGGCAGTAATGTTGATGTGAAGGCCCACTTAGTTTTATTTACATGAACTGAAAGCCGGATTGACCAGTTGGCGCAATATCTTGAGTCTATATCGGAACTGGATCCTCTAAGAATTAAAAGCCAAAGCGCACATAATGTGTAGTTTAAGACAAATTAATTAATTAGGGAAATAAGTTATAATTACCACAGAGGACATAATAATAGTGCAACTTACTTCGTGGATCGTCTCTGCAGGTGTATGTGATACGTTCAAAGTCGTTATTCGACCACGTGTTCAAATACCCACATTTGATACTCTCCTTGAGAACGTCAACGGTGCAATTTTGTTTATTATCACATCTACGGCGGACATCCGTTCTATGGTTTGAATTGGCCCTATGAGTACAGTCGTCATCTTTGATGCAGCATGATGCCCAATAACAATCAGAATCTCCAAGGACTACGGCTGTTATCTTGATGACCTTCATCTCAGGACAACTTAAATTGAGATGAGATCCAACACAACCCTGCGCGATTTCTGTTATAAATTAAAACGCAAATTACTATTATTTGACCACGAAACACAATCAATTACAAGACACAATTTCCGAGTTGTAAGCCTTGGTGTCGAAAACAAAGAAAAAGACGATGATGTTGACGATATTGAAGAGGAGATTGATTTCCCTGGGATTGAACTGAAGTGAATTTTGAGGCATACACACGACACACTGCGTTTATACTGCGAGAGATTTTTAACTCTGATAGTGGTATTGATGATCTTTGTATTTGTCAACGGAACATATTCTTCTGTTCGTGAATATTATGAATTATGTTATATGAAAGCTAAGAATTAGGTCTAGTACGTAAGTATGCTTATATGCATAATTGTACATATATATATATATATATATATATATATATATATATATATATATATATATATATATATATATATATATATATATATATATATGCATTTATTATATGTACATGCATATGAGTATGCATGTATGAAAATATGCATGTATGCATGCATGTACGTGTATCTATTAATGTACGTGTGTATGTGGTGCATGATGGTTCAGTGGTTAGCGTGCTGGACTGTCAAACCAGAGGTCAAGATTTCATATCCATCCGATAACATACGTCTCTTGCAACTGCACTTCAAAACTAACTCTGCTACTCTCGCTATAATTGTAAATTGTAAATTGTAATCGAAAATTTATGAAGCGATACTCAGTGGCGCTCTGGACTCGGGTCAGTGTCATCACTGACAAACAGGAAAGTTTTCAGGCGCTTACGGAACGGAGTGGGAGAGAGACACAAATAATCTGCTGGAAGATATTCATTTCGGCTAAAACACCTAGACAGTGCAGTGTTCCCTTCTGTTGTCTTTGGGTTAAAGTTGCAGAATTCACTTCAACAACCTTTACCAATCCATGCCTATCAACATGTACTAAGCTATTTATAACTAGCAACATACTAGGCTTCTGGTAACTAGCTATGTTTATCAACATACTTATAACTAACTACCACACAACCGACTAGGCAACTGATAACCACTTAAGCGTATCAACATACTAGGTTACTTAAAACTAGCTGTGTCTATCGACAAACTTAAAACTAACTATGCCTTTCAACATACTAGGCTAATTAAACTAGATATAAACAAAAAACGTGCTAGGCTACATAATATTATGACCAGCTAACACACGATTCAAAACAGCGCACTTTATCTCTACGTACCACATGATCCTTGTCCTCGAAAGCAGACGACAAGGGCAACCACTTGCAGAATTGAACAGATGAGACTTCTGAAGAGAAATCCCATTTCATTTCCTAGGAAAACAAACGCCTCAATCTTTACATACTCACTGGCCTCGTTCCTCAAGTAAAGCAAATCTTTAGGTCTCTTAGTAGCAAACCGGTTTCCAGCTTATACCTCTGTTTCTACTTTCTTGCACCCTCATCCCTCTCTCACCTATCTCTCTTCAGTGTCTGTCTATCTGTATGTCTGTCCGTCTTTTCCCCTGTTTTTCCATCCCTCTCTCCTCAATCATCTTTATGAATTGTCATTCCTATTTTCTTGTGATTACATTCGTCAAATCGCTTCACATACATTAGTCGTCAATCTATTCGTATTCAGACAGCCATTTCAAACTAATAATCAACAATACTAACTTCTTGGATCCATCTGAAAGAAATCCGTGTTCAGTCGAAAAGTACTTCAGTCCTCAGAGTCATACGATCTACATATTCCGCTATTTTGAAAAAGCTGACGCTGAAGGCGGTATTAATGTGAACTGAATCAATGCAGGAAGTAAGCGAGGTTTTGACCCACCAGTGCGATAATTATCCATCCGTTTTAAAATAAATCATGTAACGATTGTCGATTAATCTCTTGATTGAAAACGAAACAAAACAAATAACTGACTAGCATTTATTTATGAAACCTTCCGACAACAAAACCTTTCATCTAATGCAGATAGCGCAAGTACAATACCACTTACATATCTCCATCCCTAACCCTTTTCTTTCTCCCCCTCTCTCTACTCTCCTCTCGCGCTCTCTCCCCCTCTGTCTGCTTGTCTGTCTGTCTCGGCGTCTCTACCTCTCTATCCATGTGACTCTTTCTGTGTGTGTGTGTGTGTGTGTTTATATGTCTCTCTTTCGCCTATCCACTCAAAAACTCGGCATAAGGCCACACACGCGATTTAGTTAACGAATGCATGTTGTGTTCAGCTTCTATCTATGTTAAGCCTACACATGTATTCGCTACACGGATACCACCAGCAGATTTAGGCATCTATCATTGCCTTTCTCTCTCTCTTTCTCTGTTTGTCTGTTTCTGTCTCTGTCATCTCTGTCTGTTCACGCCTCTCTGTCTCTCTCTCTCTGTCGCCTATCCACTCGCTCGAAATCTCGATATTAGGCCACCAATGGACTTCTTTGTAAATAAAAGTGATGAACTACGACTCTAATCATTACCTTCTAGATACTGGAGGCCGTAATGCTGATTGTGTGACTTTACAAGCCTAAATTTAGGCAGCATTACGGCCTTCAGTATCTAGAAGGGAATGCTCTAACGTTACAAGCTGCCAGAGGGTCATAAGGCGTAGTCCACTGTAGGCGGTGGGCGGCGTCATATATTATATCCAGCCACCCGTTTTGCTGTCATTACTGATACAAAGAAATCCTGTCAAGCTGTTGGAATTAACCTACAAATGCACTGCTAACTTCCTGATTCACAAATCAATGTATAAACTCGAAGTATATGTATAGAAATAGATAACTGATTATGACGTTAATTACACCGATTAACATTTCAGTTCATCTGACTCGCCATTCAGTCTTAAAAATAGGTCCAAGGATACAACGACTGCCTCCTTCTCTACATAATCTAATCTTCTATTCTGAACTAAAGTGGAAACTTCTATAGCGCTGTTATCGTTTTATCGTTAACATTTCTGCAGCCCATCGTATAATATCTTCACTGGCGTTCAGAATAGAATTCATTTGTCACTGTTTAAGGCGGAGAATGTCTCATCGACGTTCAAAAGCCACGTCAGGGAGACCAGCAAAGCTCGAGGGTACGTACCATACGTATTCTATTTTTTGAAAGGTACGTACGTTTTTTAACGTACCCTATTTTAGGGTACGTAAACAATAAAAAAAAATACGTTAATTACGTCATTGCTCCTTTAGCCTCATTATAAGAATGTTCAATTTAATTTAGGCAAACAATCACAACCCAGTATACAGCGTGGTAAATTGCTGCAATGCTCTATTGTAGGTCTCTGTTTATCCAGCATGCATTGCACTTAATGCACTAATGTCAGCTCTCCTCAGAATGAAAGTACAATTTGCATTGAATTAATTATCACCGAAGAATTTATCGAATTAAATTTACTGCTACGGTACCGGAAGTACTGGTTTCAATGACGCATACTGTTGACGTCAGATTATACGTAGGCCTATACGCTATATGTCGCCGAGTAAACCATAAATAAAATTTTCGTGTAGGCCTATGATACGTACCATACGCGTATTGTCTTTTTTGAAAGGTACGTACGTATTTTAACGTATTCTATTTTAGGGTACGCGTACCCTCGAGCTTTGGAGACCAGCTTATACGCTGGCTCTATATCATATCAAGTCTGTAAGAGCCAGGTTGTTTCGTCTGTGTGAGCACCAGATCAGAATCCGAAGGGTCAAGCCGATGCTATGGTGGAAATCGTTGATGATGGTGCACCAGGATAGTATGAAAAGTTCGGTTTACGATCATGGAGTGTGTCTGGGCAAAAAAATAAAAAAGTAAAATCCCATGTTCTCAATAATAGCTCATATCAGACCATTCCCCCCAAGCCCGACCTGCACCTCACCGTGGTGGGGGGGTGAACAGCCAAGTAAGGGAACGCATGGTGAGGCTATGCCGTCAGGGGTGAAGGCTCATACCGAAGTACCTCCTAGGGCGCTACGCGAGGCGGACAGGCTCACCATGAACCCCGAACAGCTGGCCAACGCAGGCGGCAGGTGTTGGAAGGACACCTCAGGGCGAAAGAGGTCAACAAAGACCCACCGGCCTCCTTACCCTGTCAGGAGAGAAGTGGTCACCACCTGATAAAGAGACCAAGAAACTCTTATGAATATGAAGTTAAAAAGAAATGTGGGCAACGACGTTAACGGGGCCCCCTTTTACAGAAGAGGGGGATCCGCGTCCGGCAGTGGTAGACATAACGGGGCTATCAAGGTCGTAAACCAGAGAAAACCCTGTAAACAAAAACAAAAACAAAAACAAAAACAGAAGCAAGGACAAAAACAAAAGCAGGAACAGAAGCAGAGACAAAAACAACAGGGACGGGAACAGGGACGGAGACAACACCTGTTCAACGCAAAGGAGGAGATATGTGTTGGCACGTGGAACGTAAGAACTCTGCATGCAGTGGGCCAACTAGACATACTCATACACCAGTTAGAAAGGGTCAGATGGAGCGTGATAGGACTATCGGAGGTGCGATGGCCGGGAGAGGGAGAGATAAACAAGAACGAATACAAAATAATATACTCGGGAAGGCAAGACGGCGGGCATCAACAGGGAGTGGCAATGATAATGAAAAAAGAAGCAGTAAAAGCACTCATTGGTTACAAAACAATGGGACCAAGAATGATAAAGGCAAGATTCCACACAACCAGCGGTAAAGCAACAATAATTCAAGTGTACGCACCAACGTCTAGTGCAACAGAACAAGAGATGGACGAATTCTATGAAACATTACAACAAACATTGCACGAAATACCGAACCAGGATTTAACTATCATAATGGGAGACATGAATGCAAAAGTGGGAAAAGACTGGCTAACATGGAGAGGTGCACTGGGAAAACAGGGATATGGAGAAGAAAATGAAAGAGGAGAAAGATTGTTAAATTTTTGCTTAAACAACAACTTACAAATAATGAACACAGTGTTCTACCAAAAGAAGGCAAGCAGGAAATGGACATGGGAGTCACCGGACGGTAAAACGAAGAACATGATAGATTACATAATAGTAAATAAAAGATGGAAAAGTGCTGTAACGGGATGCCGAACATTCGCAAGCCCAGACATGGCATCTGACCACAGACTGGTGTTAGCAGGGATTAGGATAAAACTAAAAGGGGGATTATCCAAAAAAGTGATGAACAGAAGATTCAACACAGAGGCACTAAGGGAGGGCACAATCAGAGATCAATTCAGGGCACAAATAAACAACAAATGGAACCATATCAAGGAAAAAGACACGGGATCAGTAGAAGAAACATGGGAAGTAATAAAGAACATGCACGTAGAGGTGGCTCAAAAAGTCCTAGGCTACGAGAAAAGAAGGAGGAAAAAGCCATGGATAAGTAAAGAGGTCCTAGATCTAAGTGATACCAGAAAAGAACTGAGAAAGACAAAATCACTCAACGAGGACGACAAGAAAAAATACAGAGAAATCACGAAAGAAATAAAAAAGAAGGCCAGAAAATGCAAAGAGATGTGGATAGAGGAGAAATGTCAAGAACTGGAAAACAACACAAGAATAGCAGACACAGGGAAACTATTTCGAATGGCAAAAGAAATATGCGGATCAAACATCACAAAGCTAACGCTAATAAAGGACAAGGAAGGAAGAACACTAGAGGGCAAAGAAGAGATCAAGCAAAGATGGAAACAACATTATGAAGAAATGTACAACAGCGGAAATCAGGTGGACAGGACAGTATTAGAAGAGCTGCCAATAGGTAACGAACACGAACAGATGGCAAACATACTAGAAAGTGAAGTGAAATCAGCCATCAGGAACCTGAAGCACAAGAAAGCACCGGGAGAAGACAACATAACAGCAGAGATGATGCAGGCTGGAGAGCAGAGCACAATAGAGATGATGCATAAATTGTGTAACAAAATCTATGACAGCAAAGAGTGCCCCAAGGACTGGGGTAAAGCAGTAATAGTACCATTACACAAAAAGGGAGACAGAAAAGAATGCAGCAACTATCGAGCTATAAGTCTAACAAGCATAGCAGGGAAGGTATACACCAAAATCTTACAACAGCGTCTAAAAAGATACGTGGAAGAGGCAATGAGTGAGGAGCAGGCAGGTTTTAGGAAGGGAAGAGGCACAATGGACCAGATATTTGTAATCAGACAGCTCTCGGAAAAACACATAGAGCGGAATAAAACACTGTACAATAATTTCATAGACTACAAACAGGCATTTGACAGTGTGTGGCAGGAGGGACTGTGGAGAGCAATGAGACACTGCGGAATACCGGAAGAGCTCGTACTGTTAATAGAAGACCTGTACAGCAAGTCTGTAAGTGCAGTGCGAGTAGACGGTGAATTGACACAATGGTTTAAAATCAAGGTAGGAGTGAGACAAGGATGCGGAATGTCATCAGATTTATTTAACCTACTACTGGAGATGGTGATGAGACTTGCAAAGGGACGAGAGGAAGTAGGCATAAACATCAACGGACGAAAAACAGACAATCTACGATTTGCTGATGATGTCGATTTAATAGCCAACACAAGCAAGAATCTACAGGAGCTTACAGATCGAGTAGACAGCAGCAGCAAGAGATTGGGACTTAGAATAAACGTAGAAAAAACAAAAACCATGACAATTGGAAAACAGTACGAAGAGATAAATATAAAGATAGGAGACACAACATTAGAACAAGTCACGAAATTCGTATACCTAGGAGGAACGATAACGGAAGATGGCAAGTGCACAGAGGACATCAAAAGAAGATGTGGATTGGCCTGCGCAGCATTCGGAGGATTGAACAAAATGTGGAAGGCAAAAAACATCTCCATCGGAACCAAGATGAGACTATACCATGCCTTAGTGGAACCAGTGTTGCTATATGGATCAGAATGTTGGTGCTTGAAGAAAGAAGATGAAAGAAGACTATTGGTAGCAGAGATGAGTTGGCTGAGGAGAATTAGGGGCAGAAGTAGAAGGGAAAGAATCAGAAATACAACAACAAGAAAGGAGTTGGGCGCAGAGGTAACGGTAGTAGAAAAGATACAAAAAAGAAGACTCAGGTGGTTTGGCCATGTAGAAAGGATGGATAACAGCAGATTACCAGTCGCAGCCCTACATGGGCAGATCGAGGGAGAAAGAAGTAGAGGGAGACCAAGAAAAACGTGGATGGACAATGTCAAGGAAGACTTGAAGAGCAAAGGCACGGACTTAACCATGGTGCGCGAAACTGTCAGAGACAGAACACTATGGAGAAACTTCATAAGAGCCTCATCGTCGGGAAACTGATGGAAGAGAAGAAAGAAGAGAGAGAAGAGAAGATCAGACCATGCAGACAGAGGCTACTGAGTTGAGTGGCCTATTACAAGGTCAACGCCGTAGGTCAAAGTTCGTCGTGTCTAGTGACAGTAGAAGTCATTCTCTAACACAGTCTGACCCTCTTCGTCTTGTGGCGACAGAGCTTTTGAGAAGGCCTCTGCCAATAACTGTGGTGATGAGTCTACCGCTGTTTTGTTAGCGTAGGCATCAGCCACAACATTTGACGCCAAAGAGTAAAGCTGGATCGGAAAGTCGTTGCCCATTGTAACAAGGCCTTTCTCTCGAACCCGATCCGTTTTTAAGACGGAAGCTGTGAATGCAGTTTTTGACGGCTCGTTAACTGCAGCGTAAACATCAGGTTCAGCCGTGTGAGTCTGAATAGTTGATTTGGTTTTATCCGTTGTTACGCGGTCGCTTTGACCTTCCTTCCAGCCTAGTTTTCTCTTCTTCACCGGACTGTAGACGACTGGGTCATCTTCCGTCTGCGAAAAGTCAGCTTCATCAACCACGGTGTACAGAGACATAGGGTCGCTGTCCTCGTGTAGATTGATTCCCTGAGTTTCGTTTGCAAAAATATCGGGTTCATTTTGGCGATTGTCAATCTGTGTCATTCCAACTGGATGAAATAGCCTCATTCGTGCACAATTTTTTCTGAAACACAAACTTATTTTGTAATGGCGGTTGTAGTTGGGATGATGGTAGAGGTGTTGATGGCTGAAGTGGCTGTATGTGGGTGAGCGGTTGCGGTATAGTGTTGGCTTTCTTTCAGTGGTGTGGCTGCGATAATGTTGCCGATTGCATATTGTTTGATGTATTATATACAATATATGCATATACATATTTCCACTGTATTAAAATTATTTCATCTGCTATCCTCTCTTTATTATGATCTTCAATTTCACTTTTACTGTTGTCCTTACTCTGTTAGTTTACACGATTGCTTTTAATCATTTTAAACCATAGTTAGTCAATGTCAGATTAAAGTATAGCAACTGCAAACAGAGGCAGAACAAGAGAAGGCAGACCGACAATGCATACATGTACTTCCTCTCTTTCCTCTCTTCACCCTCCCTCCCTCCCCAAAAGAAGAAGAGTGTGCGCAAGGACGAATTTAGAGTGGTCACTTGGACATGCTTTCTAACAAAAATTGGATGGTCCATTGCGTGACTCCTTTCCATCAGCCCATCATCCTCATCATATCATCAAATTGTTACAATTCTCCTCCTCCTCTTCTTCATCTTCCACCTATTCCTCCTCCTCCTCCTCGCCATCAACATCAGCACCAGCATTATCATCACCATCGCCATCATCATCAGAGTTCTTGCAGTTCATGGGCTCGTTTTTTTTTTTATTCCGGATATTTCTATAGCGCCTCTCGAAGTCAACTACTACTCAGAGGCGCTCCCGACTACAGCATCTGATACTGTGCCGGAATTTTCACGCCGAAGCGCCACGAGCAATTGCGAGTGAAGGACTTGCCCAAGGTCCGTACGCAGCAGCTAGAGTGGGATTCGAACCTGCAACCCTCCGGTCACAAGGCGCCGAACTTACCACTGAGCCACCACGCCCCACGTTTAGAAGCTGCGTGTAGCCAAAAGTTCAGGGAGTGAAGACCTGCCTCCACCATCCGGCTCCAAGTGTTCACCTTGTGTCGTCATATTTGTTTCTTCCAGCTCCTCAAAAGGGGGTGCGGAAATCAAGACTAGGAGTGCCCTGTGCGGTTCCTCCTGCTACTGTTCAGGCGGATCAGCCAGTGACCGCGAAGTACCAGTTTAATTAAAACCCTGTGTTACCAATAATTTATAACGCAGTCTCCAAGTCGACAACGATTTGTTCTTACCTCCGATACATGACAACTAATACGACTATTGCAAGAAGAATGACGAGACAGATGATCACCATGAAAACGTAGAGCGCCTCTGTAAAAAACATAACCAATTATTACTATTATTAATTATTGATTAGAAACTTTTAAAACACCGGTGTCTAAATGCACAAGGCATTACCCGATGGTGCACCAATTTCCAACCGCAAGGAGGTCAATAATCATGAAGGGACAGAAAGACAGGCTATGAGCAAATGATTCCTGTTCTTCGTCTTGTTCTTATTCTTCTTGTTCTTGTTTTTTGTTCTTGTTTTTGTTCTTCCTCTTCTTCTTCTTCTTCTTCTTCTTCTTCTTCTTCTTCTTCTTCTTCTTCTTCTTTTTCTTCTTCTTTTTCTTCTTCTTCATTTTCGCATTCTTCTTCGCATTCTTCTACTTCCTTTTCCTATTCCTAAATTATAGTATAGTAATCATCAAACATTGGTGATTGGTAAAGTGACTTGTACGTTAATACTTTTCTCTCCTCTATCTTCAATGCTTAGCTGGTAATACTGCCCTCGGTTATTGCAGAATTTTTACCTGCAGCGCATGGTGCAACTGCTGGCTGGAAGGATCTATGAACGGGTGTCCAGTCCAGGGCAGTTGTATCTTCAGTGGGAGAAAGGTTTGAACCAGCAGAGGTTTTTCTAACATCTGCATATAACGCTGTGGGGCTCAGTTCGTAGTTATGGAAAACATGAGGAGTAGTCTCCAGTTAATATAACGATTGCTGTTTATTGTTACTATTGAATTTTATTCTCTTTACGAGGTGAAATAAATCGGAATAAAGTAACTTTAGTAGGGGAAAGACCTACAGATCACATCAAAACGCAAAGAGCAAATATTTATTCAATAATAGGTAGTCCAAAGTTGGAGGAAAAATATGGTCTGGACTCCAGGTCCTGGAGTTAACTGTATGAGAACATGCTTCTTCTGTGAGAGATAGCCTCAACCGTTGGTCTACATACGGGAGCAAACGGCGTGTACAGATTTAGTCTATCCTCTGTGGGAGACAGATTAAGCTATTCGTTGGTGTTTTCTTCTTCTCACCAAACACCCTATGGGGTGTGATAGTCATCACAGTTTAAGAGTAAAGACTTACGTGATTTGGATTCATCTGTCCTGATCATGAATGGTAACACTCATGGCCAGGAGAGCATTTATCGCGGTTCGATACCCGTAACCCTCCCCCCCCCCCCTAGAGCGAACGCCTTGCATGGCTGCCAAAACGTGTGTTTAATTAAGATCGTGATTGTATTGTTATGTTTCAATGTAATCTTGTTGCGTACACTTCAATTTGAGTTAATAAAGAATATTATTATTATTATACTTTGGTCGTCTGATTCCGTATTGTTGTAGATATTCGTTGATGTCAAGTAATCTGAAAAATATAGAAATCGTCATTGAATTCATATTGAAGCCCAGCAAAGATAAAAGTAGGTCCCAAATCGTTACGTCCTCTGCTATTTATTGTAAGTGCTGAATATTATTCACGTCGTTGCCGAGATTGTCGTTATCGTCACCATCTTAATCATCCTCATCATTATCGCCTCCACCGTCACAACCACCATCACCACCGCCATCATCACTAACACCACCGTCACCACCACCGCCACCACCAACGCCACCATTACCACACTATCACCAACATCATCGCCACAACCAATGTCACCAACACCATTGCCACCACCATCATCATCATCACAATCATCTACCATTATCACCACCACATCACATCTACCATTATCACCACATCCATAACCAAAACCACCACCAATATCACCACCACCTCTATCACCACCGCCACATCACCATCACCACCTCTATCACCACCGCCACAACACCATCATCACCATCATCACCACAATCATCAATGTCTCATGATAAACAAATAATATTGCTTTTAGAGAACCAGTCTTTGTCTGCATTCTCGGGATTAACTGTGGTGAGTTTTCTGGAAGATGCGCTATATATGATTACATTCAGTTTCCTTCTCTGTTTTCTGATTTCGTAGGGGAGCTTAGTAAATAGAGAAAATATGATTGATGTTGTTGCTGATAGGTGCGGAGATGGGGTCTGGTGGTGATGGAGGTGGTATTGGGGTAGTATTGGCGATGGAGGTGATGGCAATGGTGGATGTGGTGATGGAGGTGGTGGCGATGGAAGTGGTGGCGGTTGTGGTGATGGAAGTGTTGGCAATGGTGGCGGTGGCGGTTGTGGTGATGGCGACGGTGGTGGTGGCGGTTGTGGTGATGGAGTTGTTGACCCTTGTGGTGATGGAGTTGTTGGCGTTTGTGGCGATGAAGGTGGTGGCGGTATATTTATGTTATTTATTTTTATTTTATTTCGGATATTTCTATAACGCCTCCCCAAGTCAACTACTACTCAGAGGCGCTCCCGGTTGGTATACTGTGTCGAAGTTTTCACGCCAAAGCGCCACGAGCAATCGCGAGTGAAGGACTTGCCCAAGGTCCGTACGCAGCGGCTAGAGTGGGATTCGAACCTGCAACCCTCAGGTCACAAGTCGCCGAACTTACCACTGAGCCACCACGCCCCACGCGGTTGTGGTGATGGAGTTGTTGGCGGTTGTGGTGTTGGAGGTGGCGGCGGTTGTGGTGATGGAGGTGGTGGCGGTTGTGGTGATGGAGTTGTTGGCGTTGTGGTGATGGAGTTGTTGGCGTTTGTGCTGATGAAAGTGGGGGCGGTTGTGGTGATGGAGTTGCTGGCGATTGTGGTGATGGAGGTGGTGGCGGTTGTGGTGATGGAGTTGTTGTCGCTTGTGGTGATGGAGTTGCTGGCGGTTGTGGTGATGGAGGTGGTGGCGGTTGTGGTGATGGCGATGGCAAGGGTGGTGCTGGCGGTGATGGAGGTGGCGGCGGTTGTAGTAATGAAGGTAGTGGCGATGGTGGTAGGGGCGGTGGTTGTGGTAATGGAGTTGATGGTAGTGATGATAATGGCAATGGCAATGGGATGTAATATTATGTACCTGAAGTTGAAAGGAGCCCCGAGTAGCTTTATTTAAATGAAATATGAAACATGAATTGACCAGTTGGCTATTATCTTGAGTCTACAAAGTCTGAATATAAATCAAATCAAATCAATCAAATCAAATCAAAATCGTTATGACACACTGAACTTGGAAATAAGAATTGTTAATAATTCACGTCATTGGAGGCAAAAGGTGACCCTAAAGGGAAGAGTTTTCCCTCTAGGTAGGGACACCTACTTGGTCATTAAACTCTGCTTGTTAGACTGTCGTCAAAGGGAAGCCTCGGTTACACCTTCTAGAGAAAAAGATACAAATATAGCGCCAGCTAACGCTCACCAAACAAATAGGAGGCACACCGATAATATACCTTCAAGGAAGAAAAAAACAAAAAAAATGGAAAAAAGGAACAGTAATAAGGGGCCATCCATATATTACGTACGCAAAAATCCGGGCAAATTGGACCCCCTCCCCCCTGTTCGCAAGCGTACTTTCTTCAACACCCCCCACCCCGCGTACGTACACTTGACGCACCCGCCCCCCGAAGACCAGCTGCAGAAAGTGTCTCGACAGTCTGCACTTTAGGCCAGATTGAAGGATGAGTGAGGGCCAATATAGACAAATTACAGGTGTCTCGTTCACAGCACAGAATAACTGCACATGGCTTTTATATAATGTAATAAAATGCCATCGGACGACTATAGGACCATACAGAGTTATAAATAGGCTAATGTGGACGTCATAATTAGAAATTTATTTTACGTACGTACACTTTTCGACCCCCCCTCCCCCCGTTCACACCCGTACGCAAAATCGCCAAAATCCTACCCCCTCCCCCCTCAGTGCGTACGTAATATGTGGACGGCCCCTAACTAAGCTACTTAACTAATCTTAGATAACATGCATCGCGAGATCGTTGGCTGAAGAAAGAAAGAGTCCTGAAATAAACAGAACAAAGAGAAAGAATGTAAAAGTGTAAATGTAACATAAGGCCCAAACGCCGACATGTGCCCCAAAGTGCATTCATGTCATCCTTTATATCCAATGCTTATATATCGTAATAGACAGTGTTCGATAGGAACGATTTTAAGCGAGTTTTAAATAGATAGATATTTGAAGAGAGACGGATATCAGAAGGTATTGTTTTCCATAGTTGAGGCCCATAGAATTTTATACTAAACACAAATAGCCAAAGAGAAAGAGAATTCGCGTCTCATTGGCCGCCTTCCTAAACCTGTCTGTACCTCAGCCTAAATGCGTGACACATTGTAGGCTAATGGTTCCCCATCTCGCAACACGTCAACTATAGAATGGCTGCGCTGATCTGGCGATGCCTTCTTGGCTGTGCCTCGGTTTATTTACGTGAGCTCTGCTGTCCTGTCACTGATGTGGCTGGCCGCCGAGCCCTTCGCTCTTCTTCTCTTGGTTCCTCGTGCAACCACCACTACTAGGCTACGCAGCGTCGTGCTTTCTCTGTAGTCGGCCCCTCCTTCTGGAATCGTCTCCCACTGGAGATATGCCTGTTGCCTAGGAATAGTTCGCCTATGTTTTACAAGTTTATACTGCCGTGGTTGGGGCTGGGAGCGCCCCTGAGTATGTAACTAGAGAAAGCACTATATTAAGTTTTCAAAATGAATGAATGAATGAATTCACAATTGAATTTAAGTAATTCACAGTTTAAAAATTGTTTTCACTGCTAACAGACATACATACATTAAGGAAACTGTGAAACTTGAAACAAAGCAATTAATTAGAAATATAGGTTATAATTAGCGTAGAGGACATAACTGGATTGCAACTTACTTCGTCGATCATCTCTGCAGGTGTATGTGATACGTTCAAAGTCGTTATTATACCACACGCCCAAGTATCCACATGGAATCCTTTCCTTAAGAATGTCAACGGTGCAACTTTGTTTATTATCACATCTTCGATGGACATACGTTCTATGGTTTTCATTCGCATTATGAGTACAGTCGTTATCTCTGATGCAGCATAAGGTCCCAATGCAATAAGTATCTCCAAGGACTACGTCAGTTATCTTGATGACCTGCATCTCTGGACATCTTAAATTGAGTCGAGATCCAATGCAACCCTGTGCAATTTCTGTTATGAAAACAACCACAGAATACTATAGTGTCTGACCAAAAACACAAAAGTTTCACGACACGATCCTCTGCTTTAAACTATACAATGTGACAGCACCGGATTCATCACTTGATTGATTGCGAAACAGAACAAATAGTAATTATTGGACTAGCATTATTTTGTATTATTACCTAATACAGGTAACGCAAGTGGCCTACAATACAACTCACAGTTTGACAACACTGATTTTCTATGAAGCTTGGCGGGGGCCTTAGCCAGTCAGCATAACAGACCCCTCATTCCTCCGCCTCTATTCACGTTTTCTCTGCTCTTTACCTCCGACCCTACCTCTTTCCCCCCTCTACTCTTCCTCTGTCCCTCGCCCCTCCAATCTTTGTCCCGTTCCTGCTCTATCTTTCCCTTCCTTCCACAATCTCTTCCTTCCAGTGTTATTTATACCTCACATCCCTTCTTCCTCCAACCCTTTTATCTTTTCGTCCATCCTACAATGTACTCCATCCTTCTCTCTTTTCCCAATCCAAATCCTTGTCTCGTCTTTCCCCTCTCTCCTTCCCTCCTGTTGCATCAAATATCCAGTCATATCCCTATCTCTATCTCCCAACCTTTTATGTCTGTCTGTCTGCTATTACTATATATTTATTAAGCTTCACTACCCAATGACCAAAGCATCAATCAATCATGCTCTGCAACTGCGAATGAAGGACTAGCTCAAGGTCCATACACAGAAAACCGTCTCAGAGGAGGAGGCTCTCCGCGTTACAAGACGAGTAGGCCTACTCTAAAAAGTCGGTTACCGCTTCTGTCTGTCTTTCTGGTCTGTCTTGTCTGTCTGTCAGCCAGTCTCTCTAAAACGTACTACGCTATCAGGTCCGTTAAAATCAAAGAAACTGTTATCACACAAATTTAATGCATATATCGATGGCACATATATGGAAAAAGCCATATTTGTCGCCAATGTTTAAGTTAAAGAGCAGAGAAGGTGCTGTCTATGACCTTAACAATGAACCATAAACGCATTCGATAGAGTGACAACATTTTGAGAATTTAGTCTTCTTGAAAGCAAATAAGTGGATCGAATTATAGAAACAAGAGTCATTACTTGTACTTTTTACTTTAAAAGTATTATCTGGACGAATACTTTTAACTTTTGAAAAAGTAAAATTTGTGATGAGTACCTTTACTTAAGTACGCAAAGTCCTATTTACGTTTGCTTTTGCTTAAGTACATTCGCCCGATGCTTTTAACAACGCTGCTAGTTTTCGGCTTTTATGGAAATCGTAACGATTTCTTAGTATTACTGTCGATTTAAATTGGAGATATTCGATA
The DNA here is from genome assembly GCA_963556255.1 of Allolobophora icterica. NCBI lineage: Eukaryota > Metazoa > Annelida > Clitellata > Crassiclitellata > Lumbricidae > Allolobophora > Allolobophora icterica. The sequence continues at coordinate 72,672,297 of OY744603.1, forward strand.
CGCGTCGTATTCGGAAATGATCAACTCAGTAAGAAGTGTCTTTCGTAGCGATAGGTTGCGACGATGTTCTTTGGAGTATTTTCCGATTTCTGCTGTGGAAATCCAAATTTTTTTGTTGGAATACTGTTCTATTCTAAAGATTACCGGAGTTATAAAAAGTTTAAAAGATAGCTATCGTTTTTGGATATCCTCTAAATTGCAAACTGCCTCCTCTGATTTCGGTCGTCTACGACATCGCTTCGAAGATCCGCAATCGAAGTCCTGCAAGGGAGCCAAGCCAAATTAACGGGAAGTGGAACCAAATTTCTCTGATAATATATTATTACTTTTACTGGGTAAAACGATTGCAAAGCTTTGGTAGTGGTGAAAAGTTTGATAGTAATATGTGACATAAGTTATAGTGTAGCATTCATAATTGTCTGTGCTATAGATTACAAATGTAAGTTCGGTTGATATTCCTGATACAGCCAATTGAAAATGTCACGAACACCGATTATTTATTCAGGTGACTTTAGGAGGAGATCGAGAAACTCTTAGATATATATATATATATATTATATACTTTAGTTTCGCTTCAAACAGAAACACGAACATTAGAAAAAGAAAAATATTTAGCAGAGTCTTTTACTTGGGGTCTCACAGTTCTTGCTTTCGGATCGGCCTCGATTCACAAGTGACGGATCTCAGACCCGTTGGGATTCGGCAGAATTTAACCACTGCAGAGACGATGTTGTGATGTCGTATGCGTGTAGTAGGCCTAGTTACGAGACACGAACAATTTTTGTTTCAAGAGTTTACATAAACACTTACGAGTACTGTCTGATGCATTTCCTCTGTAGCACAGGATCATGGCAAACACTTGTATGATGACCCAGTAGCGACATCTGTCGAAACATTTCATGTTGATATCCTAATTATGTAGCACAAAGAAAACAGATCATCAAACGTCAATTATGCACTAGTGCTCTGTTATTTCAGACATTCATTCATTCGTTCATTCATTCATTCATTCATTCATTCATTTATTCATTCAGAGCATATGTTTGTTCGATAGGCATTCAATCCGCGGCTCAATATGACATCTGTTGCAAGATCTTCCTTCAATTCAGTTATATCAGAAATACGAAAACGTGAACGATGTTTTCTTTCTACATCCAGAGCAGTTTGTAACAATTTTAGGAAATTAATGATTTGAGTGCACCTACACTTATCAAAATGTTAGTAGACCTAACAGTGATATGTTTATATACATACTGACCTAAAATCAGTAATATTTAACAACATTTTAGTCCATAAGTGAATATTTCTCTATTTGCAAAAAGGGAAACTGTGATTTAGTTAACGAAAGTATTTTCTGTTCAGCTGCTCTTTATGGTATAAATTATAGGCCCTAAACACATTTTCGTCACACGGAGATCATTAGGAAATTTGGGGCTGCTTCTCTCTCTCTCCTCTCTCTTTCGCTTCTCTCTCTCTCTCTCTCTCTCTCTCTCTCTCTCTCTCTCTCTCTCTCTCTCTCTCTCTCTCTCTCTCTCTCTCTCTCTCTCTCTCTCTCTCTGTCTCTCTCTCTCTCTCTCTGTCTCTCTCTCTCTCTCTGTCTCTCTCTCTGTCTCTCTCTCTCTCTCTGTCTCTCTCTCTCTCTGTCTCTCTCTCTTACTCTCTCTGTGTCTCTGTCTCTCTGTCTCTCTTTCTCTCTGTCTCTATCTGTGCTCTTCTCTCCTCTCTCGCTCGCTCTCTGTGTTTGATTGTCTATCTCAGCGTCTGTATCTGTCTGTGTATGTCTCTCTTTTCTCCCATCCACTCAAAATCCCCACACAAGGTCGCCAATAAACTCCTCTACAGAAGTTCTTAAGCATCAGAAGCCGACAAGGGATCATAAGGTATAGCCTACTCCAGGTGGTTGACGGCGGCCTATCATATGCAGCCACTAGTGTTACTTCCATTTACCGATGTAAAGAAATCCTTGAGGTGTTCGACTCAAACAACAATTCCATAAATAACTTTCTCAGTCGTAAACCAAATGCTTAGACTCTGAACTACATGTATAGAAATATAGTTGACTGATTAACGTCGTCGTCTTCATCATCATAATCATCATTATCATGACTATAATCATCATCACCACCATCATCGGTCACCACCGGCTTTCTCCGGATGCCATCATCGTTGTCATCGTTGTCATCATCATCGCTATCATCAGCTCTTAACCATCTTCATCTCCGCTACCAATATCGTCGCATTCACCATAACTATAACCACAACGATCTATATAATCACAATTACGATGACGACAATCAGTAAGAGTATGATGATAGTGGCGATAATGATGACGACGACAATGATGACGACGACGATGACTAAGAAGGAGATGGCGATGACGATGACGATGATGACAGATGTTTCGTTTTCAACCCGCTGAAGAACGCAGTGTAGGTGAGGGTGGAGGAACCTTTGTAGGCTGTGAAGTGGGAGGATCTAGAATAATGATTGACGGTCAGACGCCAGGCATTGTTAAACTATTGGAAAATCCAGGCTGAGAGCAGGAGATCTGTGCGCTTAAGGATTCTACACAGCCGCGCAATTCATACTAAATTTTCATGAGAACGTTTGGAGCTAATGCTCTGATGATTATAATGAATGGATTACGTTGTGTTGTTAGAAATGCTGTTGACGACTGCGTCCCTTTGTTGGACTCTGTGGTATCAAGGTGCCACATGAAGAGGGAGCAAGTTGAACAGAAATCCCGAAATACCTCTCTGTCCCAGTGGGAATGAACCCCGACCTCCCAGTTAACAGTGGCTTGGACTATCGCAGATTAGAAACAGGAAGCTAGCAACTTAAACGCAACTTACAAAACAAACAGTACTATTACGCTTATACAGAAACTGATTAATATCAGTAGTATTTTAAGCCGAAACTGTATACTTTCTTGTTAGTAAAACAGAAGGTGATTTAGTTAACGAATGTATCTTCTGTTCAAATTCTCTCCATGGAAGGCTTAACATTATTACTTACATGAATCCTCTGTTTCACTTCGTCTGTCTGTCTGTCTGTCTGTGTCTGTTTGTCTGTCTGTCTCTCTGTCGCCTATCCACCCACTCAACATCTCGACATACAGTAAACAATAGTCTTCTTTATAGAAGTGATGGTCCATGACACTAGCTTTGGAAGCCGCCAGATGGTCATTAGATATAGATTATCCTATTCGCAAGTTTTGCTTTCGTAACTAATCTAAAGAGATCCTTGACCAGTCTTACACTACAATTATAATTAACGCTTCCTAATTCGTGAACCAATTTTGTGCTCGTCGTCGTCGTCACCATCATCATCACCACCACAATCTCATCGCCTTTCTCGCGGTTACGATCATCACTAAAATCATTATCATCACCATCATCAGCATCATTATCGTCATCATCATCATCATCATCGTCATCAGCATCACAATCACGACTAATCTTATCACAATCACCACCACCCTTGTCATCACCTCAACTAGCACCATAACGACGACCAATATAATACCAATAACACCAATCACCACTGTTTACCACTTTCTCTACGTATTGTCTACTGGGTTGCTGATAATAATGGAGCACAAGCGAGCCAGTTAGTGTCCCTATCCATCTGATTTGACGTTTGAAACACAAGCTTCAATATCACACGTCAGATTTCTTGAAAAGTTATGGCATACAAATTCACATTGCTTCCATTTTAGTAATCTCGAGATTTGAAGATTCTATTCACAGGCGCTTAGTAAAAAAAACTAATAAAAATGTAGGGTCAAAATCGGTTCCAGGTCAAGAACCAAAGGTGTCAGACAGCCAGACGGTCAGACGGTTATGAGTGAAAGTCCTATGGAGAGATAGCAAGGTATCAGTTTACAGCACTTAGCTCCCAGAATCGCATTTCTAAAACAATTGGTTGTCATTGCTGATATAAAGAAATCCTTTAGGCTGTTCGAAATAACCCACAAATGCATTGCCAACTTCCTGATTCATAAACCAATGTATAAACTCTGAAGTACAAGCATAGAGATTCGAAATAGATAACTGATTGTGACGTTAATTACATCGAATAACATTTCAGTTCATCTGACTTGCGAAATACTCCAATCAACAATAGGTCCAGGGATACAACGTCTACATTCTTCTCTAATCTAATCTCATCTGAACTGGAAACTTCCATGGCACTGTTATTATTCGTGCCGTTAACATATCTGCAGGCATCTTCAACGTTGTTCAGTGGTTTTCTTTAGCCAGCAGTTTTCAACATCGTAGGCCTAATAACGTGGTATCAAGGTGCCACATGAAGAGGGAGCAAGTTACACACGTCTAAGTTTAAGTTGGAGAAGGTCATGTATACGAATTACGCATAGTCTATCTCTCCAAAATCTTTCATCTACGTACAAAAGCCACGTCAGGGAGACCAGCTTATGCACCGGCGCTGTTTCATATCAAGTCCGCAAGAGCCAGGTTGTTTGTTCGATGTCGGCGCCAGGTCAGAATCCCAAGGGTTATGTCGAGGAGACGGCATGATGCTACGCTGGAAATCTTTGGTGATGGTGGTCATGAGTTGGTGTAGAAGCCGATCCAGGATAATTTGAAAAGTTCGGTAAAACGAAAATAAAGTTTCTCTGGTTAAAAATTATAATTCCATATTCTGAATCAATCAATCAATCAATCAATCAATCAATCAATCAATCAATCAATCAATCAATCAATCAATCAATCAATCAATCAATCAATCAATTTCGTTTATTCTCAAAATGGCAGCTTGTAACATAGTAGGATACAACTAATTATCATAAATAATAGCTCATAAGTAGTTAGGAATAATACTCGAGATATAAAATTTTTATCATCTTTAACGCGGAGAAGGAAACCATACAGTCTTGGTCTTACCTCATACCGGGCTTGGGGGCGGCGGGGGAATAATCTATGAAGAACATGCAATTCATTTGTTCTTATTGCTGCAAATGGTCGTTCGCCCCGTCAGCCTCGAGTTATATTTTAAAACATATACTCAACAATGAATCTATAATTCCAATTCTAGATTTACCTCAAATTATATTATAATGCCTACAGTCATAATTACCTAACTACTTGTGAACTACTATTTATGATAATTAGTTGTCTAGCCATTATCAGATGTTCTATTCTAGCCCTGTCTTCAACATTCGCAGCTCATAATAGGACGCCTAGAGGTTACTGAGTTGATTGGCCTGTTACAAGGTCAATGCTGTAGGTCAAGAGTGGTTGGGTCTAGTGACAGTAGAGGTCATTCTCTATCACAATCTGACCCCCGTCGTCTTGTGGCGATGGGGTTTTCGGTACGGCCTCTGCCGAGAAACGAGTGGGTGACTCTACAAGTGGTTCGTTAGCATAGATATCCGCCATATCATCTGATGCCAAAGAGTAAATCTGGTCTGAAAAGCAGTCGCCCTTGTTAACAAGCCCTTTCCCTCCAATCGTATCCGTTTCTAAGGCGGAAGATGTTGACGGCTTTTTAGCTGCGGGTCCTTCCGTTGTTACGCGGTCGCTTTGGCCTTCCATCCAGGCTGTTTCCCTCTGCTCCACCTCGCTGTAGACGGTTGGGTCTTCTTCCGTCTTTGGAAAGCCAGCTTCATCAACCATTGTGTACACAGACAGAGGATCGTTGTTTTTGTTTAAACTGGTTTCCTGAGTTTCGTTTGCATAGATATCGGTTTCATTTTGGCGATCGTTTACCTCTGTCTTTGCTACTGAATGAAAGAACCTCATTTGTGCGCATTTCCTGAAACACAAAGAGTATTTCTTAATGTTAGAGGTGTTGGTGGCTGGAGTAGATGGAAATGGCTGAGCGATGGTGGTGTAGTGATGGTAGAATTGGTGATGATGGGTCGTGGTGGCGGTTGTGGTATAAGTGGTCTGGTTGTGAGAACGATGCCAATTACATATTGTTTAATGTATTATATACATTTTTTGTACTGTACATATTAAAATTATTTCGTCTGCTATCCTCTCCTAATTATCATCTTCGATTTCACTCTTACTGTTGTCCTCATTAGTTATACTGTTATTTTGAACGATTAGATTTAACCATTTTAAACCATATATATATATATACACACACACACATATATATATATATGTATATATATATATTACACTGTTAGTCAACGTCAGATTAAAGCAACCGCAAACAAGGGCAGAACAAGGAAGACCTAGGCCGACCACGCGTCCTCCCTCTCTTTATCCCACTCTAGCTCCCTACCTCCCTCCCTCCCCAAAGAACAAGAGTGTCTGCAAGAGTGAATTTAGAGTGGTCGCTTGGACATGCTCCCTAACAAAGATTGAACGGTCAATTGCGAGACTCATTTCCATCATCATCATCATCGTCATCGCCATCACCATCATCATCATTTCGATCATCACTATCATCATCATCATCATCATCATCATCATCATCATCATCATCATCATCATCATCATCATCATCATCATCATCATCATCATCATCATCGTCATCATCATCATCATCATCACCACCACCACCACCACCACCACCACCACCATCATCATCATCATCATCATCATTACCGCCACCATCATCAGCATCATCATCGCCGTCAACGTTAGGGCTCTCTGCCAAACGTCCGGGTCTTGGGATCCAGTGTGTACCTTGGGTCGTCATATTGGTTTCTTCCAGCTCCTCAAAGGGGGATGCGGAACTCAAGACTAGGAGTTCCCTTGCGCGGTTGTCCCTGCTACCGTCCTGGCGGATCAGCCAGTGACGGCGAAGTCAATTATCAGTTTAAAATTCAGTGTTACCAATTTATAACTGAGTCTCCAAGTCGACATCGAATTGTTCTTACCTCCGATACACGACAACTAATACGACTATTGCTAGCAGAATGATGAGGCAGATGATCGCCATGACAATGGGGAGCACCTCTGTAATACACACAACATAACTTATTATTAGTATTATTAATTATCGATTGGAAACATCTTTAGCTCCGGTGTCTAGTGCACAAGGCATCAACCTAAAGCCAATCGGAAGGAAGTCAATACCAAGGAAGGCCATTCTACCTGGACAGAGAGACAGTCATTTTAGATGATAAGAGGAGGAGGAGGAGGAAGAGGAGGAGGAGGAGGAGGAGGAGGAGGAGGAGGAGGAGAAGGAGGAGGAGGAGGAGGAGAAAGAAGAAGAAGAAGAAGAAGAATAGGAAGAGGAGGGGAGAAAAGAGGAAGAGGAAGAAGAAGAGGAGAAAGAGGAAGAACAGCAGTCTCATAGCAGTACTAGTGATGGTGGCATCAATCTGAGGCAGCCATGGGTATAAAGTATTAGCGATTTTATTTTCTTAGTCTCGATATAATTATGAAGTTTCTTGGCTAGTTCTCTCACTCGCTGTCTGATCTATTCACCGATAGTGTATGGTCAGTGTTCTCATTATAGCTGAGTTGGCTAGGGGATGCAGTTGGGACCGAAATCTAGAACCAAATATCTGTCCTGGCCGGGTTTTGAACTGCCCGAAAAGTTGTATAAACTTAGCTAAAAAGATAAGTCTTGATCCGAGACCGAATTGACATAAGAGACTGAGCAGAAGGAACATATGCAGGGAGAGACTTCCAAAATCTAGGTTCAGCAATTGAAAAAGTCCGATCACCAAGAACAGTAAAACACATACTAACATAAATGATTTATATAGCATCGTTTCCCAACAGTGACAACATTTTTGTATAGTAATCATCAAATATTGGTGGTGGCTAAGTAAGTAACCTCTAAGTTAATATTTTTGTCTCTTTTCAAAGCTTTCTGGCTGGTAATACTGCGCTCGGTTACTAAAGAATATTTGCCTACAGCGCATGGTAGGCCTACAGCTGCTGACTGGAAAGAACTATGAACAGGTGTCTAGCCTAGGAGAAATTGCCTCTTCAGTGGTAGAACTGTCTGAACCTAAGAAAGTTTCTCTATAACATCTGCACATTACTCTGTGGCAGTGGTTTTCAAACTTTTTGGACCAGGGACCCTTATTTTTCCTAGGCATGTAGCTCGCGGACCCAAGTATTAGACTTGAAATGTAACTTGACCATGTAGGCCCTACCTTATTTGCGTCACTGTAGCACGCAAACAATAATTACCAGCAGCGCCACAAAATTAACGGTGTGATCGAATACCCAATCGGACCCGTATGGATCATACAGTTACAGGTGTATTATAAGTAGTGTATGCATTTGAAAACCCAGGCTGTTAATGCTAAAACCATGCAATGTTAATAACAGTTAATGAATATTTTTACAATACTATCGCGGATCCCGCCAATCCTTCGCGGACCCCTCTTGGTCCGAGGACCACAGTTTGAAAAGCGCTGCTCTGTGTGGTTCATTTCGTCGTTAGGGCAAACATGAGGGGAATCGCCAGTTAATATACCGCTCGCTATTTATTGTTATTTTTCAATCTTGTTGTCGTAACGTCGTGAAATAAATCGGAAAAGTAACTTTAGTAGGGGAAAGACCTCTATATGTGGCCCACAGCAAAAAGGAAAAAATATTTATGCAACGAGATGTAGTTCAAAGTCGGAGAAAAACCTATGGCCTTGAGTAAACTGTTTGAGAAAATGCTCATTGTGTAAGAGATAGTCGCCTCTGAGAGGCTCTCAAGGGGCGTTGTATAAATGTTTTATTATTGTTGTTATTACATTACACAGCCTTTGGTAAACCGTTGATAAACCGTTGGTGAAAGACCTACGGGTCGCAGCGAACTGTATGGGCAAATTTAGTCTATCTTGTGTGGAAGACAGATTAAGCTAAGCTATTCGGAGGTATCTCCTGCTTCCCACCAAACACCTCGCTGGGGTGTGATGATCATTACAGATTAAAGAGCAACGACTTGCGTGAATATGTCACTGGTCCTGCATCACGTTGGTCTTCTGTTCTTGTATTGTTGTAAAGATTCGGAAGAGTTCCATCAGTTGATGTCAAGTCATCTGAAAAATAGAGAAATTGTCATTTCACGAGATCGCAGACAATATCATTGTTTGAAGTCTTGAATTCATTTTGAATCCCAGGCAAAGATGAAAGTACGTCCCAAGTTGGTGCAGCATCAACGGTTGATTGTCTATTGCTGAATATCATTCTCGTCGTTGTCGAGATCGTCGTTATCATCATAATCATCATTATCATCATCATTATCACCACCACCGCCACCATCACCACCATCATAACCACCACCATCACCACATCACCATCATTTGCACCACCATCATCACCACATCACCATCGCCAACATCAATGTCTCATATTTAACAAAAATATTATTTTCGGATAAGCGATTAAGTTAGTAAGACGTTAGTATTTTCATTATTGAGAAACACTAGCAAACGCACAGCGCTGTAAATGGTAAACATATTACAGTCAAATTATCAAACAATAATATTATAACCAATTATATAAAAGCGAAGTTACTACGAGTTAAGTGAGATATGAGAAGGATAGGAGCGAAGAGGACAAGGTATCCAGTTCTTTGGAGAGCATAGTTATTTACATAGCATCCCAGCGAGGATGCATTTCTGAAACAAGTTATCATACCGGTACCTTGGAAGTTCACGGTTGTGGGACAGCGGGCGCAGAGAGTAGCGAGTTTGCTTAATCGGTGGCAGCATTGTATGTAATACATGGCAAGGATTGAGCAAAAATATTAGCAAAGAGACTAGCGTCAGCATTATTGCAAAGTGCGCCAAAAGAAGGGGTAGGTACCTCTGACCAACCAGCCTCCGGATTATTCCATCCAGGGCCTTCCGCTCGCTCCTGCCCACTCGCAAAACCCCACCAAACAGGCGAGCAGTAAAGCATCCTGCCAACTGTAGTGGCACGTGTCACGTCAAACAAACACTCCCCGAAAGCCCATGTGACCTCAAACCCGAATAGCGTAGAAGGACTGCCTTGCCTTGATGACCAGGTGTTTGATGTGGCTAGAGAACCCAAATTTATCGTTAGGCTCGACACCCAGTATATTAAGAGTGTGCAACCTAGCGATACCATCTGGTATGGGAAGTGGGGCATACCAATGGTTCCCCGAGGCCGCGTGAATATTATTTCACTGGACTGGATCGTATTAAGGCTTAGGTTGCAGTTGTGTGCCCAGGCAGTAACGTGCTCGAGTTCCATCTCAGTGGTAGTGATGCCTGACGCAGGGACTGCAAGGTAACAATCATTGGCACATTTAAAAATGCGGTTGCTTTCGTTGATTGCTTTTAAATCTGAGAAGGCAACTACAAAATTAATGGCCAGTCTTTATTTGCTTTCTCGGGATCACCTCTGATGAGTTTCTTGAAGATGCCCAATATAGATAAGCACTTACTACAATTCTTATTCCTCCGTCTTCTCATTTCGTCGGGATGAAACAAAATACAGAAAATATGATTGATGTTGTTGCTGATGGGAGCGGTGATGGAGGTGTGGCGGTTATGAAGGTGTTGGCGGCAGCGGTGATGGTGGTTTTTATTTTTTTAAATTTTATTTCGGATATTTCTATAGCGCCTCCTCAAGTCAACTACTACTCAGAGGCGCTCCCAACTACAGCATTGATACTGTGTCGGAGTTTTCACGCCGAAGCGCCACGAGCAATCACGAGTGAAGGACTTGCCCAAGGTCCGTACGCAGCGGCTAGAGTGGTATTCGAACCTGCAACCCTCAGGTCACAAGGCGCCGATCTTACCACTGAGCCACCACGTCCCACAACTGATGGAACACTCACGAATCTTTACAACAATACGGTTGTAGGAGCGATGGACGTGGTGGTGATGATGTAGGTGGTGATGGAGATGGTGGGGCGGCGGAGGTGGCGACGGTGGCTGTAGTGGTGGTGCTGATTGTGGCGGTGATGGGGCGGTGGTGGTGGCCGTGGTGGTGATGGCGGTGGCGATGGTGGCGGTTTTGGTGCTGATGGAGGCAGTTTATTCAATGAGAGATAGTCCTAAGAGGAAGAAAACCTTATGGCCTTGAGTAAGCTGGATTAGAAAGTGCTGTTTGTGAGAGATAGCCTAAACCTGGGGTGACAAACCTACGGACAGAGGAGCGAACTGTGTGGACATATTTAGTCTATCTTGTGTAGAAGAAAGATTAAGCCATTTGGTGTGTTTGGTTTCTCCCATCAGACACTACCGCGAAGTTGTGAGAGTCATCACATGTTTAAGAGTAAAGACTTACATGAATTAGATTCATATGTCGTTGGTCCTGCATTACTTTGGTCGTATACTTCCGTATTGTTGTAAAGATTCGTGAGTGTTCCATCAGTTGATGTCAAGTAATCTGACAAATAGAGAAATCGTCATGTTACGAGATCGCAGACAATATCATTGTTTGAAATCTTGAATTAATTTTGAATCCTAGGCAGAGGTGAAGGTACGTCCCCAGTTGGTATAGCATCAACCGTTGATTGTCTATTGTCGTGATCGCCGTTATCATATTGATCATCATCATCGTCGTCGTCGTCATCATCATCATAATCATAATCATCATCATCATCATCATCATCATCATCATCATCATCATCATCATCATCATCATCATCGCCAACACCACCACCATTACCACCATCACTACCACCATAACCACCTAGTACCAACATCATCAGGTGGTGCGATGGGGGTAGTGGCAGTGGTGGTTGTAATTTAAGTGGTGGTTGCGGTTGCGATCATTGAGGTGAAGACGGTGGTGGTTGTAGCGGTAGTGATGGTGATGGTGATGGCGATGATGGTAATGGCGGTGGTGGGGTAATGAAGGTGATGCGTCTGTTGTAGAGGCAACGGCTGTGGTATTTAATGTAATGCATGCAAAGTTGGTGAGGAGGCCGGTGTAGTTTAATTTAATGAGCTGAAAGACGAATTGACCAGTTGGCCTAATATCTGGAGTCTACATGGAAACTGCATCAGTCTGAAGATAAAAAGCTAAAGAGCACAGACAAAACCAGTGACAATTTAATATAAATTAATCACAGTTAAAAATTATTTTAACCGCTAACAGACAGACTTTTGGTGAATTGTGAACTTTAAAGCAAATTAATTAATTAGGAAATATAGGTTATGATTACCACAGAGGACATAATAATAATTATTGCAACTTACTTTGTGGATCATCTGCGCAGTTGTATGTGATGCGTTCAAAGTCGTTATAAGACAACCAGCCCAAAGCCCCACAAGGAATCCTCTGCTTGATAACGTCAACGGTGCAACTTTGTTTATTATTGCATCTGAGGTGGACATCCGCTCTATGGTTTGCATTCGCATTATAAGTGCAATCGTTGTCTTTGATGCAGCATGACTCCCCATCGCATTTAGAATCTCCGAGGACTACGTCTGTTATCTTGATGACCTTCATCTCTTCACATCTTAATCTGAGTTTAGATCCAACACAACCCTCTACAGTTTCTGTCAGGAAATCAAACACTATATGCTAGTGTCTGACAAAAAACACAAAGTTTACAAAACACAATTCCTAAGTTGTAAGCGTTGATGCTGAAATTGAAGAAAAGAACGACCACGAAATTGCCTTCCCTTGCATTGTCCTCAAGCCAAGGTAGCAACAAGGGAGTTTTTTCAAAACGTCAATGGTGCAACTGTGTTTATTATCACATCTACATGTACACTATTGTACAGTGGACATCCGTTCTCTGGTTTTCATTCGCATCATGAGCACAGTCGGTAGATTTGATGCAGCATAAGACCCCATAGCAACCAGAATCTCCAAGGACTACGTATTTTATTTTGACGACCTTCATCTCTTCACAGCTTAAACTGAGTTGAGATCCAACACAACCCTGCGCAATTTCTGTTATGAAAACAACAAGAAATTACTATTGTCCAATAAAAAAACAGAAGTTACAAGACACAATTCCCGAGCGCTGATGTTGAAAACGAAGAAAAGAGTCAAAAGACGATGATGTTGACGATGCTGAAGACGAAATTGCCTTCACTATGATTGAACTCAAGCCAAGATAGAGGTATACACGCGACACAGTATTGTGTATATACTGTGAGAGAATTTTTAAACTCTTACAACGGTAGCGATGATTTTTTTAATTGTCAACGGAACATAATAATGCTTTATGTTCGAGGAAGTTATGAATTGTAATGAAAGCTAAGAATTCGGTATAGTACGTATGTATGCATGTATGCATAATTATATGCATTTATTATAATTATGTACATGCCCATGAGTATATAATCGTATCGTGTTTGGAGATTTGTATAGGGCCGCTCACAGCTGAGGCCACTCAGCAGCGCTCCCAGTGCGAAAGCTTCGAGAGAGAAGAAAGGTTTTAAGCATTGAAATGGATGTAGGAAGAGATCCGGAAAGTAAGGTAACCGTATACAGATGAAGGAAGGGCATTCCCCAGGGAGGGCCCTATGTTGGCAAAAGATCTAGTTTGAGCTAGAGTGGTCCTGGAACGCGGAACAAAGAGGACATGCCGGTCACGAGAGCGGAGAGGTTGGTGATAAGCTCCAGAAAGAGGGGGCAGGTGTATATGTATGAGTATATGTATGTCTGAGTATATGCATGCATGTATGCATGTACGTATAATCGTATATCTATTAATGTACGTATGTATGGGTGCATGCTAGTCTAGTGTATAGCGTGGTGGACTGGAGAACCAGAGGTCAGGATTTCAGATCCACGCAAGAACAGATTTCTCCATAATTCTGTTGCAACTGCTCTTCAGAGCTAACTCTGCGATTTTTGCCATAATTGTAAATTGCAACTGAAAATTTATAAGACGACACTCAATGACGCTCCCGACCCGGTGTAAAGACTTCAGGTTACCCCCTCTTTCAAGTTACCCCCCGGTAATCTGAAATCGATTTCAGATTACCCCCGGGGGTAGCCTGAACACGATTTCAAGTTACCCCTGCGCTGTTCACATTACCCCCGGGGGTAATCTGAAATCGATTTCAGATTACCCCCCGGTAACCTGAACGCGATTTCAGATTACTCCCCGGTAATCTTAACGCGATTTCAGATTACCCCCCGGTAATCTTAACGCGATTTCAAGTTACCCCTGCCATGTTCACATAAGATAAAATGCTAACTATGCCACCGAGCTCTTTCGAACGACTGAGAATATTAACATTTTATACAGCTGACGCACTGATTGCAAGCATTGATCAGTAAACCAGCCAGCCAGACAACTTCAGTACTATAATATTATATGCGTGTCAGCTGCTCCATTTCATGAGTTTTATGTAGTTGAGGCACAAAGAGAGAGAGAGAGAACTTATCGTACATGATGCTATAAGAGGATAACGAGAGTTCAGCGATAAATATTGGCAATTATTATTAGTATTATATCAGATAATCGAAAATGGGCCCCATTAATTTGAGGGGGTAATCTGAAATCGCAGGGGGTAATCTGAAATCGATTTCAAGTTACCCCGGGGGTAACTTGAAATCGATTTAAGATTACCCCCCGGTAATGTGAACGCGATTTCAAGTTACCGGGGGGTAATGTGAAATGGGGGTAATCTGAAATCGCTACACCGGGCCATGTCATCACTGCCAAACAGGAAAGTTTTCAGGTTCTTGAGAGAGACTGAGGAGTTGCCATAACTCTCAACACACAAGTTGTCAGCTGGAAGATGTTCATTTCGGCTAAAACACATAGACAGTGCAATGTGCTTTTCCGTTGTCTTTGATTGAAAGCTGCGGACTTCAACAACTTTTACCAATCCAGGCCCATCAGCATACTAGGCTGATCATAACTAGCTATACGAATCGACATACTCAGGAACGTTAAAGCTATAATTGCGCTCTGTGCCAAACGTAAGTATACCGCCCTCAACTTAACCAATAACGGCCAAATTTGTTATCTTGAATATAATATTTACAATGAATAATATATTCTAACGGCAAATTCTAAATTAGCCATAAGTCAGGTATCTATCTATTAATATTATATATATATATACACTTTTATTTGTGTTTACTCATTTTCATTACATTTATTTAATTTTAAATGGATAGTATATTTCAAGGCAAAGTAATTAGATTAGTAATTACATCAATCGGCCCCCTTTTGGGTTGCGCTTTCTTCCATAGCCACACTGGAACACCCCTCGCTACGGCACTGGACCTTATTATGCAACTTATTACTAGTCATGACTATCAACATATTAAGCTATTTATAACTAGACATGCCTATCAACATACTAGCCTACTAGTAACTAGCCATGTTTACCACATACTTATAACTGACCATGCCAAACAACAGACTACTCTACCGATGATTAGTTAAGCGTATCAACATACTAGGTTGGTTAAAACTCCCTGTGTCTATTGACAAACTTAAAACTGGCTATGCCTTTCAACATACTAGCCTACTTAAACTAGGTACGTGCTAGGCTACTTATAACCAGCTATGTTTATTAGCACATGATTTAAAACAGCACACTTTGGCGTTACGTACCACCTGATCCTTGTCCTCGAAAGCAGACGACAATGGCAACCACTTGTAGGATAGAACAGATGAGGCTTCTGAGGAAAAATCCCATTTCATTTCCTAGGAAAACAAAATGCTCGAGCTTTACATACCCACTGGCCTCGTTCCTCATGTAAAGTAAATCTTTAGGTCTCTTATGTAAAGTAAAACTTTAGGTCTCTTGGTAGCAAATTGGTTTCCAGTTCAGTGATCCGTTTCAGGTGTAACGAAGAAACTATTAGTATATCCTTGTTTAAAATAAAACTTCTCTGAATCGTCAACAAGCAGTTTTCGTTCAGTTTAGTGCTAAAACCAGGTGAGTGGCTCACAGCAGTACACTGCAATAACACATCACAACAGTAACCATTGCCAGCTGTACTCCATAATAGTGCGCCACAACAGTACTCCGTAACAGTATCCCATTGCAGACAGTATATCAAAACAGTACCTCTTAACAGTACCCCATAACAGTATCCCATAACGGTATGAATGCGCATTAGTGACGCCAGGGCTCAACACCCGTCGCTTGTCGGTTCTTAGATATTGAGCTGGAAGCCGAAATAGGCGAGAGGGTCAAAACTATTGAACATTCTTCAATTCACCAGTTGCCTATGAATTTGGCATAATTTCAATGTAGTAATCTGATTTTGATGCCGTTTGTTTTATTCGATACAGGATATAACTCTTTATTGAATAGCAAAATTGTAGTACAATCAATTAATGATTTCCGAGGACTTTGATGACACGAATATTCCGAAATTTTTTATTCGATTTTCTCACTATATATTAATGAAAGAATCAAACGCGCATAACTTCAGTTAGCAAAGAAATGTTTTCATTATGTAAAAAGTATTTTGAAGTAGATTAATTGTAGAATATGACTAAATAAAAAGGTCAGAAACCGACATATGACGGGTTTTGAGCCCTGGCGTCACAAAAATTTAGTCTTCATTATTAAAACTAAATCCTCACTTCCTTTCTTCGTCTCTTATCCCTTCTGTTTCCACTTTCTTGCTTCCTCATCCTTCGCTCACCTATCTCCCAAATGTGTCTGCCTGTCCATCTGTATGTCGGTGCGTCTTTCTCCCTTTCTCCATCTCTCTCTCTCTTCAATCATTTTTATGAATTGCCATTCCTATTACTTTGTAATTACATTTGTCAAAGCGCTTCACGTATACGTTATTCATAAATCTATTCGTATTCAATCAGCCATGTATATATTTCAAGCTAATATCAACGATAGTAACTTCGTAGGTCCACCCGACAGTAATCCGTGTTCAGTTGAAAAGTACCTTCAGTCCTCATGCATAGTCATGCGATGTACATATTCCACTAAATGGAAAAAGCTGACGATGAAGGCGATACTAATGTGTACCCAATCAAAGCAGGAAGTAAGCGAGGCTCTGACTCACTAACCCTAATATTATACATCCGTTGTAAACTTTATAACACCGGATTAATCTCTTGAACGATAAGAAAAGAAAACAAATATTTGACTAGCATTGCATCATAAAGCTCTCCGACAACAAACCCTTTCATCTAAAGCAGATAGTGTATGCAAATACAATACCACTCACAGTAGCTCCCTCTCCCTTCCTCCCAATCCCTCTCTTCTCGCTCTGTGTCTCGCTCTCTCCCCATCGGTCTGTCTGTCTGTCTCGGCGTCTCTCACTCTATCTCTCTATCTATGTGTTTCTTTCTGTGTCTGTCTTTATATGTCTCTCTTTCACCTATCCACTCAAAATCTCGACATAAGCCCGCCAACGCGATTTAATTGACGAATGTATGTTCTGTTCAGCTTCTCTCTATGTTAGGCCTACAGGTATATTCGTTACACCGCTACCACCTGTAGAATTAGGCATATATGTTTTCCCTTCTTTCTCTGTTTGTATGTCTCTGTCTCTTTCTCTATCTCTGTCTGCCCACGTCTCTCTGTCTGTCTCCCTGTCGCCTATGCACTCGCTCAAATTCTCGACATAAGGCAGCCAGAAGTTCTCTACATTGACATTGACTCTTGGCGGAGGTGATGGGGGTGGGTGCTGCTGTTGTGGTGGTGGATGTGGTGGTTGTGAAGGTTGTGACGATAGAGGTCGTGGTGATGACAGAGGGGATGACTGTCGTTGTGAAGGCAGCGGCAATGGTATGTAATGTGATGTATGCATCGTTAATGGGAAGGCCCGTGTAGTTTTATTTAAATGAAGAGAAACACGAATGGACCAGTTAGCCTAATACCTTGAGTCTACATGAAAATTGCACAAGTCTAAACATAAAAAGCCAATAAGCGCAGACAAAGCTATTCACAATTTAATTTAAATTGTTCACAGTTAAAAATCGTTATAATCGCTGACAGACAGACAGACTTTAGGTGAATTGTGAAGTTAAAAATAAATTAATTAATTTGGGAAATAAGTTATAATTACCACAGAGGATATAAAAAGATTGCAACTTACTTTGTGGATCATCTCTGCAGTTGTATGTGATGCGTTCAAATTCGTTGTAAGGCCAATAGAACCGGGTGTACCCACAATTGATCCTTTCCTTGATAACGTCAACGGTGCAACTTTGTTTATTATCACATCTGCGGTGGACATCCGTTCTATGGTTTGCATTCGCATTATAAGTACAATCGACATCTCTGATGCAGCATGAGGCCCCAGAGCAAGCAGTATCTCCAAGGACAACAGCTGTTACCTCGATGACCTTCATCTCTTCACATCTTAGACTGAGTTGAGATCCAACACAACCCTGCGCTATTTCTGTTATGAAAATAGCCACAAAATACTAATGTCTGACCAAAACAAAAATTACCAGATGCAATCCCTTTTAGGCGCTGATTTTGAAAACGAAAAAAGAACCATGATGTTGACGAAATTGCCTTCACTATGATTGCCCTCAGGCCACATTGCATTCAATATTTAATGCTCTAATTTTAACTCTGGCAACTGTAGTGACGATGTTTATAATTGTCAACGAAACATATGCTTCTATTCGTGGAAGATATGAATTATGTTTTGAAAGTTAAAAATTCAGTTTAGTACGCGTGTATGCATATAATTATATGCATTTATTATATGTACATGCAAATTACCAGGTGTGTATAAATATATGTATGCATGTATGCATGCATGTATCTATTATTGCACATATGTATGAGGTGCAGGATAGTCTGTTGCTCTGCGTGCTTTGCTGCCAAACCAGAGGTCAGGATTTCAAATCCATCCAAGAACAGATTTTCTCCATAATTCTGGACTCCAAAGCTAACTCTGCTACTTTTGCCATAATTGTAATTATAATCGAAAATTTATGAAGCGACTCTCAGTGCAACTCCCGAATCGGGTCAGTGTCATCACTGACAAACGGGAAAGTTTTCAGGCGCTTAAGCAAGACTAGGCTACTTAAATTAGATATCCACGATTTAAACATCACACATTTTCGCTACGTACCACCTGATCCTTGTCTTCGAAAGCAGACGACAAGGACGACCACTTGTAGGATAGAACAGATGAGGCTTCTGAAGAAAAATCCCCTGTCATTTCCTAGGAAAACAAAATGCTCAAACTCTACATACTTACTGGCCTCGTTCCTCATGTAAAGTATATCTTTAGGTCTCTAAGTAGCAAATTGGTTTCCAGTTCAGTGATCCGTTTCAACTGTAATGTAGAAACTATTAGTCTATCCTCACTTAAAATAAAACTTCTCTTAATCGTCAACAAGCATTTTTTTTATTCAATTTAGTGCTGAAGGCAGGTATTGGCTCACAGCAGTACACTGCAATAGCATAGCACAACAGCAACCATTGACAGTACACCACAACAGTGCGCCACAACAGTAACCCATAACAGTATCCCTTAACAGTACCACAAAACAGTACCCCATAACAATAACCCAAAAGAGTATGAATACACATTAATATTGATTATGATATCCAAATCCTTGCTTCTTTTCTTCATCTGTTACCTCTTCTGTTTCTATACTTTCTCGCTCCCTCATCGCTGTCCTATCTATCTCTCTTCAGTGTCTGTCAGTCTGTCATTCTGTGTGTCTGTCTTTCTCTCTTTCCTCTCACTTCAATCATCTTTATGAATTGTCATTCCTATTATTTGGTAATTACATTCGTCAGAAAAGTGCTTCACATACATTATTCAAAAATCTATTCGTATTCAATCAGCCATGCATAAATTTCAAGCTAATATCAGCGATAGTAACTTCTTGGATCCATCCGACAGAAATCCGTATTCAATCGACAAGTATCTATAGTCCTCGCAGTCATGCGATCTACATATTCCGTTATTTGGAAAAGATGACGCTGTAGGCGGTACTAATGTGTACCCAATCAAAGTAGGAAGTAAGCGAGGCTTTGACTCACTTGTGCGATAATTATCCATTTGTTTTAAACCATATAATATGACGATTCCGGATTAATCCCTTGATTGAAAGCGAAACAAAACAAATAATTGACTAACATTTGCATTATGACTTTCCGACAACAAAACCTTTCACCTAATGCAGATAGCGCAAGTACAATACCACTCACAGTATCTCCGTCCGTCCGTCCGTCCGTCCGTCCGTCCGTCCCTTCCTCCTTCCACTTTCCCTCCCTTCATCTCTACCTCTCCATCTCTGTCTGTCTGTATATCCTCTGCTCTCGCTCTCTCGCTCGCGCTCTCTCCCTCTGTATGTTTGTCTGTCTGTCTCGGCGTCTCTATCTCTCCATCTATATGTATCTTTCTGTGTCTGTCTTTATATGTTTCTCTTTCGCCTATCCACTTAAAATCTCGACATAAGCCTACCAACGTCATTTAGTCAACGTAGAGTTTTTAAAACTGAGGTCCGCGGACCAAGAGGGGTCCGCGAAGGATACGGCTGGGGTCCGCGAGAGCGTTCTGAAAATATTCATTAATGATTAACACTGCAAGGTTTTAGAATAAACAGCCTGTGTTTTCAAATTCATACACTACTTAATACTTAAAGTATGCCTGTTACTGTATGATCCATACGAGTCCTATTGGGTATAGTTATTCTTGGCGTACTACAGTGACGTAAGCAAGATGTATGGTCAGTTGGTCACGTTACATTTATAGTCTAAGGGGCCATCCATATATTACGTACACAAAAATCCGGGGAAAATTGGACCCCCTCCCCCCTGTTCGCAAGCGTACTTTCTTCCACCCCCCCTGAGTACGTACATTTGACGCACCCCCCCCCCCCGATGACCAGCTGCAGAAAGTGTCTCCAGGCAGCCTGTCTGCACTTTAGGCCAGATTATTGAAGGGCCAATATAGACAAATTATAGGTGTCGTTCACAGCACAGAATAACTGCACATGGCTTTTATATAATGTAATAAAATGCCATGGGACGACTATAGGATAATACAGAGTTATAAATAGGCTAATGTGGACGTCATAATTAGAAATTTATTTTGGGTACGTACACATTTTGTTACCCCCCTTTCCCCCCGTTCGCACCCGTACGCAAAATCGCCAAAATCCGACCCCCTCCCCCCTAAGTGCGTACGTAATATGTGGATGGCCCCTAATTAAACGTATTTTAATAAAATTTTAGAAATAATTTCTGCTAATCGACTGTTAATCCTTTCTGCCCCCAAGGTAAGGGCGATGAATGTGTAATATATGCTGGTCTTTTTCCCGATTGTGTCAAATCTGGACTTGTAGAGCTTTCGTGGCCAAATTTTATTTGGCTAAAATTTTTTGATATTTAGCAACGTCATATTAAGTAATAAAAGGAATTAACTCACATTTGTGATAATTTCATTAAATTTTATTTACATAGCGCATAGAAATTTTGTTCCATTATTGGAACATGGCATTGTTCCAATATTGGAACATCCATATGTTTGATACTTCACTAGAGAAATGCCACAGTAACTGCTTGTTCTTGTCCATGCCTATACTTTATTAGGCTATAGGCCTACTGTAAAATTTGCAGGTAAGCAGTCACTCTGAGACCTGTTTATGGTAGTATTTTGTAGCAGTTCACTGGCTGCAAGTAAACGCGACAGGCACTACAGCCAGATGTTGTGTTTTTACAGACACAATATCGATATCTACCCTGTTTCACATTGTCTGGGTAGTGCTTGGCATTGCTGTTGAGTCTGACACTGTCTGGAATGTTTCTCACAAGAACGGCTTTGCTATTTGCAGTTGAGGATGGTCTGCCCCGATTCTGTGGCTCACTGAACAACAGCAAATAGGTAGCCACAATGTTGCGAATGAAGCCAAAGAAATCCAGTTTAGGCAGTTCTTCGTCATCAAAATTGTTGTCAGTTTGCTCAGTCGCTCTAGCCCTTTCATTTCTTATCTGTCTTTGGCGCAGTATCCAGGCGTTGGACATGGATGCACATCAAGTGTGTGAACATTTGCCACCACCATTTGTTGTTGCGTAGCTTCACACGATACCCCGCCACATTTCTGTCCATCTGGTCTGTGCCACCCATGAATGAATTGTACATGCTGTTTACCTTAAATAGTTTGTTTGCGCCCATGATGACTGTAGTAAGGAATCATACTCTCGTCTACATCGACATGCTCTACATAATCTGGAAGCAGTTTCATGCACTTTTCATTCAAATGGGCGACGAGTGGTCTAATCTTGGCAAACTTGTCGTCAGATGCTAAGTAGTGTTGTCAGCGAAATGAAGATTCTCGAGTATAGCTCTGAATCTGTTTCTTGGCATGGCCTGGGCAACAGCTTCACTTCCGATGTCTGCATCTAGACTCCAGTACAAGTCTATTCGAGGTAGTGAACTATAACCTGATATCATCAACACTGTGAAGAACAGCTTCAGTTCCTCCACTGTTACTTCAAACATACTGGTAGCATTATACTGTCTAGCATACAGTTCAGACTGGTTCTTGGTGTACTGAAACAATTCAATGGGCCAGAATATTTAAAACAGTTCTGTAGGGGGATTTTTGTGTGATCACATTGTTCAGAAACCACTAATGTACTGGGACTTCAAGTCACCTTTCTTCCACTTTTCCACAGTCTTGGAAAATGTTCTCTTTTTCGCTGCAGCATGCCTTTATTACTGCCTTATAGAACAGCTACACTGTATTCCTCTCCACCACCACTGTCCCCACTATCTTCTGCATCTACTGTATCTTTGGCTGGTGCATTCAAAATCTTGCTCGATAAATGATCTACTAGGTAGTCGCTGCCTTTTTCTGTGTCGGATATGTCAGAGTCACTATTAGATTCATCATCAGGTGGCTTATGAAAACATATGCAGAACTGAAACTGCTGGTTGTAATGTTGTCAAGTTACTCATTTAGTGTTGGGGCAGTTACAGTTTTTCCCAGAAAAGCTGCAAACATTCATTGTAGCCTAAACAAAGGCATAACAATGAGTGTTGAATAAATTGACTTTTTCTGCTTAGGCTACTATAAAAATTTGTACATAATTATTTTAATGCAACAAATAATACAAGCATTGAGAAAGTACTACATTGCGCTTGACTTGGTTAAGGATAATACTGTAACAGGCGCACTGAACCACAGAAGCGTACGAAGTGTTAAATTACTGAGAATTGGACTGCCATGTGGCCATGTTCCACTATTGGAACATTGCGATTTGTGCATAATAGGCCTATTTTTGGCGCCAACGGAATAAAACTGCTATTTTATACAGCAAAAGCAACATTTCAGCTAATTATAACACATACATAAAATACTCTTACCTGTGCGGGATCAAACAAAAAGAATTTCTGAAGTTTCGTTTTTTCCGAACGGCTAAATTTTACAATCAAATAATTTTTTCCCTAATTAAATCATTCCGATATTTATGAAAAGAGCAAATTTCACCTTCCTATTGACCAATAACATCATGTGTTTACGAATACAACATTCAACAGGTACCCTGCCAAAAGTATATGTATTTTTCTTGCATGTTCCAATATTGGAACATGGCCACGAATGGGTTAATTATTGGCAGGATTTCGAAAAAATGAATAGCGTAAATAATTATTTCATCCACTTTCTCGTCTGAACTATGTTTTCATCGACCTTCCAGCTTCTAGTGTAATTTTAATATTACACGTTTTAATCGTTCATCCATCCAGCTTACAGTATTAGCTCATTTTCATCGGACATCCAGGTTCTATTTTAAGTTTTAATATGACGCATTTTCATCGCTGATACAGCTTCTAGATTGAGGAATTATTATTATTAATAATATATTATTATTATAATTATTATTATTATTATTATCAAATTTATTCTTCATACAACCAATAAACTCATGTGCAGACGAATAGGCCTAATGTTAACT
The DNA here is from genome assembly GCA_963556255.1 of Allolobophora icterica. Taxonomy (NCBI): domain Eukaryota; kingdom Metazoa; phylum Annelida; class Clitellata; order Crassiclitellata; family Lumbricidae; genus Allolobophora; species Allolobophora icterica. The sequence goes on from OY744603.1 coordinate 72,696,040, forward strand.
GTTTGCGGTCACTATATTCCTAGGCCGTCATTCAGTCCTGGCTGTACGGTCTTCTTATTGTTCCAATCCGAGGTGCCTAGAACAGATAGAGAGTTTTATCTGAAGGGCGACTGACAAACACTGTAGCAGATGGCTGGTCTCACGTTGGTCACCTGTCGCTGCTTTTATTTTGCCTCCCAGTTCTTGAACAAAGTCCAGTGACTCGGTGTGCCAGCTTCCTGCTGTTTCGACTGCAACAGGGATGAAATGGTGCGACTGTGAGATGGCAGCATATTTGCTTTCCTTGTTATGGGCTGCTTATTATTATAAATATTATTATTATTATTATTATTATTATTATTATTATTATTATTATTATTATTATTATTATTATTATTATTATTATTATTATTATTATTATTATTATTATCATCATCATCATCATCATTAAAGTAGTTTCATATGGTTTCTTAATCAGGAGCACTCCCAGCCCAACCACGATCGAACAACAGTTTTGAGACAGGAGGAAACAAGATAAAATTACCAGTCGGTATTTGGCGGAGTGTGGTAGGGTCTAGGGAGCTCATTCCAGGTCATGGGGGCAGCCACAGGGAAGGCACGGCGCGGGAAACAATAAGTTTAGCTGGCGCAGCTGAGCGGAGAGAGCAACAAAGCTGCGAACATCAAATCAAATCAAATCAAATCGTTTTTATTGCAACCAAAATAACAATTCAAATTACAAACGAATAATAATTACAATGCAAGCTGGTAACAAAAGATGGCCCTAAAGGGAAAATTTCCCGCTACCAGGGACACCTAATTGCAAGGACCAATTACAGTGGCGCGTAACCAACTAGAATACTTAAAATTGTCATTCATTTGTGAGGAAAAGAAAACACATAGCCAACTTAACTAACACTGCCGACACTTGGGCAGTGGCAAAAAAAGGAACAAAAAAACAAAACAATTTGTCGGAGACCCAATCGAGAGGTAACGCTAAAACAGGTGATCGTTGGAAGAAAAATTTACAGGTTGGAAATTGATAGGTGCAAGCAGGCAGAAACAATCATCAAGTGCCCAATGTGATTAGGTATTGCCGCAGTGATCTTTTAAAGCTCAGAAAGGATCCCATCTGTTTAAGTGACAATGGTAAGGTATTCCATAGTTGGGGGCCGGTAACAATTATTGAAAACTTTCTTGTATTAGTGCGCGCCCATCCTGGTCTATAACTGCCGGCACACCTAGTGTTGTGGGAATGGATGTCAGAGCCCGTATTGAAGAGAGTTATTAACTTAGCAGGCAAAAGATTTCTTCTCAACTTATACATGAGCTGACCAATTTGATAGTTCCTTATCTGGTCAAGTTTTAGCATTTTTAAATTAATGAACATTGGATCGGTATGAGAGCACCAAGGGGCCCCACTGATAACGCGTATAGCTCTCTTCTGTAATAATCCCAATTTTAAGACCCTGAAGGCATAAGTGGAGGCCCACACAATGCAGCAATAAGACAGATAGGGGTATATTAACGAATAATAAAGTTGAGTCCGTATCACTGGCGGGAGCTTGTTGGAAGCACGATGGATTATTCCTATGTTTTTTGCTATCTTAGTCGCAATACCCTTGATATGCAAATCCCAGGTTAGATGCTGGTCGATAATAATTCCTAAAAATTTGGTACTATTAACTTGGTTAATTATATAGTCATTTATTGAGAGGTGAATTGAATTATCAGGTGGTCCAATCTTTCTATGTGATTTAAAGAGCATGAAGGCTGTCTTGTCAACATTAAGAGATAGCTTATTTGCTAAGAACCATTGAGAGATATGTTTCAGTTCGGTATTGATTGTCTGGATTAGAGTCTGGTAAGATTTATCCGAGCAAATTACAGTCGTATCATCAGCAAACAGAAGGAAAGATAGGGTAGAGGAGACATTCGGTAAATCGTTAATGTAAAGTAGGAAAAGCAGAGGTCCTAGATTGGAACCTTGGGGGACCCCGAATCTAATGACTCTGGTGGCTGAAGAAGCACCATTACAGGAGACATATTGCAATCGCCCACTTAAGTAGCTTGTGAACCATTCTAATTGAATACCTCTAATGCCATAATTCGATAGTTTGTGGAGGAGTATAGTATGATTTACCGTATCGAAAGCCTTTGAAAGGTCTAAAAATAGACCTATAGAATATTCATTGTTATCAATGGTATGGGATATTTTATCATACAGATTAATAAGGGCAAGGGAAGGGGACTGCTCCGCCTGAAAACCGTGTTGGGAATGGAAGATGATATGGGATTTGTTTACGTAGCTAAAGAGTCTGTTAGTCATTGATTTTTCGTAGAATTTAGCAAAGTAAGGTAGAACAGAAATGGGTCGGTAATTAGAGGCCTCATTTCTATTGCCTTGTTTAAATATAGGAATTACCTTAGCAATTTTAATGGCCTGTGGAACGATACCCGTGTTCAAGGAGCAGTTTATAATTTCAGACAAGGTCGAAGCAAGGAGTGGTAGACTAATTGCAGCTATAGTGGGGTCAATATCATCAAATCCTTTGCTGTGAGTCAATCTCATAGAGGAACCAAGTTGTAAAATTTCCTCAGGAGAGGTAGGGATAAGTCCAAGAGAGCTCGGCATGGGTGGACTAAGGTAATCGGAAAAAGAGGATTGTGCAGCTGGGATCTGGTCAGCCAGGACCTGAGCGATATTGGTGAAATAATTGTTAAAGGCAGTGGCAATTAGGAATGGATCTTTACTATCTATACCGTCAATCCTCAGCGAAACCAGAGGAGGGTCCCTTTCCCCCAACTTCATTATCCTACGAATCAAACTCCAAGTTTTTTTTAGGTTTGTACTATGTTTCGTAAATTCTACTTGGTAAAAAGTTTTTTCTGCATTATTCCTGGCTGTTTTGAATATATTCCTATAGGTAGTGAATTTTTTTTTATTAGCAACAGTAGGATTTTTTAGATATTTCACGTAGAGCCTAGCCTTTCTGTTTGCCGATTTGACTAAACCCTGCGTCATCCAAGGATGTTTAACTTCATATTTCTTCTTATTTGTTGTACAAAGCTTGGGGAAGGCGCTATCATAAACGGATAAAAATTTCCCTAAAAAAGGTCATAGGCTAAATTAGCATCATTAGCATTGCAAGCCTCATATACTGTAGACCAGTTGGTTTCTTCAATTTTTCTGAGAAAATCACTTTTATGAGCCTCAGTAGTTAATCTACAGTCAGTTTTTTTTATATTATTGATTAAAGGAGGATACAGATCAAAGGACGATAAAATGGGTAGGTGATCAGAGATATCCGAGATAATAATTTCAGCATGAACCAATTTAGCCCAAGCATTTGTATATACGTTATCTATTAAAGTCGCAGAATAAGCAGAAATCCTTGTTGGTCTGGTGATGGTAGGCAGCAGATTGTATGAAGACAGATTATCAAAAAATAGGCCCGTTCCCTGATGATTTTCAGCCTTCAATAAATCAATGTTAAAGTCTCCTAGGAGGAACAGATTATTATTGTTTGAAGTGATTTTTGATAATAATGAATCTATTTCGATCCTAAACTTTTCCAAGTCAGTATCCGGCGGTCTGTAGATAACACCTACTTTACTAAATGCATTTCCCATTCTAATGTTAATAAATAAGCATTCATAGGATTGGGGCAAGCCTATAAGTTTCTCCGTTTCCAATACATCACACAAAATGCCATCTTTAATCAATAGACCAACCCCTCCTCCTCTGCCAGAAGTTCTGGGTTTGTGGAGAAGATGGTAACCTTGAATGCTAATAGTTTCCGCCACTAGGGAGTCCAACCAGGTTTCAGTAAGGGCAAGTATTGAGACAGGGAGCTGGTCAAGTAGATCCTGAATATCGGCTGTCTTATTTAGCATGCTTCTGCAGTTTAGGTGCATAAGGGATAGATGATTGGACATGCAAAGTTTATGCTTCAGAGACCCAATGTGGGAGTAGGGACTATCCCACGAGATATCCGTATACAAATTGGTATCAGGGTCAATATCATCATTTTGTACGAGAGGATGGTTGTCGAGTTCAGGGACTATCTCTAGTCTAGGTCCATTAGTTAATTGGGCAATAAAATTTGTTGATGAATAGTCAAGTGGGTCATCGTCAAGAAGCTCATTAGCATTATCAATAGATCCGAATGGAAATAACAAGGGTAAGCAATCGCTACACCACCATAAGTTAGTGGGAGTTGATTTAAATTCTTCATGATAACACTTGAGGTGACATCCATTCCCACATTCACCACACGTCACCACCTCCTCCAATAGAAGATCCCCACTCAGATTCCCCCCGGAGAGGGTCTCCTGACAAAAAAAACACAAACTCTCCCCACTAACAGCCATAAAGCCCTGGAGAGAGATGGCAGCAGCAGGATAGAAGTGAGTGCACAGCTGATTACGGTAAGTAAAAAATTCTTAATTAACTAAGTTAAATGCAGAACAGGGAAACAAGGAGGTAAGTAAGTTAGCAGGAAAAAACGAAAGCGAGTCAATCCCCAAAATAAAGAGAAAAGGAGCAACAAAAGAAAACGATTTACATAGTCAAGTGCTTTTGCACAAGCGAGACATGATTAAACAATGAACTGTTAGATAAAGCACAGAGCTAGAGGATTAGTACAAGGGACCCAACATGAAGTGGGACAGCGGAGCTCCCGCAGGTATGGAGGACCAAGCCCTCAAAGCACCACTGGATAAGGCAGAGATTAGGTATGTGATGTGCTGTGGGTAGAGGAGCCAGTGCAGGACATCCCTCATATACGCAGATAGTACCCGGAGTCAGTCGCTAAGGAGTTAGCGACTGACTTGATGAGTTAGTGACTGACTTAGCGACTCAGTCGACTAAGTCGCATGCTTATCGACTGACTAAGTCGCATAGAGTTATCGACTGACTTAGCGACTTGCTATCGACTTCTCATGTAATCAGATATGTCTCTTGGGCATACCTGATTACCTAACAGTATACGTATCTTATAATTATGAATTCTACACATACTGTACTGAGCGTGCCAACATTTCCGTTGGCAACAGATGGGACCCATACGAACTCTAAACGGGTCCAATATGGAAATATGGGTCCTACATGGGCTCCGTTCCGTGTGGGTATGCTGACAGGGGACAGACCGATAATTGTGACAATTAATGTCAATGTCAATTTGTGACGAATTTCAGTGTTTATTAAAGGAACAAAGCATACCATTAAGTCTAATTACCATATTTACAGTTTCAGTTTAAATTCAGTTTTGGGTTCGTAATTTCTATTTCAGTTCAAGTTCAGTTTCAAGTTTCTGAAATAATTTTCGTATTCGTTTCAGTTACTGGAAAATTTCAGATTCAGTTTCTACATAGATATAGGCCTATTTGCATAATAGACAACAACAAAGACGTACAATTGATTATAAACATGTTATCAGCTATAAACTTGTAGAAGTACTGTCCTCTCGTTGTTTACTTGGAAGCCGCGATTAAAACAAGAAGCAAAATATTAAGTGAACGAAGTCGCTAGCAGTCGATAGCTTAGCGACTGGTTTCGACTTGAGGGCTTAACGGCGGCGGCGGCGGCGGATGGCGGCGGCGCCGGGGACTATACGCAGACACTCTGCCAAACTTGGGGATGCGGTCTACAAGGCGAGCAGCAGAACGCAGGATTCTATTGTAGCAGGGTATATGTGGATAACTTTTTGAAAAGTAAGAAAACAGTGCTTTTCCATAATAGCACTAATTGACAGTTTGTGCAAAGCAAGCACATCCTTCCCACTGACATTACTGGATTTTGGCGACACCGATGTTATAGATTTCTTTAAAAATGAATTTGTTCCATAATTATTACAGGAAGTTAATAACATTTTATTCAGTGTAACTTTTGTATTATAAAAGTCCTCAGCGTCATAAGCAACCTTGTATTGTGGAAATAATCTGTCTGTTATTTTGATTAAATTTTAAGTGATATTTTACTTTTCAAATACTTGGGTCCGCGAGCTATGCCTAGAAAAAAAGGGATCCCTAGTCCAAAAAGTTTGAAAACCGCTGAGTTAACGGATGTATGTTCTGTTCAACTTCTCCTATGGGCGACTTAGCAGTTATATGGCATATTAGTTATACGACTTCTCTGTTTCGTCTGTCTATGTCTGATATATATATATATATGTATATATATGATCCAGTGGCGTACCGAATGGGGGGGCAGAGGGGGCCAGTCGCCCCGGGCGGCACTTTTGCAGGGGCGGCAAAATGGGGCTGAAGAAAAATATAAAAAGTGAATTTTTGGATAAAAAATGAAAAATTAGGGGAGAAAGAAAGAAAAGGAAGGAAAGAAAGCATCCGTCACTTTGGTCAAGTCGGCTCGGCTTCCGTTGATCGTTAGGGGCGGCATCATTCTTAGAGGTATACGTTAAACACTAAAAAGAATTGCAGAAAAGGAGGCGGAATCGCATTTATCTACTAAACAGTCTACTTTAAAGCATATTTTTGCTATACTGCCCTTCATAATCATAATACATATAGGCCCTATACGCCATATATAGGCTAGAGGTATCTAAACGAATTAACGACTTAGAATAAAATTTAATCACAAACTATCAATATCACTACCCCAGCTTTTCACCACTTAGTTTGGTCCTCTTTTTAAAATTAAACTTAAAATTGGATTTGGTTTTGAAATTACCACTTATCCTGTCAACAGAGTTTAGTAGTATTCTGATAGTATTCAGTTATTTTCGAATTTCGGTTACTCGCTATTTACATTTTCCTTTTGCGTTTTTGAAATGATGCTGCAGACTGCAGTTGTTTTACAATGTTTACTAACCATGAACATATGCAATTATCCGGTAAATAAAATACAATGTTTAATTGTTTAATTTGATTGTTATTAAAACCTAAACTTCTACTGCGCACAAAAACCTCGCAAGATAACGTTAATAGCATAGGCCTAGCCTAATGATAATTATGGTAATTATAACAGGCCTAATATGTAGACCCCATACATGTATGTACACTGTACTGTATACGCACGAGTCAGCGACAGTCGCAAGTCGAGTAATAAAATGTTTCAGGAATTGTTTTAAATGTGCAATGATGAAAAGCTGTTAACCGCTGTTTGTGCTGGAAATGAATTGTAATTAATAATTATATATGATTTTTATGCGCTCAGGCGCTGCTCGCCATGTGCAGTGATAAATTTTCCTCAAAACATGCTCTGAAATGTTTTATTATCTAATAAAATAGATTTCATGCAATAAAATGTTTAATTATCTAATAAAATAGATTTCAAGCAATAAAATGTTTAATTATCTAATAAAATAGATTTCAGATTTTCAATATATAGCTAAACAGGATAATTACAAAATACAGTGAAAGTGACAAATACAGAAAAGGTTGTAAAGAAAAAGGTAATAAACTGTATCAAATAAAATTTTATATGTAACACGATCGTCATGTAATATCTTAGAGAAAATAGCATATAGAAAATTAAGTGACCAAGGGCGGTATTTTTGGCCCTCACCCCGGGCGGCATTTCAGCTCCGTACGCCACTGGTCCATGGTGGTGTAATGCTTGGCCAAAAATTACAGACATTTATAAAATGCTGGAAGTTCTACCTGTTTCATTTGTCGAGGTTGAAGGAGGAGTCATTCAAAGTAATCTCTGTTACACTAGTGGAAGAAATATGCTTCTGAAGAAACAGTTCAGTGAATAATCTGATGGTCAATGGTCCGCCTCCTACAGCATGCAATGCAGAAAATATGTTATTTCTTGGTATAAAGCTTGCAGGCATGGTGTCAAAACAGAGCCTTACTAATATTCACTGGGGTTTAACCACAAAAAAGTAATAATCTAACACTTTCTATGATATACATATTGTGATAAAATGATTTGATGGAAATTAAGCAATATTCCGCAACAATTGTCACGTGCAAAATATTAACGACATTCAGTTTTGATATGCGTTCGTGTACTTAGGTAATCTATAAAATATTTGACCGCCCAGCTTTTTTGACTACTAAGACACTATGTAGCCTAGACTACACCATGTCAGAGTCACATAACAGTACACCACAACACTGCCCAATAACAATGACCAATAACAGTATGATGATGTCATCGAATGCTCCTTAAAATTCATTCTTCAATCCTCTCTCCCGTTTCGTCATTTTTAACTTCTTTATTTCCACTTTCTCATTCTCTCATCTCTCTCATCTCTGTCTGTCTATCTCTCCTCTCCTTCCCTCTCTCCTCAGTCGTCTTCATCAATATCCAACCGTATTATTTTTCTAATTACTTTAAAAATTTATTCATCTTCAATCGGTCACGTAATCATTTTTTGGTTAACATTCAAATAACCACAGTACCTCTAAGGAGCAGTCCGGTAAATCGAAAAGTATCTTTAGTCTTCACAGTCACGAGATTCACGTTCAGCTATCTGGAAAAGTTTATGCCTAATGCGGGCCTAGCGTGAGCCCAGTAAAAGTGGTGTCAGGTAAGAAGTAAGCGAGGCTTTGAACCAGTTGTCCGACAATTGCTCATCCGTTTTATACCATATAATTGGACAGAAGCAGATAAACCTTTTGCAGATAACAAGAAGAAATAAATGACTGACTAGCCATTTACCACAGAAAACTTTTCCGGCAAAAAACCTTTCACTTACGCAGATAGCGCAAGCATAATACCACAGCAGCTAATTCAGCTGATTGGTGACGAGAAGAACAAACGACTTAGTAATTATTAGTTTATTACTCGTACAATTGAAAAGTTTCACACTTTGGGGCGCATTTTTTAAATGGGTGTGAGGGTATTTGGGCTCTTCCTGGGCCATTTTTCTTAGTTACTGTGCTTGGTTTGCTGGCAGAGTTGTGACACTTTAGAAGTTTGGAGATTACGATTAAAATTACGATCGCAAGTACAATAACATATGCAAAGCAGTTTAACATAAAATAAATGTGAACCTGTCTGAGTTTTTCTGTCAGTCAGCCAGTCTGTCTCTTTGTATGTATGTATGAATGTATGTATGTATGTATGTATGAATGTATGTATGTATGTATGAATGTATGTATGTATGTATGTATGTATGTATGTATGTATGTATGTATGTATGTATGTATGTATGTATGTATGAATGTATGTATGTATGTATGAATGTATGTATGTATGTATGTATGTATGTATGAATGTATGTATGTATGTATGTATGTATGAATGTATGAATGTATGTATGTATGTATGAATGCATGTATGTATGTATGTATGAATGTATGTATGTATGTATGTATGTATGTATGAATGTATGTATGTATGTATGTATGTATGTATGTATGTAAGGGGGACTCAATTAAATTGGTTTCAAAACTATTTCGAAAATAGAACTCAGAAAGTCATATGCAATGGAGTAATGTCGAGAAGTGGGAGCATTGACCATGGGGTCCCACAGGGCTCTAATCTAGGACCTCTTCTATTCCTCATATATATCAACGACCTGGCTAATGTCTCTTCTACTATGCACTTCATTTTATTCGCAGACGATACGAATATCTTTTATTCGAATAAATCTTGGAGTGCCCTTACTGAAATTGTTAACCTTGAACTAGAAAATGTCAGTAAATGGTTTGCAGACAATAAACTCACACTTAATATTGATAAGACGAATTTTATAACGTTCAGATCCCATAGGAAAATTAATACCGTTGATATAGAACTAAAAATTGATGGTCTACCGATCAACCAAGTGGAGACTACAAAATTTCTGGGCGTTCACGTGGATCAGCACTTAACTTGGAAAACCCATATTAATTATATCTCCAATAAAATCGCTAAGAATATAGGCATTATATCTAGAATAGCATACCTACTTCCAAAAGATATTAGATTAAAGCTATACTATTCTCTGGTATATCCTTACTTAACCTATTGTAATTTAATATGGGCATCAAACTATGACTCCAGGCTAAATAAACTAATAGTATTGCAAAAGAGGGCAGTAAGGATAATAGAGGGTTCCCGCCGATATGCACACTCTGGCCCAATATTCAAAAACTTCAGGCTGCTGAAAATTAAGCAGATAAGAATCCTACAAATAGGGGATTTCCTGTATCGCTATAAGTACGGATTGCTTCCAGCTTCATTTACGGGATACTTCACCATGGGGTCGCAGATTCACATACATAATACGAGGAGTGCTACTATGTATCGCCCTGCTAGAGCTCGTACAAACACAAGGGAGTTCAGTATTAAAGCATCGGGACCACAAATTTGGAATAATATACCTTTAGAAATTCGCTCCTCATCTAATCGCCATGAATTTAAAATAGGACTAAAAACCTGGTTGATAAATGATGAATGAATTGATGAATGGTTGACCTTTTTGCCGAAAAGCAGGCCCCCCTACAGGCGCCTGGATGGCCGGACGGGGTGTGCGCACCAGGGCTCGGGGGACAGAGTCCCTTAGTTAAGAATATTAGTTAAGAAAGTTACTTAAGAAGAACTAAACAACCTTCCACAAAGAATAATGGCATTACTGGTTATACGCTATATATAGATCTAGGGAGAATTATGTAACCAGTCATATTATTATAAATGTGTAATTTGCTGATGGGGGACCCCCTTAGCGGGATTGTATCCCTTTGGGGCCACCCTTTGCAGCCAATGCTCAGCATTCCTTGAATGTAATATTTAAACGAAACTAATTCGTTATTATTCTGTTGTTGGTTGTAATAAAGATTTTTTTGATTTGATTTTTTTGATGTATGTATGTATGTATGTGTGTATGTATGTATGTATGAATGTATGTATGTATGAATGTATGTATGTATGTATGAATGTATGTATGTATGTATGTATGTATGAATGTATGTATGTATGTATGAATGTATGTATGCATGTATGCATGTATGTATGTATGTATGTATGTGTGTGTGTATGTATGTATGTATGTATGTATGTATGTATGTATGTATGTATGTATGTATGTATGTATGTATGTATGTATGTATGTATGTATGTATGTATGTATGTATGTATGTATGTATGTATGTATATATGTATGTGTGTATGTATGTATGTATGTATGTATGTATGTATATATGTATGTATGTATGTATGTATGTATGAATGTATGTATGTATGTATGAATGTATGTATGTATGTATGTATGTATGAAGGTATGTATGTATGTATGTATGTATGTATGTGTGTATGTATGTATGAATGTATGTATGTATGTATGTATGTATGTGTGTATGTATGCATGTATGTATGTATGTATGTATGTCCCGTTATTCTCTGTTGAGGAGAAGGGTCTTTCATCAATCACAGGCGCATGACTATATACCTACCACCCACACCCTATTTAATTGCCCCACCAACGGTGGGGCAATTCGCACGTATTGCAGGTCCATATCAAGATCTATAAGAACCCCAAATATTCAGGATTCCGGACACCAACGAAGCGTTTAACACCAGTAAGTAATTTTAGTTGGAGAAGAAGCCAGAAGCAGTGTCCCCTATAAGCACCAGTAAGTCGTTGAAAATAATTTTATTTACGGAGGAAACAAGAGGCAGTGTCACAATTTACAAGATCGCTAACAATTGTTTTTCTCGTTTTAAGATCCAGAAGCAACTTTCCTATACTCAAATTACTAACTATTACTGCGCAATCGATACGATTGACTCTCGGACTGAACTTTCTTGGCGACTAACTTCACTGACTGATCTGAACTGCAGTGCGCAAACTGGGAGATTTAGTTTATATAGGCACGAGCCTCGTCCTTTAGGCGGGAAGATACTAACAAATTGGCGTGAAACTGCTAGTAATTGGCGGGAACTAAGACAGGATTGGAGCGCTTTCTAAGAGGTATGGGTGAGTCAATACACACCACGCCGTCTCTATATGGCGCTAGCATCAGAAATCATAGCAAACATAAAAATGTGAGGGCTATATAAATTATACACTGTTGATCACTGTTCAATTCAAGCCTGTCCAATTAATACTACATGTAATGACTTATAGGGTATTACACAATAACAATAACCTACAAAGCATAGCATAAAATAACATAAATATAAACGTGAACCTGTCTCGCTGTCTCTGTCTTTCTGTCTCTGTCTCTGTCTGTCTGTCTGTCTCTCTCTCTCTCTCTCTCTCTCTGGCAGTCTCTGTCTCCTTCTGTCGTCGAATACCTGTCTGTCTATAATCTGTAACTGTGTCTGTATGTGCGTATGTATGTCCCATTATTTTCTGTTGAGTAGAAGCGTCTTTGATAAACCACAGACGTATAATATACGCCTACCATCCATGCCCTATCGCCAAACGGTATTCACCCGTATTAGCAGGGCCATGTCAAAGTCTACTCTGTAAGAACCCCACGGAAAAATATTGGGGCTTCCAAGCTTCAATGAAGCCAATCGCGTTTTACACCGGAGGAGAGGAAGCAAGAGGCAGTGTTTTCAATAAACACCAGTAAGTTGGTAAAATAATTAAATTATTTTACCGACTTACTGGTGTTTATTGAAAACACTGCCTGAGGCGGAGGAATGCTTGCTGTAACGGTAACTGCCTCCACACGATGACTGCCGCAAATCGTGTCACTGCCTCTTGTTTCCTCCATAAATAAAAATTTTATTTATGGAGGAAACAAGAGGCAGTGACACGATTTGCGGCAGTCATCGTGTGGAGGCAGTTACCGTTACAGCAAGCATTCCCCGTTTCCGACATAACCACACTCCGCCATTAATTTAAACGACTGCAGAATTGCTGACATTTTCTACAAGTTGTTCATAAATAATCAGTAGTTCGTTACAAAATCAAGTGCGCAAGGTTTCCGCCGTCTTCTTCGTCTGTGGCTGGTTTGTGACTTTCGTGAGGAGTCTGACCAGATGCTGGAGAAGATGGAAGTTTCTGTTACATTCAACGGTTTAATGTAAAAAGTAAAAGTTTATTCATGTAACTATTAACTCAAATCAAACGTTCGGTCAGTCTTTTTGACATTGACGAAGACTCCATAAAAAATGGAGCAGATATATAACCTACAGTACTTCCGTTACCATAGTCCTCCAACGGATATATAATTATGTATTTACTCTCATTGACCTCTAAGAGATACATTTAGTAGTTACATAGTCTAACTGGTCTGTTTCGGTGCTGGGTCTTCTGGATCAGCTTTTGTTCCCCACTTACTTGTAATCGCAATCTTCAGATTTTTTCAGCGCCCAAAAAGTTAAGTCCTAGTATGATGATGAAGACGGCGATGATGGTGAATTGTGCTATTGGAAGTTATGATGATAACGATTTTGCCGCTTACTAACATACAGGCAGAAAAGAAGAGCAGTCCCTAGAGCAAACTCCGAGAAATAACCATGGCTATGGCGTTAGTGACGTCATGTTTCTTAGTCTCGGAACTCATTTTAAAGATTTTAAAGTCGCGTTCACTATGAGGCTCAAGCAAAATAAATCTCGAGATATCTTCAGCCTAATGTCGGGATTTAATCCCCGACCTCTCAGTGACAAGTTCAGCGCGCTTATCACTGGACTCGGGAAATACGAAGCTGCTCTTGATTCTCGCTGATGACGACGACGACGACGACGACGATGCTGATGATGATGATGATGATGATGATGATGATAAATATGATGATGATGATGATGATGATGATGATGATGATGATGATGATGATGATGATGATGATGATGATGATGACGATGATGATGATGATGTTGATGATGATGCCGATGGTGGTGGTGTAGGCGATGAAGATGATGATGATGATGATGATGATGATGATGATGATGATGTTGATGATGATGCCGATGGTGGTGGTGTAGGCGATGAAGATGATGATGATGATGATGATGATGATGATGATGATGATGATGATGATGATGATGATGATGATGATGATGATGATGATGATGATGATGGCAATAGAACTTTAAAAAATTGTGCCTGAGGCTGTCGGCCTGCTTGAAATTGATGCTGGTAGGTTATGAAGCTTACTGATAAGAATGATGATGGAGGAGGTAAATGATACTGAGAATTATCACAGAGCTCATTCTGTCACACTCATATTCTTCTGTCTCTGTTTCTCTGTCTCCATCTGTCCGTCTTCGTCTGTCTCCTACTGCCTGTCTGTCTCAATCTGTCTCTGTTTCCGTCTCTCTGTGCGTCTGTCCGTTCTTCTGTGTTGAGGATGGAGGGTCTTTCACCAAACACTATACCCAAACCACCCAAAAGGATATTAATCATGTGGCTTCTATAATTGCATCCGTTCATTCGCCTGCATCAGCATGGACCAATTAAGTTCGTTAGGAACCACAGACAAAAATTGGGGTTCTCGGAGACCAAGAGCATCGAAGCCGACCAAATCTAACATGGTACTCTGTGGAATTGAGAAAAATAGCGCATCCTCTGTGATTTACCCACCTACTGTCACTTATTGCAGCTGACGTAATGGTAAATCAACGAGTATTGAACCGCTTAGGCAACTGACGCAGTACGGTACATGAAGATGATGACTGACGTAATACATTTACAACTGTTGTGATAATAAGAGATCCAGAGAGCAGTTGCTAAAACTAACACCAGGTCTCGCCAGCAAGTAACGTGGGTAATATAATCCATTCTGGACGCGATATTTCATATCACTTTCACAAGGTTTCCAAAAAGTAAGTAATTTTATTTGTACAGGAAACAAGAAGCAGTGTCACAAAGTGTTGCAGTTTTTACAAAGAAACAGTGCCGTTACAAAAAGCACTGGTTTCTTCCCATTTAAATAACATTAAATATTTTCATAGACAAGATCCAAGTTAGGCAAGTACCAAGCCAACTTCCAGCAAAGTAAAGTTTGCATTTCATCACAGTTCGCGAACCATTCATTACCAAGCTCAGAATGACATCGTTCGTAAAGAAGGTCCGAACAGAATTTAATAAGCACAGTCTAGTGTCGCAGTACCCCACTCCGTAGCGCAGCTAACCTTTCAAGATCAACAGGGTAGCCTAATCGAATCATTCGTTGTCCGTTGAAGAGGAGAGTAAAGCGGACATATGCAGACAAGGAGAGGAAAGAAAGAAAGCCCACATGAAGTCATTTAAATGACGCACTTTAAGGAAAACTTCAAGTTAACAAAACTTGAAATTCAAGTGACAGTTTAAACTGTAGAAATTTACTGCAGTTGTTCATAGACAACCAGAGCCTCATAATTTCTCCCATGGTTCAAATGCTCGTATTCGCTATCACACTGGATTCTTCCTCTAGCCACATCGTCCAGTTCGCAGTAATCGCTCGTCGAGGTTTCAAAATTCTTTACGCCACTACTCAAAGATTTCTCGACCTCTGTGGAACTATCGTTGCTGTAGGTGGGACACTGGATTCTTTCTGTAACCACTTCCACTAGTTCGAGGTAATCGCTCGCCGGTGTAGCCACATTGTCTAGTTCGCAATAATCGCTGGTCGGGGTTTCGAAATGCTTTGCCCCACTATTCAGAGATTTCTCGACCTCTGTGGAATGGTCGTTGCTGTGGATGGGAAACGTTGAACCAATGTTTTCGTTTGGACTGGTTCCCTTAACGTCGTTCATGCAAATGGCTTCCTTTCTGTCAGTTTTTAGATCAGACATCTTGACTGCGTCTGACGATTTCACTTGTTGCTTCTTTTCTCTGAATGACAAGTACGGTTTGCGTTGTACAATAATTATTACAGATATAAATAATAATTGCAATAAAATAAATATTGATTATTTAGCTTTAATAGAAATGAACAGCAGTAATTAACTATAGAACCGTAGAAGATTCAATCTGCAATTCTACTAATCAATTTATCTATTTATTTATTGTATTCGTAATCAATATTATTAGTTATGTTATTACATTATTATTACTCTTAGCATAACTAACTGCTTTATATCTAAGCAATTAATCTACTTATCATTTCATCTATTTGTGAATTAATCCATTTATCCAGTCATCAATTTATCGATTCACACAGTTACATATTAATCTATTTATCCATTCGTATTTATCTAGTCCTCTATTCGTGCATTTATCTATTCTTCTATCTATCCATTCATCTATCTATTCTTGCATTTATCTCTTCGTCTATTTATTTATTGCATCTATTTATCTAATCGTATATTTTTCTTTTTGTGAATTTATTTATTCATCTATTTATTCCTCTATTTATCTATTTATCGCTTTACTTATCTTTTAATCTATTTACCTATTTTCTCTTTATCTACTCACCTATTTATCTATTCATCCGTTTTTATTTTCGTCTATTTATATATTCATCTATTTATCTATTCGTCAATTTATCCATTCGTGCATTTACTGATTAATTAATTAATTTATTTTGTGTAATTCCAAATGGAAATGGAGCATTGAAAATGTTTTACCTTCGAACCACGATGACTGAAACTGAGATGACGATTGCAGTTATCACGATCACACAGACAACACATACGATGAGAACTTTTGTAACTGAAAAGAAGTGAAATAAAAATAAATACAACTAACTGACATTGCATATTAAGGTTTTTGCCTTTCTTCCAATGTTCAGAAGTCAATAGCATCTTATTCAGGCTAAATTAAGGTGTCACATTAACTAATACAAGACCGCGCTATTGAGAACAATATACTTTAAGTCTAATGCACGGCAATGCACTCTAATGTAATGTGCAGTTGAATGCAAAGCAGTATTATGCAGTGTTATGCAATGTAAGCGGTTTGATGTAATGTAATGCAGTAAAGGGCAAGTAACAACGTTAAACACAGTACATACTGTTTAAACAAATTTTCATTATTATTATTTAGTGTAAACTGGACTATTGTGCCATAATCTAAAAACTTATATAGCGCCGTAGTTTTTATGTAGGGCCTACAATAAATCGATCGGCCGATGGCTGCGGTTAAGTATTATCGTGGAGTAGAGTAGAATCCAACGACAGTTCTTGTCAGAACGAAATGGATAATTGCTGAGTTAATTACTGGAGAATCACGATCGAAATTCAATTGGTCAGAAACCAGAGAATCAATCTACGATGGACTTGAGTGAGTTGAAAGAGGTGAGTCTTAAGTTTAGGCCTCGAAGACAACAAAGAACCAATGGCATGCACAAAGCAAGGTAACGAATTCCACAGCTTCGGACCAGTTTGTGCGTCTTGATTGATGCAGGGAATATTATCTTATTACACAAGGCGCTTTATTAAGTGTTTAGTAACAGACATACATAAGACATACATATGTACATGCACACACGCACATATACACATGCATACTTACATAAATACTTATTACATTAACAGGGTTCCAATTACGTTGTCTTCTACGATAACTGTTACAGTAGAGCACAGTGACTGCAGTCTTCTTACCAACTTATGCCTGTGTTTTGGCGCCATTTGCGTCTGCTGTTCGAAATATTACTTTTATGAGTACATGCATACCTGAATTATCTTGTTTCGTGGTCTGTTCTTCGTCGCTTTTGTCATCTGATTCAGAGTTGGGATTATGGTCATCCTCTGTTGACTCTTCGTCAGTTGAATTCATTGTGTTATCTACGAAAAAATTCCAATGTCCGGTTGTCAGAGTCGGAAACGATATTGGCGCCGGGTCAAATTTGTTTAAAATACCAGGGAGGTCTTGAGAAAACGTCGAGCCATTGGTGCCATGTTATTTTCAGTAATTACCTAAAAACCACGTTCATTGGACCCAAGTTTTGGCCACGTATAATATTGTGACACCAGTGGCAACTGGTGGTCGGCTATGGGCCGATTATTGACTTAACAACTGGGCTATCACACGGAGAAGTTAGCAAATAAAGAAAATCACTCACTCACCTACTCATTAACCCACTCACTCAACCAACCAACTAACCAAACCCCTACTTACTCACTCGCTCAATCGCTCACTTACTCCCCCACTCATCCACTCACTCTCACTCATTCAAGACATTCGGAGAGACACAGAGGAAAACAGATAAATTATATCGCATTCCACTCACTAATCCATTAAGTTATTCTATTCTCAAGTCGCAAATTCATCTTGACTATTTCAGCCAATCAGTGAGCCAGGAGTCAGTTAACAAAGAGCAGTGATGAGCACTGAACTATTTTTTCTTAGTTAAACTAAAACTATTTTCCGACTAAAATAAAATAGTTAAACTAAAGTTGGCAACTGATTTTGGAAATTAGTTAACTAAACTAAAAAAGTAGTTGAACTTTTTCCAACTGTTTCCCAACTTTTACGACAAACATTTTCACAATAACAGAGGTTAAGTGAACTGTAATAATGCAGAGCGTCAATGACAATTTCACCTTCAAACTATGCAATGTGTACTGTTCTAGCATACAGTTACAGGCATACTGTAAGTAGTGTATGAATTTGAAAACACAGGCTGTTAATACTAAAACCATGCAGTGTTAAACTGTTTTTTGTTAACAGTGTTCAATATTCATTGTGGAAAAATAGTTGCATATTGCTGATTTTTTTAGTTAAACTTCTTAGTTAGCAACTTAAATTTTTTAGTTAAACTATGATTTTAACTAAACTATTTTATTTTAGTTAAACTTCATCCTTAACTAAAAAATTTAGTTAAACTAAAAGTCAGCAACTTTTTAGTTAACTATTGCCCATCACTGACAAAGAGCGAGCGAGTTAGCGAGCAATTGAGTGAGTGAATAATTGGAGTGAGTGGGTAAGTGAGTGAGTGAATCATTGAGAAGTCAATCAGCCAGTCAGTCAGTTAGTTAATTATTAATTAGTCATTCTGGCAGTCAGTCGTTCATGCTGTAATTGGTCGAATATATATTTACATAGTTTTGTGGTATTTGTACCATTTGTTCTTTCGTTTCCTTGTGAATATTCTCTTGTATGCATGTTAGTCTCTGTTGCATATTGTCTTGAATGGACGGCCGTAGTCGACCCTATAATAGAAATCATAATTTATTGAGAAATGAGCAAAAGCATGCAGCATTATAATTATTGAAGTATTTAATGCAAACTTTAAATGATACAAGTAGATAGCAGAAGCATAAATACAGCTATCAAAACAGATGTGTGGTCAAACGATCATAGGCATTGTGGCTCACAACCAGAAACCTTCCTCTCGTGTCTGTAGTCAAACGTCTAATCGGCAGGGTACCAGCCGAAATCAGCGCTATATAAATGTTCAGATATCAACAGACATAATTCATTGATCAAAGTAAAGATTTACCTATGAATCCAACAGGGAATATGATAATAATTGCCAACTTACTTCGTGGTTCATCTCTAATTGTCAAGCACCAGCGCTATATAAATGTTCAGATATCTACATAATTCATAGATCAAAACAAAACTAAGCAGGCCGCATTCAATGTCTAACTATAGCCCAGATGTATTTCCTTTATCAGCAGGTAGTCACCAAGTTTTCTGTATCGAAACTGAAGACTGCTGTTACAGGACATCTACAAAGATGAATATGGTCTAATTCTTGTAATTCAGCTGATTGTGGAGTTCAATTATTAAGTTGCAAATTACCTATGAGTCAAGCACATGGCATTATAAGATCGACAGCTTACTTCGTCGTTCAGAAACGCAGCTGTATGTGATGCGTTCAAAGTCATTTGGATACCACACGCCCCAGTATCCACAAGGGATCTTTTCCTTGAGAACGTCAACGATGCAACTTTGTTTATTATCACATGTGCGATGGACATCCATTGTTTGATTTCCATTCGCATTACGAGTACAATCGTCATCTCTGATGCAGCATGAGGCCCCAGTGCAGTGAGTATCTCCGAGAACTACGTCTGTTATCTTGATGACCTTCATCTCTTCACATCTTAAACTGAGTCGAGATCCAACACAACCCTGCGCAATTTCTGTACCAAAACACAGAACATTAAGTTACATCATGGCAGTATTATGAGTTGCTGCAGATTGTGATGACAATGACGATGATTTTGACGATGATGAGGATGATGAAACTGATGATGGTGATGGTAATAATGATGATGATGAAACGGATTATGATGATGGTGATGACGACAATTATGACGATGATTAAAATGATGATGTGATGATTATGATGATTATTAAACGGATGATTGTGATGATGATGATGATGATGATGATGATGATGATGGTGATGATGATGACGATGATGATGACGATGATGATGATGATGATGATGATGAAACGGATTATGATGATGGTGATGACGACAATTATGACGATGATTAAAATGATGATGTGATGATTATGACGATTATTAAGCGGATGATGATGATGGTGATGATGATGATGATGATGATGATGATGATGATGATGATGCTGATTAAATTGATGATGGTGTAATGTTTATGATGATGATGAAACTTATTATGATGATTATGAAGCTGATGATGATGGTGATGACGATGAAATGATGAAACTCATAACGATGATACAACTCATGCTGATCATAATAAAACTGCTGCTGTTGCTGCTGTTGATGACGATGATAGTACTACATGGTGATGGCAAACTTTAATCTCTGAAAGTTCTGCGATGCTGGACTAAAACCTCATTATTTTTAGACTTCTGATCCTTCGAAGCCTTTCTTCAGGTCTCTGGACATAAAGAAATTCGGCTTGTTCTGTTCAAAGGATTGTATTTATGTGCATGCATGTATGCATGAATGCATTTATATATATATATATATATATTATATATATATATGTGCATGTATGAGTGTATGTATGCACGTATGTGTGTATGTATGTATGTATGTATGTATGTATGTAATGTATGTATGTATGGTATTTATGATGGTAAGTATTTATGCATGCATGTACGTAGGCTTATGTATGTATGCACTATGCACGTGGGTATTTATGTGTGTATGTATGTATTTATGTGTGTGTGCATATTTGCAAGGGCATATCTAGAACATCACGTAGGAGTTAGATTGTGATTCAGAATGCGAAGCGACTATCTGCTTAAGCTTATTGCATGGTTAATAGTGTACTTTGTCAGTTCGTACCACTTGATACTTTCCCTCTGTAGCAGACGACAATGGCAACCACCTGTAGGACTGACAATCTGAGAAATAATTCCATCATCATATCCGCAGCAGATAGCAGCTTCTTAAAGGTAAATGTAAAACGTAAAATGTATAAAATATAGTTTTTATGCACTTATTCTCAAAATATCATTTCAGTATTCAATGACCCACCTGGCTTCACGTTACGTCTTCCAAGTAATGTAACTGTTGGGGGTTTTATATAACGCCTTTTACGACATTCACATATTTTGGATTTTCATTTAAAGGCAGTGCGATGGGTTCAATTTCTGAATAAAAAATCGATTCAGTCATTCGAAGTATTGGACCGAAGTAAAACTTCGGTTCGGCAGTAATTATCCAGTTTCACAAAATATTTCTTAGCCACCTCAGTTATTCACTTTTTTTAATGTTCTATCTATTCAGTGCCATTTCAGATTAATGTTGACCAATTTCGAAAGCTCTGCTATAGATATCAATTCACGCTGCTACAGGAATTATCTTAACACATTTTCATCTTTTTCGATTTTATTAAAACCGGAAAGCAATCAGCTTTTAATAAAATTCACAGCCATTTCCATAAATTTGCTTAAAATACTCAACGTTACACCTTTAGATTAAAATAAGTTTTCATTCGACTTTTCTTTCAACTATTTAAATTCTTTCAAAGAACTCACTACAGTAGCATTCATATATTAATCATTGTTATTTTAGTAGATTTTTCAATCTACTCTATAAATGCTTTGACAGTGTAAGCTACTGAAAATCTCCTATGATTCTGAAATCAAATACATTCTTCGAATTGTGACTACTTCATTTCTATTAAACGATGAATGAATATCCTAGCTTCAAACGATGCTCTATAGATTTATCCTCCAGGAAATCAGGTTTCCTGATCGTAAAGAAAGCAACTTCTGACCCGTTCACACAAGCAGTGAAATTAAAAACAGACATATACAGTATTCACTTACTTCAATTTGCTACAGTATTGTTCTTACGAATCGAAGAATACTTCAAATAATTATCAATTTGATGAATTAAGTTTAAAGTTAAATTAAGTTTAACTGGTAAAAGGTTAGGCCTACAGTTAAATGCTACGGAGACACTGTTAACGCATTTAAGCCATACATATATAGGTTCCACAAAGATTGTTCGGCACGAAGCAACATATATATATATATATCGATTCTTCATATATATATATATATATATATATATATATATATATATATATATATATATATATATATATATATATATATATATATATATACTAGAGTATTTGCCCGTCATATTATGTATATAATAGGCTACATGTACTATACGTATATAGTAATACATAAGCGTTTACAATATGTATTCAAATTGCTTTTACATAATAATTATGTAGGCCTACTTCCGTATATACAGTTATGCATATTAAGCTTATATATATAATTATATATCATTGTATGTATATATCTCTGTGTAATACATTACGGGTGTGGAAAAGACAGATATGCCAATCATCTGTCACAAGTAGCCGAATATCAAGTTGCCTATTATAATTATACGCAAGGACTTCTTTCTAAAAGTGGTAACGCAGGAAGATTAGTCTCGATTCTTCATGAATCTAAGCCAATCACTTTAATAGCGCCGTTAGCTTCCGCCCTCTGTCGACGACCGCGTTGGTCGACGATTTTGCCTCCATATTATTATGGCGGTGTTTGTGTCTTAGGCGAAACTCGCACGTTAATTACTGTACACAAATATGTCCACTGGTGTCGAGTTCGCGTTTTTAGCTTTCTCGCTTTTCTGTTTTGGATTCTGAACGTGTGCACGGCAACTCGTTTCGCAAGTTCTTGGCGATTGACCTTTGCCATTGACCTTCACCATTGGACGGGTCCGCTGTTTAAAACGAGCAAGGCAATACCAGGTTCGTCATGTCATCATTACGTCTGCCACCTGGCGAATGAGTGCCGTTATTCTCGTACCCGGATGGGACGAGAGCGGTCTGGACGCCGCATCAAATGCCAACTTCCGAAGACCATGTCAAAGTGGTGCTACGACCACTGCAATTGCGCTGCCCGTCGTTGTTCTTCGCTCTTGATGCAACTCGGCCTGGAGACTCTGAACGGTCAACCGTTTAAACGGACGAGGATCCGTCGGCAGGCTTCCCTCGGTGGGCATCTGAATTCGTCCCTGGTGATTTGTCTGTTTCGGGCGGTATTTAGTTGAAGATGAAGTCTTCTGTCTTGGTGACTTTAATATCATAGACTAAAGTGGGCGGAAGTGGAATGGACGCCGTTTTCTTGGCTGCTAGTTTTTATGTTTTCATGTTTTACGTTTTGATTGTTTTATTATGTATGCACAGTACACCAGAGTGCGATTATGCAACTGGTTTAAAAATAAAGAATATGCTTACTTATTTAGTTTTCATAAAGCATACAAACAACTTTACATACATGCATGCATGCATACATACATTTATACATACACATTCTGCACTCACAACGAGATCGCGGCTGCCAGTTTCACGTCCACAGAGTCATAAAGAAATTCATGCTTATAATGCTTAACATGATTGTACTAACATCCTACTAGCTGAAGAACCTTGCCTAGTTGTGTAGATATTAATTGCTGAACTTGGTCATTCGACCTAAAAAATAAGGTTGTGGTTTGGGAGGAGTGAAATGGGTGGAGGTGGAATGAATGGAGGGGTTACAGACATAGTGCTCCAATCCACGTTCTCTAGAGTTTCCGTTTAGAAGTAAAACCAAACAATTCTGCATCCGATACTGCAAATTGCTCGTATTCTGGCAGTGCCAGTCCCACGCCTGCATAAAGGCGGAGGGCGACGCTAATTACCTTTGTTATCACATAACGCGGCGTCGTTAAACAGAAACTACTATGGGGAGGTGGATAGATGAATGGTAACACTCTGGCCTGAAGAGCTTTGAAGCCTGAAAAGTCGCGGTCCGATACCCGTAAGCCCCTTTAGGTTGACTAAGCCTTCCACTCCCCAGGGCAGTATAGTAAAATGAGTGGGCGCCTTAACAGGTTTGCTAGGGCGTGTGTTAATTAAGATCTTGATAATTGTACCGTCATGTTTCAATGTAACTTACTGCGGTTTGCCATTGAGCTTGCCAATAAAAACGAATATTATTATTACTTCCAATACTACTGTCACAACCACCACTACTACTACCACTATTATCACTACTACTCCGATCTTCCACATCCTAGATCGCCATCACAATCGCTTCAGCCTCGGCGTGATCTCGGGTAATGACCTGACATCGAAACTGCTATCAAAAACCTGGTTCTTGTGAACTTGACTTCATCCTGTCCTATCCTGGTTCCGCTCCTGCACCATCTCATCACCGCCATCACCGGCAATTCCCATCTTGGATCCATGAAGTCTCCTAAACCTGACCTCATCGGGTTCAGACCTGATACCGAAACCGACCAAACAGTTCTGACTTCTTCGGACTACAAAGGTCAATTTCCGTGATCAACAAAAATAAATTATTACAATAGTACAATGTGCTGTTCACACTCACGATGATGCTGATGATGATAATCAGTGGTGTCTGCTTGTATGTATGTATGTATGTCTGGTTCTCTGTATGTATGTTGTTTGTATGTATGTATTTATGCATGTATGTTTGTTGTATATCTGTATGTATGCACATACGGTTACATTTAAGTCTGTCTGTAGAGGTGTGGGGTTCTTCAAACAGAGCCGGGTGTAAACTTTTATAGCACTGTTCTCGTAATAAGGCATTATAGTCGATGGTCGGTTTGAAGTAAATTCACAATCACAATCCTATGGACAGAACCAGTGACCGGAAGTCAAGCTGTTCTCTGTGGCGCGGTGGTCGATTGTTAAGAGCGTTCGGCCTGTAACACGGAGAGTACGAGTTACACGTTACAGCCTCGCCCGAGTTTGTGCATGTGTGCATGTGTGCATCAGTAATCGCTTCACTCACAATTGCTCAGCACCACATATGTTCTGTCGTATGGTTGATTATGCACTTCTGAACTTTGGAAGGACAATATCAAATACTATTGTATTGTTCTGTTCGTGTCGTTAACATCTCTGCAGCCCATCGTTCAATGGTTTTCTGTGATCTCCAGTTTTCATTTCGTAATGCTATGAAAGTCTGCGTCACATCGAATTAATTTCTGACTTAACAAAGTGCAGAAGGTCGTGTAAATGTAAATGTAAACCTCCGAAATGTTTCAGCGACGTACAAAAGCCACGACAGAGAGATCAGCTTATTCACCGGCGCTATGAATCAAACCACGTCCGCAAGAGTCTGGCGCTTTTTCATCGGTGTAGACGACTGGTCAGAAACCGAGGGGTCAAATCAAAGAGACGTCATGGTCCTACGGTTGAAATCGTTGGTGACGGTTGTTATGAGATGCAGCAGGAGCCAGAGAAGGTACAGCTTGAAACGTTTGATTAACCGTCGATGATTTTTGAGTGTCTATGGGTAAAAATTAAAATCCTATGTTCTGAATATGAGGTTTTTGAGTTGAATGGCATGTTATAGGGTGAGTGCTTTAGGTCAAAGATTGTAAAGTCTAGTGACAGTAGAGATCATTCTCAATCACAGTCTGACCCCCTTCGACTTGTGTTGATAGGGTTTTCGAGACGGCTCCTGCCAGTAAACGAGTGGGTGACTATCCCAGTGGTTGGTTAGCGTAGATATCAGCCACATATCATTTGATGCCAAAGAGTAAATCTGGTCCGGAAAACAAACGCTTTGTTAACAAGGCCTTTCCCTTCAATCTGATCAGTTTTTAAGGCGGAAGATGTTGCTGAGGTTTTTGACGGCTTGCTAACCACAGCGTAAACATCGGATCCATCCTCGTGAGCCTCAATAGTAGCGTTGGTTTTATACGTTGTCACGCGGTCGCTTTGGCCTTTTTCCAGGCTGTTTTCCTCTGCTCCACCTCGCTGTAGACGGTTGGATGCACTTTCCAGCAGAGTTTCGTTGTTTTCCTGTAGCTTGGTTCTCTGAGTTTCGTTTGCATAGATATCGGTTTCATTTTGGCGATTGCCAATCTGTGTCATTACAACTGGATGAAAGCGCCTCACGTGTGCACATATTTCCCTGAAGCACAAAAATATTTCTTCATGTTGATAGTAGTAGTTGGAATGATGGTAGCGAAGTTGGTAGCTGGAGTGATTGTATATGGCTGAGCGGTGGTTCTAGCAAATGTGGCAAGTGCAGATCAGCTGCTACTAGGACAATTTCATTGACTGTAAGAATAATATGGTTTACACTTTGAAGCGTGGAAAACATACTGCGGGTCTAATATTAATGAGTAATGACTGAAGGTCAACTTCTAAAATTACATCTGCCTCTGCATGATTAGTGCCAAAGAGTCAGGCTGTACCAATTCGCTACTCTCATAATTTACATATTGTAATGTTCCTATGGGTTCAAATCCACACTCGTTGATATCAATGAACCTTACGTCTAATGTGGACTGCAACATTTCGTTATCTTCCGCGCTGTCGTCAAAGAAAGGTCTAGATGAAAATGCAAGTTGTGCCTTGCTATAATGATTAATCTGATACAATTGGGCTCAAATCCATAATTATTGTGTGCTGGTCCGCTCATGTGTTAAATAATCTTTCATTAAGTGCTTCTGAAAACCATGATCTGAATAACCTTTTTAGATTAAAACCCTTTTGGTGGTTGATAATTGGATCCATGATTTTAGGTAATGATCAATCTCTAAAAACAATGCATTTTTATGTCTACATGCGGGTCTAAACGAAATGCATAAAACTTTGCACGGATTAATACCGTAGAAATACCTTTACCAAACGCTCAATTTACAATTACTGATTAAACGAGATCTGCGTTTCTTACGCAATTCGATAATGTTTTAGATCAAGGGTTGATCCTTGTGGCCATGCTGTTTGTTGATCGCCCGCCCTGTGACTGGTCGATCTTTATGTTCTGGCACAAGACAATTCTTTCCCGTCCGTGTCGTCATTTCCCCCAAAGTTTGCCGCGCCGTACCGACTGGAGGTTAGCTGGATGGCCACAATTTGCTCTTCGGGCATATGAAACACTCTACGAAAACTTTTAAACACTCAATGATAATTAAAAATCACATAGAATCGACGTCGTGATGCCGTTTTCACAATGACCGTGAAAATGACAAAATCGCTGAAACATTTATCTTACCTCTAGAAGTCGTTAACTTAAGATTCTACGGTGGGAATTGCCACTAGTCTTGGTAACTGGTGTATGCATGCGGACTTCGCTGCTTTGAGATTCATTCAACAATAATTCATCATAGACTAATAAGCCTTTAAATCTCTCTTAAATGCTCAGAAATATAAACATTATGCTACTTTTGCTCCTCGAAACATAATATTAATCGGCTTAGGAACAAATACTGTTACTTAACACTAGACGCATACAGTCAGTGGCGGCGCTACCATGGGTCGCGGCAGGTCATTTGACCTGCCTATTTTACTCTTGACCTGCCTAATGACCTGCCTATTTTACTCTTGACCTTTAAAGATTAGTAAAGTAACTAAAGTTTAACGTTTTAATTGCTGAATTGTTTCAAATTTCAATATGCTACAACAATTGGGCTAAAAGCATTCAATAATAATTTTCTTCGTTTTATATATCTACGTTATGCTGCTTGTGTTGAGGCTATGCTGCTTGATGCGTCAAATTCAAACATTAAGTTTTTCGACCTGCTGAATAGCTCACATGACCCTGACGCGACCTGCTGAAATTGTAAAGCTGGCGCCGCCACTGCCTACAGTGCATGTTTAAAAAAACAATAGGCTTCAATCATAGATGCTGCTAGTAGTATATCTTGAAGCCCTTTGGCACATTTTGATTGATTGATTGACTAATTGATTGATTGATTGATTAACAGTGCAGATGCGCATCACCTGTGCAAATGCCCATCACGTGCTTCGTTCATGAGCAGGAGCTTCAGGAGCAGGAGCAGGAGCTTCAGCAGCTGGATTAGCAGGAGTAGCATTAGCAGCATCAGGTTTTACTTAGTAAGACCATACATGTATACACACATGTATACACACACACACGGTGTGTGTGTGTGCAATATGCCTAAGTGTCTTTCCCGTGCCAAGATCATCCAGTGCGTTTGTAATGAATGAATGAATGAATGAACGGTTGGGATGGGTGAATTTAATAATCAACTGTTCTCGCAACAGGGGACAATGCTCCTGAAATTGATGCTTGCGCATCAATGATCTGGTATATGTGCCAGAGTCATCCGGTGTGACGGACTTGCTTCCCCAATTTATGTATCGTATACGTATAATTGTAGGACTTCTACTCCTACCACAGTGTGACTGGGGTTGCTTGTTACAGAAAGTCTGTAATACTGGTACGCAGTCGGAGTCGTTGTAAGATTAAAAAATGACGGAGCAGAATCGGTGTTTAATAATGCCTGCGTCGATCTTAGTAATTGGGTAAACGTTGATCCATCGTTACTTCCGTTTAAAATCCAGTTTGAAATATGGTATGTGCCTCTGTTGTGTCTTATCGCTTTCAACGCAATTCTCCAAATTTTAACCGGCTCAGGACATTTTATCTGCAGCCAGACATTTAGGATTGATCTACTATCCGCGATCCATGTTCCGTTTGAACCATCTGCATTTAGACTATTGAAAGCTCCATACGCTTGATACTTGTCAGTAACAGTTGAACTAGCACTTGCCATAAATCCGGTAACACTTTCGTCAGCCTCCAAAATAGGTATGTATCCGATATGACATTTTTTAAGAGCATTATTATCCGCTCTACTAAGAGCGTTATCTACATAATTTTTAGTGGAGGCATCTTGAGGATTAACGGGGTCTTTTAAATCGGTTATAGATTTTTGTCTCATAACGATATCTTGGTAAACATCGATTTTATGGTTACTGGACGATTTACCGAATCGAATTATATTTTCCGTTCCCACTTTGCACAAGAAACCTTCGATCGATTGCAACGTTATAGGTTGGTTTAAATAACCTTCTATTTTGTTTAACAGATTACCCAGTTTCAAAGCAAACAGTTTGTTTCCGCGTAGATCCTTACACCCCATATTACGTTGACGATCCGAGCCCACACTTAAAAATAGATTGCCGGTCATAACGTCACCAGTCTTAGAAACTTTGTTTACACCGCTGTTTAAATCTACGTAATTTTTGGTAGCACCATCTTGGGAATTAGTAGGGTCTAACACGTTTACAAGCTTATGAGAATCTAAATTAATGTTCTCGGTCGCGACATTTGTTCCATCCATACGAAGGAAAGTAGCATTTGCTTGAGACAGTGTAACTCCTCCGGCAATTATTCTTTCCGAGTATCCAACATCAGTATGTCCGAATTTATCCACAGGCATTTTAGTATATATAAAATATATATACAATGTATATATTCTTATATTAAAATACCACAATTTAAGTATCGTAAATGTATAATTGTATGCTATGAAGTCCTACGTTAATCTGACCGGGAATATGTGTTCTCGTAAATCTGTAATACTGATACGCAGTATTCGTTGAAATATTTAAAAATGACGGGGCAGTTGCGGTTCTCAATAACGGAGTCGTCGACGTTAGTAACATCGTAAATGTCGAATCGCCATCGTTACGCCCTGATATGGTCCAAGACGCCGTGTCTATTCTAAATACATTATCGATGGATTTCAACGCGATTCTCCAAATTTTAACCGGCTCGGGACATTTTATCTGTATCCATTTATCTAAAGCCGCACTAGCAACCGAAGCTCCGATAAAAGCCTCATTAGAAACCCAAGATCCGTTCAAACCATCCGCGTTGAGGCTATTGAACGCTCCGTACGCTCGATATCCGTCTATGTGTGAACTGGCACTAGCGACGAATCCGGTACAACTCTCGTCTGTTTCTAAATTAGGTATATATCCGAGAAAACATTTCTTATGAGCATTATCTACGTAATATTTGGTAGCACCATCTTGGGGGTTAGTAGGATCTGACACGTTGACAATTTTATGAGAATCTAAATTACTATTCTCGGTCGCAGCGTTTGTTCCATCCATACGAAGGAAAGTAGCATTTGCTTGAGACAATGTAACTCCTCCGGCAATTACCCTTTCTGAATATCCAACATCAGTATGTCCGAATTTATCCACAGGCATTTTATAATATATATAATATATATGGTATATATATATATATATATATATATATATATATATATATTAAAACAAACCGTTTATAACTTCTTGAAAATTAGCGCCATCGTCCGTCATTTTCAACACGTACAAGCACAGATGACCGCAAAACACTTCGTTATCGGGCTGTATTCGTTCGCTGTTATAATAAACCGGACTGCGTAAATATTCCAGTAGCTCGGTAGGTGGAGGGAGACCATAGCTATCGAAATATTTCGCCGAAATTTCGCCTTTCTTCTTGATCCAACACTAGGGTTGCCACCTCCTAAGGATACGAATCCGGGAGATTCAAGAAATTTTTAACATTTGCAATTGCATTGATAGAATAGAATCTAAGTATAGTTTTAAAGCATTTTGTAAGCTCGTCACGATTGTATTCTTCTTCATCTGCTTCACATTTTAGTGTGTTTCTCCGATGTGGCGTGCTGTACTACCGATCTGCGTCCCTCGTATTTTACTGATAGCCTAATGTTTGCTGGCAAATTTTGCACTCTGCTTCCAACTCGTTTTTCTTAGTCAACCAATCCTTAAAATCGTCTTCCTTGAGCCACTCATCGTTGAATGAACAGTAATACTTCTTTTTCTTCTTAACTACACATTTTTCTGGATTAGACTCAGACTCAGAGTCAGAATTTGAATTCGCCATTGCGAACTTCACGCGCACGCTGCACGCGGTCATAAACATAGATATCTGAATTGAAAAGTGTCTGCAGAAAGTTAGAAAAATACATAGATATATAAATTGAATTTGAAAAGTGTCCGCTGAAAGTTTAAAAAATACAATCTCGATCAGACATTCAGACTCTGAGTCTCTGACTCGATGTCGAGCAGTGACGCATTGTGCAGTTGTCCTAGGGAATAGGACTTTTCAGCATTCCGGGATATTTCAAAGTTTTCCAAATTAATTCCGGGAGACGGGAGATCATATCGAAATACGGGAGACTCCCGCCCATTCCGGGAGAGGTGGCAACCCTATCCAACACACCCAGTGAGTCCCGTTTCCACTAGATTTATCTAGGTTAAGGATGCCGCTTTCGTTAGTTCTCGGTCTCTCAGGCAACTCGTCTCGTAGGAACACGCCTCTGAAGTTTGTGATATTTAGTTTCTTCTTGGCGACGTCTAGCAGTTGTATATTCGACAAAGGAACATTCGGTAACGCGACTCCACAAACGTCGATTTCTGTAACACTTCTAAAACTCATTTTATAATCAACGAATAGATTCTTTATGTGCGCCGCGTAACGAGTAATGTCCGTACGCTAATGTGTGAATACCGTCTTCCATTATTACTCGCTTGTCATCATCCGCGGATAATGCAACTTTATTTACCTGTTCGGTATAAATTTCGTGATGATACGATCTAAAAACGTTCATTTTTCTTAGTCGTTCTCTTTTGGTAAAAAGACAGTTTTTGTAATCATCGTGAGTTATCGTTTTCTTAACAACATTTTGCTTAATGCCTTTACACTTCTTGTGTTCTTCACCATCCATTCTATACGAGTACAACTTGGCCCTCAAACCTACGAACTCGGAAATCTGTTTTCCTGCTGATTCATCTTTGAACATACCGATTACTTTCTTGTTCATTCCGGTCTTTAAACCCGAGGGGTGATCTTCAGGGTAATCACTCGTATCGAATCGAACCGCAACGTCTTGAGCGATATCCTCGTAAAAATCTTCTGTTTGTATTTCATATGCCAACGAATCTGTATCGGTAAATAACAATTTAGCTCTGTCTCCGTATTTTTGCCGTATAAAATTGTAATGAAAGTCGTACATCAAAGTTTTACTTAAGTCTAATATACACATGCCTAGATATATCGGTTTATTATAAAACAACCTCGGTCTTTTCATGTGAACGGCGATTAGATTCTCGTCGCAAATCGTCAGGCGGTCATAATTAGTTTTTGCAGCTAGCTTAATAGCTTCCTTCTCGTGACATACCAATTTTATATCTACATGATTTTCGATTCTTTCAAGGGTTTTTCCAAAGACGCTATTGTTCATCAATTTGAAAAAGTCTTTCTCAAAGTTATTAGTGGCACTCGTTCTCAAGTTTGTGTTTAGGTCTACATAATATTTCAACCAAGGGCTTTCTTCGAATAGTATCCCTCTGTGAATTTTCGCGATTTTCAACCCGAGACTTTCGTACAACTTCAAATTTTCGTAATGTACCACGTACTTTTTATCGTTCAAGTTTGGAATTAGTTTTGGTATATTATATGTAAATTCCGACGAGATGCTCTCGGGAGCCAGAGGATAGTCGTTGTGGAGATTGTGGATTTCTTGAGGGTATTCCAAATCCACTTCCAATATACACGATCCCAATACATTCCAATTATTTAGCTCGTCGTCGCTCATCCATTTAAATCCACGAGTCGGTAAAGGCTTGCCCATCGCCCAACCGTATAAATTATTAGCGTCTAGATAAGTTATATATGACGAAGGCTCGCTGCTATCGAATTTATCCGCCGTCATATACTTATTGTTGGCTTTCCCATAACGATTCGAAATTGTGCTAATTCCTCCTCTTATTCCTTGCTTAATCATCAGAATCATATCGTAATCGCTCAACAACTCCAACTTTATACCGGTCAACTTCAAAGCAGCATCCCAGGCCAGTCCCGGAGAAGTGTAATACCATGCGGGATCTAGCCGATAATTCTTCATGCATACGTCTCTAAAGTTTTCGAAAACATCGGCTAGCAGCAGGACGTCTGAAACATTGTACAGGTCGTGGTATTCTCTAAACGTTTTACATCCGAATGCATTCCATACATTTTTGGCGTGATCGTAATCTTCGTCGCTAATATCTGAGTCGTTTAGCCTCGAATAAAATGCGGACTTGGGAGGTAGTTCGGTTTCGTTAAATCTATCGATGGAAGCAACGTAATCGTACGGGTAAATTCCTTTTTTAAGTAAAAGATCGAGCTGTATCCCAGAATATAATGCACCAAGATTTTTATATTGTTCCTTCTTCAGATTCTTCGATAAAGCGTCAAGACTCGATGCCATGAATCTAAAACTGTCGATGAATCGCAATTCACGTTTAACGTTAATTTCTTTCCCTTCTTTGTTTAGAAACTTATCGACGATCACTTCTCTGCTAAACGATATGTACTTCTCTTCGTTATTAGGAATGCATTTAATTTTCTCATTCTGATCACCTCGCAATTTTTTTACGAACAGATGGCTATCGTATCCGGACAGATTATGGAATGCTACTGGAAAGAACTTTGGAACTTTATAGTCTAGATTACAACCATTATGAGCGGCCCCTCTGAATTTACCGCTCAAATGACAGTGGTCTCTAACCCGATCTGTACCCAACGCCCCTCCACAGATATGACATAAAGTAGTTTCCTTAAACTTTTTTCGGTCATCTGGAGTAAATATCATCTTCTTCGGAAATTTAAACTGATTGTAGATTCGTTTTATAGTCTCTTCGAGACTATCTACGAATATTTGACCGATATCGTCGTCTTCGCTTTCGGCCGTGTACGTTACAGGATCTTGTTGATATAATATGTCGTCGAAGCATTTTACGTAATAACAAAACGAGCTAGGCGTGTGTTTTTGGTATTTATCGGTATAAGACACGCGAGGATCTGGCTGGCATGTGTCTATAGGTTTGATGAAAGATTCGAAATCTGCATAAACTATAAAGGGAACTCTCATCGACCTATTATAATTTTTAAAACTTAACGTACTTCCCGGTTCTGGGACTTCTATTTTTTGAGCGGCGTTTTGCGAACAGTACTCGGTATGTTTATTAAGCGCTTCTATTCTTGTATAACCGTTTAAACATCTTCTACAATAGTGCATTGAAGTATGGGATTTTTCCGTTCGTGAAGCCATCAATCTGTTGAAATTCTTTATCCAACAATAATGTTTCTTATCTCCGTCGGAAATAAGCAATAGTTCAACGATAGAAACTTTATCGTCTCGTTGATTCGACACATAAATTGGGAATACTATCTTATTTTCATAACCGAATATGTCAACGCTTATATTATTATTTCTCTCAAACTTGTTTATTATATTAGCATCTGCAGCAACCGGAAATTCGATACCGCTCCAATCGAGTTCCTTCGATTGTTTGATTAATTCTTTCGTAATTCTGTCGTGATTTTTGCCCGTTGGATTTAACGCTCTAGTAATGCACCACTTGAAACATTGCTCGTCATTATTCTTCATATTGATAATAGCTTTTTTGCTAGATAGTTCTGTAGGCAACGGAACGTAAGAACTGCCTTTCAGTGGTTTATAAACAGCAGTATTGACATCTAACTTTACAACATTCACGAATCTCCAATTACTTCCCCGCATCTGGAAACTGGCCATAGTCTCTGGGATCTTATTTATCGCATTATTGCATATTTCGTTAATATCGGTAGCATCTAAAATAACTTCAGTCTTCGAGACGAATGGAACATTCGCGGATTCTTCTTCTCCAGATTTCATATCAACGCGCTCCATGGTACATGTAAGAACGAGTTGAACCTTGACCTGACGATTTTTTGACAACAGACTAACCACCTGCGGTCTAACGGCGTTAAGAAAAGACACGGCATCGATTCCAGAAGAACCATCGATAGTGTATTGTTTAGTGAATCCTTTAATAGCCGATGCAGTCTTTCGAATTTCGAACTTCTTTGTATTGATTTTAGCGAAGAGACGCTTTATTTTCGATTTGAACGATTCCAATCTTTCGTTCACAGGTTTCTTCACTTTAGGAGGTATGTAACTAACTAACCAATCGGCAAAAGAATTAATATTCGACCTAACCTTAGTTTTCAACTCACTGAGAACTTTATTTGGCTTTGAAACGAACTTGGTCGGAGTAAGAATTGGCGCTCGAATATCGGGAACTGGAGCGTCGAGCAAGTTATTTCCCTTAAAATCGTTGCTCATAGCAGCAATCAGATCCGCTTTTCGCAGTTTCCAATATCCGACGAAGCCGTTCCGTTTTGCCATGACTCTCAATTCTTTTACAGTTTTCAACTTGTAGTCCATTCCTTTATATATACATATATATATTCATTTCTTTAAGTGTTGTTTAAGAAAAACACAA
Source organism: Allolobophora icterica (assembly GCA_963556255.1). Classification (NCBI taxonomy): domain Eukaryota; kingdom Metazoa; phylum Annelida; class Clitellata; order Crassiclitellata; family Lumbricidae; genus Allolobophora; species Allolobophora icterica. Next base: position 72,731,316 of record OY744603.1, read on the forward strand.
ATATTTATTTATGTTTAATTTTTTATTTATTTATTTATTCCCAAAATCTCACAGCTCATTCACAACGGAATCGATTGTTTTGTCGTTAATGCTATCGTACACCTTAATTTTGTATATATTTCTCCATACCTTTCCATTATACCATTGTATTATTGGTGCGTTTTGCCCGTGCGCCTTAGCTGCTTTGTACATCGACGGATTCACGACATCACCGGTTTCTAGGTCTAAAATTTCTACTTTTCTCGGCTGATTTCTGATATACCTCGTTCTATCATACGCGCCTTCCTGGTAGTTTCTTTTAAGTATTCGTTCTTTCCGATATTCTTTCCAGTATCCTTTCTGATATTCTATCTGATATGCATTCCGATATTCTTTCTGCTGCTCTTTCTGCAGTTCTTGCCTTTGTCGTCTCTCTAGTTTCTCTAGTTTCTCTTTTTCTGAGACATCGCCAGCAAGAATCTCCATTGCGCTCAATAGAGCTATAAGCTCGGGCTTGTTGAGATGAGCACAACCCTTAACGTTGTGCTGGACCAGTAAGCTTCTCAGCTCTGGAAGTTTCATCTTCTTATTACTAATATAAGTAAACATCTCTTTATGTATGTTTAAGAAAAAAAAGAAATTTTATTCATAGCCTTCACCCTTAGCATTTAGCATTTAAATCGCGGCGATTTAAGACGAGCTCCTACCGTAGACGACGTTTAGCTTCTGCCCGTCCGACTGAAACTCTAGCAACTTGTCCGAAATTACGATAGCATAAGCTTCGGTTTCGGCCGGCACTGCCGTTTTAAATATAGCTTTGATCTGAATATCGACGACCGACGATTTCAATCGCTCAGATTGTTTGCTAACGTCGAAAATCATTAGCGGATATAGTTCTTTATAATCACTCGGTGTTATATTACTCTGCGTTATCAACTGATCCATTCCGTAGAATTTTTCGCTAAACGTTGCCGCGGCTCGGTACGCTCTCGAGAAGTGTTGATTAGGAAACGATAGGTTGTAGTCTACAGCCGGGTATCTTTCCTGATTCATCATTACGTACATGTTCTTAAGATCGCAATGGTCGAAGATCGACGGATTATGTTCTTGATTACCGTCACGACTTGTCTGAAATCCTACTATTATATACCTCGGTTTTTCCGGAGATGTCTTGACACTAAGTCTCCAACTGAAAGTAGTCGACTGAGGAACCGTTATGGTATCGCATTGACGAGCGCGATAGGCTACAGCCAACGATGCTTTCGATTCGATCGTTTTATATAACTGCATTTTTTCCATATCGGATGGAATAACGTGAGGCATAAACCACGATATCTTCTCTATTGCAACTTTTCCAGCCGCTGCATCGTGACCTCTAAAAATAGCATCGTCGTCGGCTTTACGCACTAGCGTTAGCGTATGTTTCAAACCGTAAACAATCTTGTCGTAATCATCGCAAAAACCGAAGATATGCTTTAATGCAACTATAAAGCTGAACGTTCCCTTAGCAGTTGGTTTTCGAATAAGATACTGTTGTCTGACCGCAAACCCCGTGTTATCGGCGAGAACGGCCGTTGCACCACTGTCTTTGTACCACAGCTGATTTAAACCTTGTGCCAGTTGAAAATCGTTTGGGTATTTTAGCAATCCAAGCATCGTGGTAGCTTGACCCGGGTGAAATAACGTTTCTATTTCTTGATTCGATAGAGAATACGATATTTGGCTAAAGAGATGCATTAGCCCGTTATTCGTAACAGCCACTGCATCGGCATTAAATGTGGTGTTATCCGCTTTAGTCAGTCTTCCTTCGAATAGCAAATAGGATTCTGAAGGGTGGCTGAATAAATCTTGAAATTCAATGTTTATACGAATCTCACCCGTTGTGTTTAGATTCGTTCTCGCAGTAGGTTCGTACTCGTGAAATTCGTCTCGTTCGATACTCTCGTCCGTCAAAGGTTATTCCGTGAATCTTAGTATATCTGATTGCATTTTTTTATTAATAATATATGATTTTATTTTATTTAAATATAAATAACCTATGCAACTTTCAATCCAGCTCGGTTTAAACGTCTAACGAGATCTTGAATTCTAATAGCGCTCTTTGCATTGGAATTCATACCGTGCCCCATCATTAAATTATTTATATTTGTATTCTTCGAACGCGTTCCGTCGTTAATAAGTCTAGTTAGCACGTCTTTACTTTCTTGAGTTAGCAAGTCTTTGCCTTCGTTCAGCTGCGGTTGGAACGCTGAAAGCGCTGGAAGCGCTGAAAGCGCTGGAAGCGTTTGTGAACTTGTAGTCGGTAAATTTTTGGGACTCATAATTTTAGCAATCGCTTTATCGACTAATCGTTTCCCAGCGTCAGCAGCGACAGTTTTACCAACATCCAGCGCTTTTTGCCCGATGTCTTTAGCCGCATCTTTTCCTACGCTGAGAGCGGTTGACGCTATTTGTTTAGCCGCATTTGACGTAAATAGATTCTTGAAAAAACCCGCAACAACATCGAATATTCCCGCCCCTCCGATAACATATTGTTTCTTATACCTTCTTTTAGCAACTACTAACATTTTTTATATTAATAGCATTATATTTTTATATTCATTTTTATTTATCGCTCCTTGTCTTAGTAACTCGTCGCATATACCAACTATCTCATTTCTCACACCCGTATTGCCCGCCTCGAAGCTAGCCATTCGCAGAGATAACATTTCTATTAATGCATTAGGATCTTGAGGAATAACGATACGCTGTAGGCCTATTCCTTTACCTTGCGCCTTTGACATCATCGAGTCCCATATCGGTTTAATAATATTTTTATATTTTAAGCTCCTAGAGGATTTTGGTTTACTTGGATTTTTCGGCTGCCTCATAGCATTCGTTATCTTCAGAATCTCGGCATATTCTTCCCGATCGTTTGCATTGAAAATCGACTCGTCCGGTTTGGCCATCGTTAATAATTCCCAAAGTCCTGGAGTTCCTTCGTATATCTTAGGCCTATCGCCTACCGTCACGTTATTGCCGTCGATCGATATAGGACTGTCGCCTATATAAAATTGGCCGGCTTTTGAGTTTATACCGAACGTTGTGTCTACCGTCTTTTTATCGGACGCGTATTGTTGCAGGTACTTCACCGCAATATCTCCTAGTTCTAAGGTTTTTATATCTTCTAGGCCTACCGGGTCTTCACCGTGAGCCTGTATCGAAGGGTATTGAGGAAACTGAATGGCTTTTAACGATGTCGAAATAGAAGCGGGAAGCGCTTTTAAAGCGTTAGCTGTCTCTGCAGAGTTTTCTTTTATAGTAGATAACAAAGCCTTTTGTTCTTTTGAAATTGTTGATTGCGAGTCGACTATTGGTTTGTACAATCTCGTTAATTCTCGTTGTAGTCCTATGTCTCCTAATCTCTCGGATAAAAAGTTTTGTCGAATATTCTTCTTCGATTTCAGAAACTCCTCAACGATAAAATCTCTTTTTGCGGGATCGGTTATCTTTAGAAACGACATTATATTTTATTTATATAAGCTTATAGCTATATTTTTTAAACGTAAATTCCAACGTAAATTCCAACGTATTTTTTCACGTTTAATTTACGTTCCCGTTAAAACGTTCTCGTTAAACGTTAATTTTTCTGTGCTAACTTTGGTTTTATTTTTAATTTTTTCTTTCATATCGTTGAATTTCACAAACTCGCTTAGAATTAGCGAATATTCAACGTCTGAAATATTGTCGTCCACAAGAGCTTTTGAAATAAGGCTACTGATTGTGTTTAGTTTTGCTTCCGCTAACGTTTTGATCTTTTCGTGCTTTGTCAATTTCAGTGCAAGCTTCTTACTAACCTGTCCTCCGATAATAATTAACAATCCTACACCTACTGCCGTACCTGTTGCTATCGCTATGGCCGGAGTTGCAATAACAGTAGCCAGAGCGGCCAGTCCCGAGCTGCTGAGCCCCATCACAGTTACTATCAGAGCGTTGTCGATAATGCTAATCATTCTTATGTTCCTACGATACTTTGTACTTAAGGCGGTCCTTTTATCGCGTTCTTGTTCGATTTCTTTTTGAATTTCGTTAATTTTTTTAAAACGATACGATTGCGCTGAATTTTCCATTTGTTTATATTCCATTATTATTATTATTATTATTAAGATTTTTTAAATTTAAACGTGATAATTAATGTAGCATAGCGAATCTTTTTCGTTAATGATAACTACAGAATCGGAATTGTTTTGAATTGTAATTACAATGTCTGCTTCATCTTCACAAATGGTTGAGTCTTGCAAGCTACATTTCTTTTCTTTAATCGTCTGTCTAAGCGAGACTAGACAGACTTCCCTAGTTAGTCGGACTCCAAATCCTAGCTCTTGCGAGACCGACGATCTGGGTTGAATTGTGATCGCTCGTTGTGCGAAAATTTCCCAACGCTGTGAGTCCGGTTGTCTTATAGCCCGATTCGTTACTTCTTTAGGCAACCAAAATACTGATTCTGGTCGAGTTCTAACTCTGCTCGGAGAATTGCGTTTTGTTATAAACTTGTGTATTGGCATACCGTATCGCGACATTATATATATATATATATATATATATATATATATATATATATATATATATATATATATATATATATATATATATATATATATATATATATATATATATATATATATATATATATATATATATATATATATTAAAACCTTTACAGAATCATTCCAAGAAGCGGACCAAGGATTGGGATGTTGGAAAGTACTTTTGAAATAGGATTGTCGTTTCCAAGAATCAATCCCGAACCATTGACAAATCCAGAACCTCTGCGAATGTACAGTCCTTCTCCTACACCGTCTAATCCCGACCCTGACCATGGTTTCAGGTAAAGACCTGCTGCGTGCGGAACCATCTTGTAGCTTCTTCCTCCTTTCTTTATGTATAAAGCACTTCCATTAACACCAGATCCCATTAACTTACTTACACCTGTACTCGCTAATCCACTTAAAGCTCCAGTTGCAAGACTTGGCAGAACACTAGAAAGAAGGAATTTTCCAGCTGTAGCTAGAAGTGGTAATAACGCTGGAAGAAAACCACCTTCGACTTTCATATTATGGTGTATTTGCGTTTTACTCATTTTGAGCATAGTACCAGTCCCATTCTGATATGCTTTCGCCATTTTATTAATTTGTGCTCGTGTAAGAGCTAAAACGTGTTCCCCGGATAGATCTCCGTGAGTTAGTCTTATACTCGTTCCTGTCCCTGCCTCAACTGCGCGTTTAATTTTGTCTTTTTGTCCATCCGAAACATTAACTTTTGTATTCGTATATCGACTCATTTTATATATATAATTGAAATTAAAAACTTTAATACCACGATAATTAATTCTCACACTTCTCTAATTTGAAACCTGATCGACAACTCCTCTCCTCGAAGGTTGATTAGTTTTCCATTTTGATCTGTAAGTTTTGTTTCCATTGCTGAAATCGTAAATAGCGTAATCGGAAGATATACCAAATTAACGGGCACTTCTATGATCTTGTATCCGGGGCCTACATTCGGGAAAAAGGAATATATAATGTTTTCCGTTGTTCCGTTTGAGTACGAAGATCCTATTACGTCGCTGGTTACTCTCAAACTATTTACGTTCATTATATTTACTATGTTCTCCGATTCGTTGTATCCTTCTGAATATACTCGGCTATTAAATCCTAAAACAGTTCTAATCGAATCCTTGATTGTCAAATCAACCTGATAGTTAGCACCGATATCTAACACCGACTTCAAAGTATTGTTGTTCGCTTGTAACGTTATACAGTACGCATCTCCCGTTTCGTCATAATGTCCTGATTGTTTCATGATTCTTTGAATGTGTTCGTTTATATCTACGATTTCGTAACTCCCTTCTGGGATTTCTATAACAAACCACGTTATACCATTATCCGGTGAATAAACAAAGTTGTTGTTTTTAAAGTCAATATTGGGGAAGGAATGATACGTCTCAAGATTAACAAGACACATTTCATACTTTTTGTTTTTGTCAAGTTGAATCAGAGGATTAAATTTAGTTCGAATTTGCGTGCTCCTTTCGCTCACCAAAATGCTGAATGACTCTTTAGGCTCCGTGTTACGAGCGATCTTTTCTGTGTTCAGAACTATCTTTTCCAACCGCGCTTCCATTATATATATAATATATATCTTATGAAGATTATTTTTATGCTGAAGGCATATAAAATGTATCCAACGCACTCCTATACTTACCGTTGTTTTTTTTACTGGTTAAATCTATCAATACAAATCCGTGCGGACGCTCCCACGCAGTTTTGCACAGTTTTACAAATTCGTCTTTAGGCATATCATCTACGCCTACGTGATCGTTGTATATATTATTAATATTTTTAAGGTCTTGACGAAATAAACAGATAAAGTTTGAATTCTCTCTGATGGTCTGTCTAGGCAGTTTGAAGTAGTTTTGTGCGAGGTAAAATGAGTCAACATTACTGTGTCTTCCTCTGATGTATTACGATTCACATTTGTTTTGTTTTTCTAATTGTAAATCGTCGAAAATCATCAGGTTCTTTTTATGCTGATTCAAGTCTCTCGGATCGGGCACTTCTTCCGAAGTTTCAAAGAATCGACAGTTCATATCGGATTTTTTAACTGTGCTTTTAGCCATTTCCTCAACGACTAATGCTGGCGATACATTTAACCTTGCAATCTCGTCTTGACAACCAAACAAATTGACAATTGCTTCTTTCGATAACTTTTCTTCGAATGCTTTTTTCAGTATTTTATATTCTGGTTGAAAGAGAGATCTTCCAAATACCTGTAGGCTGTCGTAATCTAACCATCCTGGATTCAAAAGTAAATTTAATAATAGCGTAGTCTTACCGCATCCAGACTTCCCTACGATCAGACCCCTTATACTTCTAGGTAATAACGGGTTATTAAATCTTTTAGATGTCTCGTCGTTCCAAGATAAATCTTTAACTTCCATTTCTTTTTTAATTATAAAAATAGTTTTATATTAAAATGTATATGGAACAGATGTATTGCGTAAAGTGCAAGAGAGAAACCGAATCGAGAAATATTCAAAATATTATCAGTAAAAATAAAAGACCTATGATTAGAGCCGTATGTTCCGACTGCGGAAAAACTAAAACTCGATTTGTTTCCGCTGCCAAAACAGGAGGCGATCTAGTTGGGTCTTTAAATTCAGCTACGAAAAATATAAAACTGCCGTGGTCAAAATTTCCTGGAGAATTGCATCTCCCAGGACATTCGTTTACGGGACCAGGAACTAGATTAGATTTAAGATTGAATCCTGACGGCTCCCCCAAAGACTGGAGTAAACCAGTTGACAGAGTCGATAGAGCAGCATACTCTCACGATTTAGCTTATGACCAGTATTCGGATACCGCTGCTAGAAATGCCGCCGACAGAGTAATGGTAAATGAGTTAAATAATATATCTAATCCTACATTACGTGAGCGTGTCGAAAGAGCGATAGTTAAACCTATTTTAGCGACAAAAGCCAATCTTGGTTTAGGTTTAACTTCATACGATTCAAAGCCAGCTGTTAAACCGTCTCAAAAATGGACGGATGAACTAGCTGACGAATTACATAAACCGGTAATACGACATTTTACTAAAAGGAAGGTTTACGTTAAAGGTGTTGACGACACTTGGGCTGCAGACCTCATAGACATGCAATCTTTCGCGAAATATAACAATGGCGTTAAATATTTATTAGGCGTTATCGATATTTTTTCAAAATACGGGTGGCTTGTCCCAATTAAAAATAAGACCGGAAAATCTGTGTTCGATGCTTTCACCAAAATATTTTCCAGTAGCGGACGAAAACCCGAGAAACTCTGGGTTGATAAAGGTAAAGAGTTTTATAACAAAGACGTGAAATCAATTGGATTCCAGTTATATTCTATTGAAAATGAAGAGAAGTCATCAGTTATCGAACGATGGAATAGAACCATGAAGGAGAAGATGTTCAAATATTTCACAGCTAATTCGACTAGAAAATATATCGATGTCTTAGAAAATATGGTTGCTCGTTATAACAACACTAGACATTCTTCCATCAAAATGACTCCAATAAAAGCGAGTATAAAGATATATGAGACTATTGTATGGAAAAATTTATATGGCGGTTTACACCCAAAACCACTTGATAAACCTAAATTTTCAATAGGCGACAAAGTCCGAATTTCTAAGAAAAAGAAGACCTTCGAAAAAGGTTTTACACCTAGATGGACGGAAGAGACCTTTACTGTGACAAAAATTCAATACACCGATCCTCCGACCTATAAGATAACAGATCATAACGGACAGCAGATTCAAGGTTCTTTTTACGAAAATGAATTACAAAAGACGACTCAGGAAGTCTTTAGGATCGAAAAGATCATAAGAAGACGTGGAAACAAATCATTTGTTAAATGGTTAGGATAAAACGATTCGTTTAACACTTGGGTTGAAAATGAAAGTTTGATAAATCTACACTAGAGCTAGGCTGAGCGCATTAGACGTTATTTTACTCTGGCAAAAGGAGGCTGTTTTCCAAAAATTTAACATGATATATCTTGGACTTAAAATGATAAACAGTAATTTCTGTTTTAAATGTCGAAAAAATTATTATTCTATCTTTATTCGTTCCAGAGATATGAATTTTAGAATGTATTGCTACTCGGTGATCAAAGGTTTTTGTCTTAATACAAACTCAACATTAATTGCAAAGTTTCAGTGTTTTTAACCTTAAACGTGTGGAAATCACTACGTAAAACCCACCAAATGATGGTATTTTTAGGAAGCCAAATGCACAAGCTTTCCAATGAGGTATTACACATGGTAGGCCTACTCCTAACAGATTGAAGGCCATAAAACACTCTCAGTGAATATACATAAGCGTTCTATGCCAAATAACAAATAAACTGGCTGAGGAAGATCGCAGGGATTTCAAGACTCCAAAAATAAGAAACGACGACATAAGACAATCATTAGGCATCAAAACAACTCTGATAGACAAAGTCGCTCAACGAAGACTCCGATGGTTTGGACATGTAGAGAGAATGCCAGTTGACCGAATCCCACATAGGCCTATTGCACCTCGATGACCTTCTTTCTACCTGCAGTTCTAAAGACACGTTCTCATAATCTGGTTTTCCCTAGATTTGACTCCCTTACCCTAAAGGTTTCCTGGGTAGGATGCTGTACAGTTAGCCTCTGTTGCTATTATTTCATTTTAGATCTAACGCTGTTTTTTCTATCCCATAAATTTCTTTCATCTGCTTGTAATATTGTATGTAAAGCGCTGTGCGTTTGGTAATGGTGTAATAAAGAATGTACTTACTTACTTAAATCTTTATCTAGGACTATAGAAACATCTAAATCTTGATTAGGGCCTAGTGATTAATTATGCATTTCTGTAAGAAAATTTGTGCTGTCTCCTAAACTTAAATATACTCTCATGTTTACACGAACCAGCTGTTAGATAGAAAATCATCGCTTTAGGCTAAATTATAGTCTTCTATCAAATGTATTATTATGATTGGGTTTTTTAAAATTTATTTTCTACGCCCGACACCAATTTGCTAGTAAAATTAGAAAATATTTTACAACACAGTCTTAGGCCTAATCGACGATGTGTCCAGTTTAAGCTTTCGATATTAATCTATTTTTAGAAACACGGGCTTTCACCGGTCATTTCCACTGATAATCTATGAGCTTCAATTAGATCTAGTGGAGATCTTTCTTCTCTCCGATAACTCAAACCCTTTGGTAAACGGACCCTTTAGCGTAATTAATTATGCTGAGGACATTGAAATAATTATAATCCAGTTTCTCGTTTGAATTTCAATTCGCACGTATAAATCCAAAGAGTTTCTCTATCAAATGCATAGGACCAAAGCTATGGAATGCCCTTCCCATGGAACTAAAATTAATAACGCAACTACATATATTTAAAAGGCTGCTCAAGTCACATCTTATCGTCCAAACTTAGAAATTCACAATGTCCCATTTACGGTATATAAACTACTTGGTGTTGTTTAGTCTTACTGGCTTGGTCTTTGGAAGGTTCATATTCTTGCTATGTCTGGTTTGTCGTTATCGGGGTTTGTAAACTATGTGTCATGCGGCTATTTTGAGCAGGCGGGTTGATTAAGTCTGTTGTAGTTGTTGGCACAGTGATGTGAATAGGCCTACCTATAGTGAAGACCAAGTGTGCAGGGTACCTAATGCGCTGAATTATTAAGACCATAGCTGATTCAGATATCAATTAAACTGTTAGTTAGGTTAGTTAAGTTTGATCCATTCAATGTGGAACATAATATCACTATCTCTTATCATTTATCTTGCTGCTCGGCCGGTGACACTGGGGTGCCACAGCTAAGCGGGCTAACGCCCTTAGTGGCATCCTATTAGAATTGCACTAATTATTATCTCCTTTAAATTTGTTTATTTGTGACAAACTTTAATTTATGCTTTAACTTAACTTAATTAACAGCATAACCTGATTGTTCTGTATACTGAATGTGTTATTCTAATAAAGTTATTTGATTTGAAAGTTATTTGATTTGAACTATGTTTTCATCGACATTCCAGCTTCTCGTTTGATCTCCTTTTCATCGCTTATCCAGCTTCCAGTTGATTTGTATTTTCATCGCTTATCCGGCTAAATGAATGAGTAATTGACACGGCTTTGCAGGAAGGTTGATCGTATTTGAGTAAAAACAGGCTTATGCCTATAGCATGATTTTAAATCTTGAAATACATTAATAACTGTGAATAACATTTCATAGTTTTTTATGGTATACTTACTTATTCTATATTTTATTCCAAAGACTTGCAGTTTACTTACTTACTTACTTACTCACTCACCTTACTACAACCGGCTAAAAAAGGATAGTTGGCCTGAAAGGTCAAACTAATGAGTTCATTTCCGGAACGTTCGAACGAGACTTAATTGGAGCATTTTCTGAATTTTTAATTACTTCCATGACCTGGCTTGACCTACATTTTGCTCCCTAAGCCTCAAATTGCAGACTGCAGGAATATTGCGTCTATTGCACAACCGAATAAATTATGGTTATTCTACCACTGCAACCAACAGAAAAGCGCGTTACATAAGCAGACATCATTGGAGGTTTTTGCTTGCTTGCTTGAATATGAGACTCAAGAGACTGAAACCCACACCTATCCATCCATCCAATACATCCATTCACCCAACCAACCACCCTCCAATCTACCATCCATCCTGCAATCTAACATCCATTCGTCCACTAATTATATAATTCACTAATCCACCCATCCACCCAACCATTCATTCATTCATTCCAAACGCACCTGATAACCTTAATCTTGACCTGAAAGTCACGTTTGCGTGTATGTATACATGTATGTAAGTATACATGTAAGTATACATGAATGTATACAGGTGTGTGTGTGTCTTAAAACACACGCTGGCCAGCGACTGATTATTGAAAAAGACCTCGTGCTCCTGGTGCAGCTCCTGATGCTGCACCTGTGATAGACATTTGCACTGTTAATTGATCAATCAATCAATTAGTCAATCAATCAACCAATACATGTATACATGTGTGTGTGTCTTAAAACACACGCTGGCCAACGACTGATTATTGAAAAAGACCTCGTGCTCCTGGTGCAGCTCCTGATGCTGCACCTGTGATGGGCATTTGCACTGTTAATTGATCAATCAATCAATTAGTCAATCAACCAACCAATACATGTATACATGTGTGTGTGTCTTAAAACACACGCTGGCCAACGACTGATTATTGAAAAAGACCTCCTGCTCCTGGTGCAGCTCCTGATGCTGCACCTGTGATGGCCATTTGCACTGTTGATTGATCAATCAATCAATTAGTCAATCAATCAACCAATACATGTATACATGTGTGTGTGTCTTAAAACACACGCTGGCCAACGACTGATTATTGAAAAAGACCTCGTGCTCCTGAAGCTCCTGCTCATGAACGAAGCACGTGATGGCCATTTGCACTGTTAATTGATCAATCAATCAATTAGTCAATCAATCAACCAATACATGTATACATGTGTGTGTGTCTTAAAACATACGCTGGCCAACGACTGATTATTGAAAAAGACCTCCTGCTCCTGAAGCTTCTGCTCCTGAACGAAGCACGTGATGGGCATTTGCACTGTTAATCAATCAATCAATCAATTAGTCAATCAATCAATCAAAATGTGCCAAAGGGCTTCAAGATATACTACTGCTGCTAAAATTCAATTTCAACAATTACTCATTATCGTCTAACATAGGCCTTTATCTGTGAATTGAAAAACCATTACTAAACGAGTGATTGCTTTTTTATGTGCGCCCTTCCGTTTCAAAAATAGTAAAACACTACGACGCTTTGGCTCTGTTCAATATAATTATAAATGTTTGTGTTTAGAATCGTTTATTAAGTAGAACAACAGGCAAAACGCTCTAGGTGTACAAAAAAGAGTATGGAAGGAGTAATATCTTAGTAACAGTGGACAAATAACATTCGCGATATGAAGTTTCGTGAGTCCTTATCTTGGAGGTAAAAGCTATGAGGTCTATCCCTAAAGAAATCGGGAGTGAAATGTTGGTTAGGGAAGAGGCATCGAAGTGATTGGTTTTCATTACACAAGACAGCTTTAAATAATGGTCAACCTTGTAACAGTTTGCATTGCAAGCATTAGGTCCTACTGTAGAGGCAGAATTACGGTGAATGTAACCGGAGCGTTTAAGTCTGTTCATTAGGTGTTCAAGGCGGGATTTATAAATAAATAAAATAAATTGCCATTGAAATGATTACTAGTAATATTACACAAAACGACTACAATGACTGTTAAAATACAATTAGCTTCAATCCTAGAGGCTGTGACTATTCATCTGAAAGTCAAACAGATCTCACTGATATATCAATTGGCTTAGGCCTATTTAATGCTAAAATACCATCCTCTTATTAGATATACTTATAGCGATGTTATAGACGCTTAGTTATAAGACAGTGGCGCTTAATAAATACATACTAATGACAATACTGGTAATTATTAAGATAACTAGCTGTCACCCCTGAAATATCAAGGTATGTAAATTTCTTCCTCTTCAGTATCTGGTATTTTTTCTGACACTGTTACCTGCGATAGTTGCGCATACATTCAGCGCGCTTTACTTTTTCGTTCAGAGAGAGAGAGAGAGAGAGAGAGAGAGAGAGAGAGAGAGAGAGAGAGAGAGAGAGAGAGAGAGAGAGAGAGAGAGAGAGAGAGAGAGAGAGAGAGAGAGACGAGAGACGACAAGAGAGGGAGAGAGAGAGAGAGAGAAAGAGAGAGAGAGAGAGAGAGAGAGAGAGAGAGAGAGAGAGAGAGAGAGAGAGAGAGAGAGAGAGAGAGAGAGACGACAGAGAGAGAGAGAGAGAGACGAGAGACGAGAGAGACCGGACTACGGGCTTTTCCCGCCTTACCTGGGCCTCTGTAGGGCCTATGTGCCGTGTACGTGCATTCTACACGTAGCCAGCCGGGCTATGTCCGGGAACCGGGAACCGGGAGCTGGCGGGGAGGGCTTCGCCCACTTTAGTCTATAGGCCAAAGTTACGCGACGGGAACACCGGAAATAATGATGTTGGTAGATCTTATGCGATCAGTATAAACTCAGGCCTTGTTATTAATAGCGGAAATAGCACCTACGGTTAATCTCCAAGCAATACCGAGATGCCTTCCAGTCAATCAGACTAGGTTAGCTAGCAGTGTTAACGAAAAAGAAACAGATGCTGCCGTTGTCTTGCTGTGTTCGTCCATTAAGGTTAAGAGTGCAAAAACGACTGGCAGTGTTAGCTTAGCATGCAGGTGAATCTATATTAGGCTACAGCCTGCATAGCCATTGCATGAAATGTCAGAGGAAGCCATTGTTAGTAAAAAAAATAATTAGTTAGCTCTGCAAGAGGTTAGAGGAACCCCCGCTTCTTGACAATATATAATACGAAGTTATAATTAGTAAGTAATAACTAAGTTAGTAAGTATATTCTTTAATATACCAATTACATAATCGTACCTTGCAGTGCACACATATAACCAAGTGAGTTAACGAGGGTTTACTATAAAATATTACTTTATTACGAAGAACATTATAATGACGTTACAGATTCATAACGTTAAGGATGATGATGGCGATATTATTAATAGGTCTAATAACAGTAGGCCTAAAAATTAGAAAGTTACTTGACATAGTACTCGTCGGTCAACCGTTCTTCATACCTTCTCTTGATCGTCACTCTAACCCATTTCTCGTCCTACGTCACCCGACTCCTCATGACGTCTTTCTGCGTCCGATTCCTCTCGTTTACATCCAGTCTTCAACTTTCCCCAACTAAATAATCCCTGAGGACTCGTTCCGTTTTATCCTTCGTTCTTCTGCTTTCTCCCAGGATGAGGAGTGCTTCCTTCCTCCAAATTCCTCCCAGCTTCTTTAACCTCTAACAGCTAGTGCGTGGAGCTACCACCAGCATTCTTTCTATGAATTATCTACCAGTTCAAACATAGCTAAAGAGAGCAGTCTTTAAGTTAGTAAGGAACAGAAGTCTTTAAGTTAGTAAGGTAGATTGAAACAAACAAAGAATCCTGGTTCTAGCTTTGCTGGGGCTACTTTACATGCTACAGTCGTGCCTCATAAATTAACCCTCGGTCAGCCTCAGGAGTTGAGTGAAGTAAGGACTCAACAAGAAACTTTGACGCCACCTCGTCAGTTGCGTCGAAGCTAAAGGATAAGAAAGAAAGCTGGTATAAATTATGAGAGTGATATTCGAATCCAGCCCTCTATCTTCTCTAGCGCTGTTTCTTGGTCTGACTTTTCTTTGGGCCTTCCTCTCAGGGGCGTAACTTTGGTCTAAAAAGTGGGTGGGGGTACCAATTTCTAACATACACGAAACAAGGCTGAGACTGCGATCTCTGGGAAGGTACAACAATAAAATATTCATTGGCATTGTTCAAAAACTGAGGAGTACGGTACCCCCCAGTCCAAAAAGGGGGTACGGGTACCCCTCGTACCCCCCACAAATTACGCCTGGCGCTTCCTCTACCTTCTCTGCCTGAGGTTTCACAACACCGCGAAACACCTAGGTTCTCGGCGGAAGGAGAAGTAGGCCTTCCCATCGTGGGACCTGGGGTGTGCGACAGTTATGTAGTAGTTCTAGTAGTAGTAGTAGCAGCAGCAGTAGTAGTTGTTGTTCTAGTAGTAATAATAATAATTATAGTAGAGTTCTATGTCAACTGGAACTTGGAGTTCAACCAGGACAGAAGAAGGCTTATGTGAGAATCAGTGAAGCTCTCTACACTATTGTTACAGACTACATAAACAGAGATCCCATTGCCTATTTGGGAGATATATTGTAAGAGTTCTTAATATAAATGTTGTATGAACATTTCGATAACTTACACACACACACACACACACACACACACACACACACACACACACACACACACACACACACACACACACACACACACACACACACACACACACACACACACACACACACACACACACACACACACACACACACACACACACACACACACACACACACACACACACACACACACACACACACACACACACACACACACACACACACACACACACACACACACACACACACACACACACACACACACACACACACACACACACACACACACACACACACACACACATACACACACACACACACACACACTATAATCACTTGACACTAGTAGATTTAGTAGATTTTCATGCAGCGTTGTAGTAGCATTAAGTAGTCAGATTTCGCTTTAGCAGTAGTCAGATTTTGCCTTTGAATATAAAAATTTTTATTCCTGGTTTTTTACCTTCGAAAATCTTTTGTTACAATCACTTGACACTACTATTCACCTTTTTAGTAGATTTTCATTTTGAAATTATCAATTATTAAAATAAACACTTATTTACTCATTTTTACTTATGACATTTTGTCCTTTACATTTTGTCAGGTGACATTTTGTCATTATGACATTTTGTCCGTGCCATTTTGTCCGTGACATTTTGTCGCATAACATTTTATCAGGCCACCGGGCTCCGCTGCGTGCTGACAGGAGACATAATGGTGAATGTGAAATGTTAATGTGAATTTATAAAACATGACAGTTAAGTCTTCACTCCACACCTCAGGGGTGTGGGTCATTTACAACCCCCTCAGTTGTTCTAGTGTGATATAGCATTATTTGACTATCAGTCCCTGACAAAGAGCAGAAATTTCCATGGTGTATCACGTATGCATTTTTGAATTTTCTCAACAAAGGAATTGATTTTGATTCGAGTCTGACTTGCAAAACTGCGGGGATTACTAAGAAGCAGGCAAAACGCATGCACCACTACAGTAACTGATAAAAATGCTAAGCTTCATTTAAAGAGCAATCGATTTGTTTTATCCGCGGGCTCTATGGTGTTAACATCATGGTTGAAGGCTCACCTATTTCAAAGGTCTACTTATTCCCGTAAGCGCCTTTCGCCTTCAACTCTTCGGGGCTTTGCACGGATCTCGACAGCATCGTTTTACCTTGTTGGTAATGCTTTTATAATTCGGTTTTGCTTTTAAGCGATCATCGAGTGATGCCTTGTACATCATCATCATCATCATCATCATCATCATCATCATCATCATCATCATCATCATCATCATCATCATCATCATCATCATCATCATCATCATCATCATCATCATCATCATCATCATCATCATCATCATCATCGTCATCATCATCATCACCTTCATCATCATCATCATCATCATCATCATCATCATCATCATCATCATCATCATCATCATCATCGTCATCATAGTCATCATCATCATCATCATCATCATCATCATCATCATCATAATCATCATCATCATCATCATCATAATCATCATCATCATCGTCGTCGTCGTCGTCATCATCATCATCATCATCATCGTCGTCGTCATCATTGATTAGTAGCTTCTAAAGTTCAGGCGTCAAAAGCACAAGGCATCAACCAATAACACACCAAAACCAAGCTAAGAGGTTTTCGATAACAGAGTCATACAAGACTGGGTGTGATTTTAACAAGCACATTGATCGTCTTTGATCACACTTTATAAACAGGCGAAGGTATCTTCATGTTTATATTTTATGAATCCTTACACTTGCAATTAATTATACTATTACTACCCAGAAGTGATCACAGCGACAGTGATAATCTTACAAACAGTTAGTATTAACGATATTAACAAGCAATAATTTTCCGACTCACTTTTTGGACCATCTTTACAAATGTATATAATTTTTTCGTAGGCATGACCATCAATGGTCTTTTTCCCCAACCATAAACCAGATGTGCAGGGTGTTTTCTCAAAGGATTTAATATCCACTGTGCAGTTCTGCTGATCGTTACATCTCTCGTGAACATACTTCACGTGATCGGCACTTAGCCTCTGGGGACAGCCAGCGTCTTTGATGCAGCATGTGGCTCCTTCACAACTTGATAGTCCGAGATATATGCCTTCTATTCTGATAACCTCTGTCGCTGGACATCTTAATTCGAGTCGAGATCCAAAGCAGCTCTGCACGCTTTCTGTTTTAACATAAGACAGAAACTCAGAATACGTTCAATTGATCAGTCGACTGGTTATATAGAAAGCATTGTGTGTGGTATCGGAAGATGCATGATTTGCTGCTGGTGATGATGATGATGATGATGACATTGTTATTTTTATTAGACAGCAAGGGTTAGAACTCGCCACCAGGCTACGTAAAATGCCATCAGGCTACGTAAAATGCCACCAGGCTACGTAAAATGCCACCAGGCTACGTAAAATGCAGTCGTTTTCACGTTATGTACTAAAATGTAACAAAACCTTATGTAGCGCATAAAACACTTATGTAGCACATTTCAAGTAGCCTACCTCCCAAAGGACATACCTATGGGTTGCTGTCTCAGGACAGCTCTTCTTCGTAGTCTTCATCTATTATTATAATTATCTTATCTAAGAAATCGAAAGTATACTTTCAGTCATTTCTAAAAAAATAAAGAAGTAATACTATTGGGAGACTTTAACATTGACCTTATAAAGGTCAACACGCATAAACAAACTACCAGTTTCTATAACTGCATGCTAACTCCAATTTTCTGCTTGTTATAAATAGACCAACTCGTATAACTGATCACTCCGCTTCACTTATTGATAATTTTTTCACAAACGTATGGCCACGAGTAACCATCTCCTCGATAATTGCTTCTGCTATTTCGGACCATCTACCAATATTTGCCCTCTTCGATTTTGAGGCCCCATTCCCTGTGAAATCTGCTGCTGAGAACTATAGAATAATTACTAATGATAGAATTAACACCTTTCAGAGGGATCTATCCTCTACTGACTGGGCATCAGTTACAGAGGCCTGCGTCAACAGTAATCCAAGCGAGGCCTACGATCAGTTTATGAGGTTATATAAAAAGCCTACGATAAAGTCTTTCCTCTTGTTGCAAAAAGCGGCAGGCGGGGTAACTTCCTAAAAAACCATGGATGTCCCTTGGTCTACTAAAATCATGTAAAACAAATATATTGAAATATAACTTGAAATATATAAAAAAAAATCCTAATGAGACCAATAAAAGCAAATTCATCACATTTAGAAATAAATTTAAATCGATTCGAATCCAAGCTGAAAAAAATTATTATGCTGCAGAGTTCTGCAAAAGCAGTAATAATCTCAAGAAAACATGGAGTCTCATTCGCTCTTTGATTGGAATAGAGGACCATAGTTCGGTCATTACTACATTAAATTGTGATGGACATAAGATTGACGACCTCGAGGAAAAAGCCAATAAATTTAACTTTTACTTTACGGAAATAGCTCAATCCCTGGCTAATAAAATTCAAGATCCCATTACTTTCTTTGAAGATTACTTGAGCCCTCCTATTCCCAACTCCTTTGGTCTCGAAGGAACAAATCCGGAGGAAATTCTTAAACTGGGTCACACCATTCGCTTATCTCGTAGTAAAGATATTGATGACATAGACCCCTTCGTTGCCTCTCCTTCATTAATCAATGTCGCTAGACCACTTGCTGAAATAACTCTGGCATATTTCCAAACGCTTTGAAAATAGCCAAGATTGTTCCTATCTTTAAAAGAGGTGATAAGGATGACGCCGCTAATTACAGACCCATTTCTGTCCGTCCATTTTTTGAATTTTTTTTGGAAAAATTAATGTATGAAAGGCTTAGCAGATTTTTTGAAAAAGCTAATATAATATTTCCTTCTCAACATGGATTTCAAGCCGGTCGCTCCCCCTCTATGCCACTACTGAGTATTCAAGATAAGATATCAGGTGCAATGGAGAATAATGAATACTCGCTTGGCGTTTTTTTAGATTTAGCTAAGGCATTTGATACCGTAAATTTTACTAAAAAAACTCAATAATTATGGCATACGAGGAGTTCAACTCTCGTGGCTTGCTAGCTACCTCGAGATTCGCTCTCAGGCGGTGTACTGCAATGGAGCCTTTTCGGCCATGCGTGCAATTAACATTGGAGTTCCTCATGGATCGAACTTGGGACCGCTGTTGTTCCTAATCTACATTAATGATCTTCCAAACGCCTCATCACTAATGTTTTCGTTCTTTTTGCGGATGATACAAACATTTTTCTCTCTCATAGTTCCTTAGATGCTCTATATTCAATAATGAATGCTGAATTACTTCAGATAGCTAATTGGTTTCGGGCAAATAAACCATCCCTTAACTTGGATAAGACTAATCATATACTGTTTCGATGTAACAGAAAAAGCTGCCCCTGGGGCTCTAATGTATTGATGGTATCCTCGTAACTCAAGTAACCTCATCTAAATTTCTGGGCGTAATAGTTGACCAACACTTATCATGGAAAGATCATATTAAAACTCTCTACAAAAATTGCTAAGAATGTAGGCATTCTAAGTCGCGCCTCATATCTGTTACCACCCCGGGTTCGTTTAACGCTCTATTATACGTTGATCTACCCAGTGGATAAAGTGGTTTGGGTGAGCAGTGGGAACGCCAAAGAAGAGCTTCATTGGAACGCATGCGTGAGCAGTGGGAACGCAAGCAAAGAATTTCGAGAGCAGTGGGAACGCCGTTCCCACGCGTTCCCACCCACTTTAACCCCTGGATCTACCCCTACCTTGCTTATTGCAATTCAATATGGGCCTCCAATTATAAATCTAATTTACAGAGACTGACCATCCTACAAAAGTGAGCCATTCGAATCGTCGCGGGGACTCCATACGGATCACACACTGATCCATTGTTTAGTAAACTTAAAGTACTGAAAGTGGAGCAAATTAGGATTGCACTAGTGGACTAGTTTATGTATCGTTATGAACGAAATCTGTTACCTGTTATATATAATCAACTCTTCCGCCGCACCGCTGAAATTCATTCCTATCCTACAAGAAGCACTGATTTGTATCGGCAACCCTTTGCACGTACAAATATCCGCTTGTTTTTCATTAGATATACAGGAGCCAAGGTTTGGAATAGCATACCCTTATTGATAGCCAATCACCGGGTTTACAAATCTTTAAAAATGAATTACGACATTATCTGATAGAACATGGCTATTGAACCATTGTTATCCAGTATTATAGGTATTTAGTTAAGTTAGTTAATTAAGTTTATTTCTGGTCTGTGTTTAATTCCTGTCATTGAATATTAACTGGCTGTCATGTAATATTACTTTTTTTATTTAGTACCATAGGTGACCCTAGGTAGCGGGTTTCTTGATCCCTTCTGGGTCTTCCTCCTGGTAGCCCTACACATAATTTACATGGTACTGCAATAATTGTCAGATGTTGGTTACAGGAAAATAAAATTGATTGATTGATTGATCTTATTTGAGTGAAAATGACCAGCAGAAGGCCATACTGATTATTTGAACTTTGTTATCAGACCAATTACGCACACGAGCAATTTTAGTTTGATGAGTGTACGTAATTACTTACTAGGAGGCCTACTGCTTGATGCATTTCCTCTGTAGCATACAATAATAGCAACCATCTGCATGATGAACAAGTAGCAACATCTGTAAGTAAATCCCATATTGATTTCCTAAGAAGATAACACAATAAAAGCAGCTCTTGAAAAAGTCAACTGTGTTTCAATGCCATATCACATTCCGTCATTCGTTCATTCATTCACTGAATCAAACAATTACTCATTAATTCAAGATTCAACCAATCATTCATTCATTCTTTCGTTAATTCAATGCATGTGGTTCTTGATGTGTGTTCAAATTTCATCGATCATCATGACATTCTCTGTTAGACCTCCTTTGATTCAAATCGACATTTCAATAAGAAATAGCACAGATAGAAAGATATATTTACATCTAAGCTTTCTACATCCAGTGCAGTTCAGAACATTTCAAGAAGTTAAGAATTTGAGCGCGTCTGTACTCACCGAAATATTACTAAATATACGATAGTTACAGTAACACGTTTATAAACCAACTGACCAATATCGGTTATATTTATTTTTTTTAACTCAATAGTTAATATTTTTCCATTAGCGAAATAGTAAACTGTGTGATTTAGTTAAGGAATACATGTTCTGTTCAACTTGTCTCTATGGTTTACCTACACATATATTGGTTTATTTTGTTATACGGATACGATTAGCAGGTTTAGACCTACCCCTCCCTCTTTCGTTCTCTGTCTTTGTCTCTCTTTCTCCCCTCATCTCTCGCTCTCTGTGTTTGTCTGTATGTCTGTGTCTCTACTAATCTCTCTCAATTTTATCTTTACCTGTGTCTGTGTCTCTGTGTGTGTGTGTCTCTCTCTCTGTCGCCCACTTAAATGTCGACGTAAGGCCACCAATGGGCTTCCTTACATAAGTGATGAGAAATGACTCCAGCGTAGAAGCCGCAATAGGGTCAAACGATGTAGCCCTCTCTAGGAGGTTGATGGCGTCCTATCATATCCAGCCGCCAGTTTCGCTTTCATTTACTCATTTAAGAAAAACTCATTGATCTGCTTGAGTTAGCAAACAATGCAATACTAACTTCCTGAGTCGTAGACCAAATTATCAACTCTGAAGTACATGCACAGAGACTTAGACTGACTGATGATCACCATCAACATCACCATCATAATCATTACCACCACCATCACCTGCTTTCTCGCGGTTACCATCATCGCTGTAATGTAAATCTCCTTAATTTCTCAGCGCCACACAAAATCCGCGTCAAGGAGAATAGCCTAAACGCTGGCGTTATATGAAATAAAGTCCTCAGTAGCCAGGTTGATCGGTCCTATCCAGTGTCAAGTCACAATCCGAGGAGGTCAAGCTGAGGAGAAAGCATGGTGCTAAAGTGAAAATTGTAAATGATGATGATGTCATCATTGTCATCATCATCGTTAACGTCATCATTATCATCGTCATCATCACCGCTATAAATTGTCACAATCAACACTATGACCTTCGCGAAAACTGTTACCATAACCACAACGCTCAATGTCAGTACTATAGCTACGGCGACACACAGTATGAGTTTGCGTATAATGACGATGATGATGAGGACGACGACAATGAAAATGATGATGACATTGACGATGCCTACGATGATGACGACTAAAACGACGACGATAACGACGGCAACGAAGAAGAGGAAGAAGAACCAGAAGAAGTTGTTGTTGCTGCTGCTGCTGCTGATGATGATGATGATGATGACGCCGATGATGATCATGATGACGATGATGATGATGATGACAGGCGTTTAGTATTCTATCCCGCAAGAGGATGTGGAGGAGGTGATGACTGGTGTAAAGTAGGAGGAACTATAGAATTATTACTGACGGGTCAGTACAGAGGAATAAATTGTTAAATTATTCTGGGAAAACCACGCTCTAGCAGGACATAATTATGTACGCTATAGATAAGTATCCTACACAGACACACATTTAATACTAAATTATCCTGTAAACGTTTGGAGCTAATGCTCATGATAATTATGATGAATGTATCACGTTGTTAGAAGTGCTGATAATAACGGTGTGCCTGGGTTAGACGCTGTAGTACCCACTACCCAACCTCGTAGCAAAGCTAGCTTTGCCTAGATTAGGCCTAGGTTAAAATGGCCTGATGTAGGATTCAACTGGAGGAGAGGCTAGTGTCAAATGAGATAATAAAATGAAGCTAGTCTTTTTGCATATGATGAAGGCGTTAGCGACTTCATTTTCTTAGCCTCGGCACATGAGTTCTGGTGGCAGGTGGAAAAAACGGAATTACTCTGGATGATGATGATGACGATTATGATGACGACGACGATGATGGCAACAGAATTTCAAAAGTGGTGACAGATGCCGTCCACCTGATTGCAAATTATGCAGATGGGGAGATAGACAACTAATAAGAAGGACGACGAAGAGAGGGGAAATTTGATATGGAACATCATGACGGTGCTGATTCTGACACAATCATATACACCTCTTTGTCTGTGTCTCCGTCTGTCTCTCTCTGTATCCGTCTATATCTGTCTGTCTATCTGTATTTCTCCTGCTGTCTCTGTTTCCGCCTATCTGTCTGTCTCTATCTCCGTCTATCTGTGCGCATCTGGGTTCAGACGTGAGGCCTATAACTACAGGCCATTCGCCGACAACCTGTAGCTGTTTTTATAACTGTATTTATAACAGTTTATTCGCACGCATTAGTAGGGCCATTTTAAGACCTTAAGGAGCTCCACAGACAATAATACATTTGGACTCGCAGAGACCAAACGTTATGACTGCAGCGAAGCCGACCAAATCTAATAGGACTCTTGGGAAGTAGTAAAAGTAGCTCATACATACACTGTCTTTTGCCACCCAGTCGTAATCTTAATCGCAAACACCAAATTTATAAAGCGCTACTATAAAGCTAATTGAAGAGCACCATCTTATTCACGAGCGCTAAGTCGTGTCAGAGGGGTTGTCCAGAGATGTTAAGGGAGATCCAAGTTCGGTTGCCAGGGAGACCAGAGAGGGGAGGCAGAATAGCTAAAGTGGGTTCGTTGAGGACAAGAAATGTTGGAAGGCAGAGGATCGTATGGATAGGGGTAGGAATTCTTGAAGTGGTGAACCTTAAATTTGGAGTGGAAAGCCTGTGTGGTGAGGTGATAATATAAGTAGAAGATGCGAAGGCAGCTGAGGCACCCAGTATATGTGCTGGCAGCACTTAGTGACATATATGTATGGTCATCCTAAATCATTAATGTAATAGTCAGTGAAAAGGAATAGGCAACAATGGGCAGTAAAATATTTTTCTCATACCTGCTAATAATTACAGAACTCGTGTTAAGAAAAATGGCATTCCTAAAAATTGCATTTTTCCACCACAGCCTTTCCAGTTCAGATGTTTCGCGCACGTGATCGTGAACAGATGGAAGAGAAGGCATCTGTTGCAATCTCTCACAGATGGCCCACCAGATTTAGTGTAAAAAGTATAAAGTATTTAGTGCAAAAAAGAGTTATTACAAGGTCTCATATTAAAATTGCAAACGTACCATTAATGAATTACTGTTTACGATGCGACAAAATGTAGCACGTCCCACGTCGTCGCTAAAACCTTTCCTTACGCCCTCCGTTGTCAATGGATCTCCGTGCTGTTCTCAGAGAATGGGCAAAAGAGAAATCCAACTGTCAGTGCTAGGCAAAGGCAACTGGTTCAGTCCGCATATCTGGGGTTTTAAGTTTATACAGACTTTCCCAGTGTGGATATGGCCATGTGGTCCATCCAGGACACCAAACAAGGCGCAAAAGATGGGACACCAATCTGGCAGAATTGACCGAAAAGGATCCCTACCCCGGTACTGTAGGCCAGGCGCCTGTCCGGAAGACAGATTGCTTCGACCGGAAACGACGACGACTTCATCTGATAGGACACAGACTCTATCGGGGATCAAACACATGCACCGCTCATACCAAGAGAGAAGCCACCTACGTTAAATGACAGTTTATTAATCCAGCGCCAGGTGTCTCCTTCATAGCACCATTATAGTACTTACGCAGAATGGTCTATGTTATGCATGAATACAATTTCCAATAATCTAATCTAAACACTTCTGTAGCGCCGTTGTTATGCATACATACAACTAAAACGAAACATTATAATTTAGGCTGAATGGCTATGTAGGTCTAAACACGAGTATGTATACTACATGTCGTGTATATATAGGCCCTACTGGAAATCTCCATAGCAGTAGCCTATTATTGTTCGTGTAGCCCTAGTTAACATTTCTGCAGCCCATCGTATGATTTTTTCACTGTTGTTCAGTGGTCTTCTGTAGTCTGCAGTCTTTACCTTCGTGATTCGGTGCAGGTACGCGCCTCATCGAATTCATTTGTCACTGTTTAAGGTCCAGGAGGTCATGTATACGTTTATCTCTCCGAAATCTTTCAGCGAAGTACAAAAACCACGCCAGAGAGACCAGCTTATGCGCTGGCGCTGTATCATATCAAGTCCTGAAGCACCAGGTTGTTTGTTCGATGTTGGCGCCAGGTAAGAATCCGATGGGTGAAGCCGAGTAGACGGCATGGTAATATGTTCGAAATTCATTGGTTATGGGGTGGTTATGAGTTGGTAAAGAAGTGTACAATAATTTGAAAAGTTCGGTGGACGATTATGGAGTGTCTCCGGGTGAAAATTAAAATCCCATGTTCTGAATAGTAGCAAATATTAGAACTTATAGAGGTTATTAAGATGAATGGCGTTGTTGCAAGGTCAACGCTGTAGGTCAAAGGTCGTCGTGTCTAGTGACAGTAGAGATCATTCTCTATCACAGTCTGACCTTCATTGTCTTGTGGCGATGGAGTTTTCGAGACGGCACAGTCGCCCTTGTTAAGAAGGCCTTTCCCTCCCATCTGTTCAGTTTGTAAGGTGGAAGATGTTGCTGAGGTTCTTGACGGCTCGTTAACCGCCTCGTAAACGTCGGATTCGTCCATATGGGTCTGAGTTGCTGCTTTGGTGGTTTCATCCGTTGTTACGCGGTCGGTTTGACCTTCCTTCCAACCTAATTTCCTCTGCTCCACCTCGCAGTAGACGGCTGCATCTTCGTCTGTCTTCGGGAAGTCAACTTCACCAGCCAGTGTGTACAGAGGATCGTTGTTATCGTGTAGACTGGTTCCCTGAGTTTCGTTTGCATAAATATCGGATTCATTTTGGCGATTGCCATCTTGTGTCATTGCGACTGGATGAAAGAGCCTCATTGGTGCACATTTCCTGAAACACAAAAGTATTTGTTAATGGTGGCGGTGGTGGCCTTCTCGTCCTTCAGAAATTCCTGCCTTCTCCGCAAATGAATTCTTGACTATGCTCACGGAAAAGACTGACCGACTCAGAGCCTCCACATCGGATGCTCCTCCACCGACGTTTACCACAACGTCTTCTGCTTTTGACGATTTCCGACCCATATTGGACTCGGACCTTCGTACAGTTCTTTCATCAGTTAATTTAAATTCTTGTGAATTAGATCCTCTTCCCCCTTTTATTCTTAGTGACATTTTAGATGATTTTGCTCCATTTCTGCTTTATCTCTTTAATAAGTCCCTCTCTGAAGGTTGTGTCCCCGCCTCGCAAAAGCGGGCCATTGTTTTCCCCTCACTCAAGAAGCCCAATCTTGACACAAACCTCTGCCAAAACTACCGTCCAATCTCTAATCTATCATTTATATCTAAAACCCTTGAACGCCTTGTCTCTCTTCAAATTCTTCCCTATCTGGAAAAATCTGGGCTTCTACCTCCCTTTCAGTCAGGTTTTAGGGCTCACCACTCCACTGAAACTGCCCTCCTTTCCTTGCTTT
>OY744603.1:72763147-72785262 GCA_963556255.1 Allolobophora icterica
AAAACTGAAATTTAGAAACTGAAATTAGGAGTTAAATGTATGATATTAGGCCTACCAGTTTAAAAGGTACGGTAGTTTATTTGTTTGATCAATGCGTAAATTTTCCTATATATATTGTATTGTATTGTATTGTATCTAGAAATTTATAAAGCGCCTCTCGCAGAATAACTATTCAGAGGCGCTCTCAACACAGAAGCCCCGGGGAAACAGAAATGTCTTTAGGGAACGCGAGACCGATGAGGAAAAGCCAGTCATTAGTTTGGCCCTGAGCACAGGAGGAAGGTCATTCCAGATCGTGGGACCCACTATAGCAAACGCCCGATGCTGGGCCAACGCAGTTTTAGCTCTGGGAACAAAAAGATCAAGCCGATTTACAGAGCGCAGTGAGCGAGAAGAAGATGCAGACAGCGGTTTTCGCAGATAGTTCCCGTGATATTTCGGGGCAATAGGTTGCTGAGATTTAGAGACAAGGAAAAGGATCTTATATCGGATGCGCGCAGCAATAGGAAGCCAGTGAAGGACATCAAGCATGTAAGCAGAGATATGGGCAAACCGGGGGAGTCGAGCGATGAGCCCAGCAGAAGCATTTAGAACAGATTGAAGGGGTGAAAGACGCTGCTTGGGGATACCCATGAGGAGCGAGTTACAGTAGTCCAAGCGTGAGCAGACAAATGCGTGAACTATGGTGGTAAAGACAGAAGGTGAGCCACGCGTGAGCCACGCGTGGTGGCTCAGTGGTATATATATATATATATATATATATATATATATATATATATATATATATATATATATATATATATATATATATACTAGCTGGATTACCCGGCGTTGCCCGGGGTTATAAGTTTCACACCACCACCACCACCACCACCACCACCACCACCACCACCACCACCACCACCACCACCACCACCACCACCACCACCACCACCACCGCCAACAACAACAACAACAATTACAAACTGCTTGGCAATCTTGGCAGTCGCCCTCTGGCGGCGATTGCTTCGCAGTCTTGGAGGCCCTTGTGGCGTCTGGCGACCTGTGGCGGAGACTGCTTCGCAGTCTTGTAGACGCCTTCTGGCATCTAGCGACCTCTGCCGTGGAGTGACTGCTTCGCAGTCGCCCTCTGGCGGCGACTGCTTCGCAGTCTTGGAGGCCCTTGTGGCGTCTGGCGACGTCTGGCGGAGACTGCTTCGCAGTCTTGTAGACTCCTTCTGGCGTCTGGCGACCTCTGGCGGAGACTGCTTCGCAGTCTTGTAGACGCCTTCTGGCGTCTAGCGACCTCTGCCGTGGAGTGACTGCTTCGCAGTCGCCCTCTGGCGGCGACTGCTTCGCAGTCTTAGAGGCCCTTGTGGCGTGTGGCGACCTGTGGGGGAGACTGCGAAGACGCCTTCTGGCGTACAGCGGAGACTGCTTCGCAATCTTGTATACGCCTTCTGGCATCTAGCGACCTCTGCCGTGAAGTGACTGCTTCGCAGTCGCCCTCTGGCGGCGACTGCTTCGCAGTCTTGGAGGACCTTGTGGCGTCTGGCGACCTGTGGGGGAGACTGCTTAGCAGTCTCCCGTGGACTGACTGCTTCGCAGTCGAAGAGGGTGAACCGGGCGTTGGCGTGTTAAAGAAAACGCCAGAAATCTAGCCCTCACTGCCGGTCTGTAGTCGGCCTCGCCCTTAGTAAAGCAGACTGGTTGTTTGATATACTGTAAATAATTTAGATCTTTGTCTTTGAACATACATTTGTTAAAATTTTACTGTATAACGATGAATATACTTCGAATCGATCGTCATTATATTTTGTGCGAAAGTAAACAACTTATGGGCAATATTAATGACGTTGGGGAATACCGGCGCCATAAATAGAACCGCGGTGTCGTTAAGCGGATTATTAATGACGTTGGGGAATACCTGCGCCATAAATAGAACCGCTTGGCAGTGGAATAGGCGAGCTTGCGCGTTATGGACGGTCGGGTGGGTAGAGTTTTGGGGCATTTTCACCATGGTAGGGGTGAAAACGGGGGACGCGAACCCCTCCACTGGGTGTCCGAAGCCGAGGCCGACACATTAGTGAAGGTTTCGAGTGAAAAGGTGCAGAATTGTAGAAGTTAAGCCCGGTCAAACAGACAGACAGTCACACACACACACACACAAACACACACACAGAAAGCTGGCTTTATTTATATAGATATGTGGCGGGCGACCCCTAGCGGCGGCGGTCGTCAAGCGCCGGGATGAGGACTGCCGGTCGTGCATTTCCTGAGGATTCGAACTCCTGCGTTCTGGGCCATAATAGGTGGGTGGCAACCCAGACAGGCGCTTACTACGTCTAGGCCTAGTGACATTAGGCGGTTCCTCTAAGGGCAATGACGTCATCATTTCTATTTCATCACCAGGGCATGACCTGTGGGTGTCCGTGGTTTCCGAGTAGGAAACAAACATAGGATTTCCCCTATACTCAGGGTTCATAGTGTCCCCATCCTCTTCTTCTACTTCTTCATCTTCTTCGTCATCCACCTCCTCTTCTTCATCTATTTCTTCATTTCCTAGGGTTAACTTCGCTTCTGGTAGTGGAAGGCTATGTGAATGGTGACTAAGTGAATGGGCCTTTGGACTTTGGACCGCCTCTTCTTCGTCTTCTACTTCTTCATTTACTGAATTTCTAAATCTACTATCAGTTGCTAATTGTGGGAAATGCTGAAGGAACTTATTTCTGAAACTAGCATCATCCTGCAGCAGGACAAGAAATGAATCCAGTTGATTTGCCATGTATTAAAATTTAAAGGAAACAGAAAGTGTCAATTTTTGACTAAAATTACAAATATCAGTATAGTTCAGAGTTCAAACAAAGAATTTCTTCTCACTGTCCAGATAACTTCTATACTACCAGTATCAAGTTCAATTAACTAGTTAAACTTATTCTACTATATAGCAAACCCTATCTACATCTATATCAAGGCGACACACTGTTACACAAACCTACCAGCATGGCAGACTTAATATTGAGCACAAAGGTCAAAGGTCAACGTTGACATAAAGTCCAAAACTACCAATGTGCCTTTCGCTCACCAAAGCAACTAATCGAAATCCACTACTAACAACACAAGAAACTACTTAGCATTTCTTTTAAACTCAAATAATGTCTATTTAAATCACCAAACAGACAAACATTAACTGGACTTCAAATGGCCGTTCGGATCACACACCGATCACATGGGCTGGGGGCATGGAAAATCTTAATGGACCGTCACCTTACCAATTACGACTAATTTCAACCTTTAAATCGATAAACAGGTGGGTAAATCAATCGAACGATACACCGTTACCCGCAACCTATGAAACTTCGATTTCTAACAGGTATTTTTATCGAAATTGTACGAAACAGAAACACCAGCGAACATCGTGATCATCACCTTCCCTCAACACACAAACTGCACACGTCATAAAACCGAGGGCAGAAACAGCGATGAGCTAAAAATAGCCATTACGTAATGTCTCTTCCTATAGCGCATATATTTAAGTAGAAACAGTGCATACAGAGACGTTGTGACGACAGAATCGTCACATATATATATATATATATATATATATATATATATATATATATATATATATATATATATATATATATATATATATATATATATATAGTAATGATATATATATATAGTAATGAACAATTTCTATTATAGTTTAAATTGTTTAATTATCATAATATTTCGCTATCAGTATTCAGTATGAGTGGTAGAAAATGAGAGAGCGCAGTGTGGGACTAATATTTGTGGTTGTTAAGGAGGTCGCTGATGGAAGTGGTGGTGATTGAGGTGGTGGTGATGGAGGTGGTGGTGATGGTAGTGGTAGTAGACGTGTGAAGGTGGTGGTTGTGTTGGAGGTGATGGGGGTGATTGTGAAGGTAACGGCCGTTGCATGTAATGTAATATATGGACAATTGATGGGGTGACTTTGTAGTTTATTTAAATGAAGAGAAACACGAATTCACCAGTTGGCCTAATATCTGAAAATTGAATAAGTCTAAACAAAAAGCTAAAGAGCGTAGACAAAACCATTCACGATTCAATTTAAATTATTCAAAGTAAAAAAATTCTTTAACCGCTGACAGACAAATAGACAGACAGCTTGACTGATTGACTGAAAGACAGTATGACTGACTGACTGACTGACTGACTGACTGACTGACAGATTGACTGACTGGCTGACTGAAAGACAGACTGGCTGACTGACTGACTGACTGACTGACTGACTGACTGACTGACTGACTGACTGACTGACTGACTGACTGACTGACTGACTGACTGACTGACTGACTGACTGACTGACTGACTGACTGACTGACTGACCGACTGAGGTCATATAAAAGTTAACCGACTTACTATCAGCACAGTTGTATGTAATTCTCTCAAAGGCATGACCATCAGTGACAGATATGAACCACCGACCAGATTTACAAGGAGTCAGTTCAAGGGAATTAATTTCTAGTGTACACTGCTGTTGATCTTGACAGTTGTTGAGCACAGACATCACGAGCCCCTCGCTTGGCTTACGAGAACAGCCAGCGTCTTTGATGCAACATCTGATTCCTTTACAGCTGGAAACTCCCAGATGTACATTTGTTACTTTGATAACCTCTGTCGATGGACATCCTAAATAGAGTCGAGATCCACCACAGCCCTGCGCACTGCGCAGTGTCTGTTTTAACATATAACGAAAAATTCAGAATATTACGATGCATTCAAGTATTGCCTCTGACTTATTTGGGTTGCTGCAGTAGTCTCTGGAGTCAATCGCTAAGGAATTACCGACTTACTTAATGAGTTAGCGACTGATTTCGCGACTTATTCGACTGGCTGTAGACGTTGAAACCAACGTACAGTGTACATCAATGGTTTTCAACCGGGGTTCCGCGGAACCCAGGGGTTCCGCGGGCGTTGGCCAGGGGTTCCGCGGCAGTTCAAAATAAAACTTTAAAACATCAACTGAATAATTCACAAAAAGATTAGCAATGAGCAGAATTCTTCATAGCTTTCAGTTATTCCTGCTTGACACAATTCTATGTTAAAATAATTAACATTATTACGCGAATGTTGTATTTTATATGTCGTTATGTTACACACATACCCATATACAAGAGTCTACTCATAACTTAAGCTATAATTTGGAAGAGGCGTGTGCGTCAAATGGGAATTCTCTAGATAGTTTCCAAATGTCATTCAGACCAAGTAGACTACCAGAACATTTACCGTTTACTTTGAACCACGCTCTGATGGCTATATAGGTAATCACAGTACCCGGGACCGCAATTGCCCTTGTGCGGCCCTGGTTCACTTTAAAAGCGAACTTGCTGAATTCGCGACTGATGGAAGGCTCAACACGCAGAGCTAGACTTGGACTCGTTTTGGATATTGGTCGAAAAGGAATATTGATCAACTGCTCAGAAAGATTTGCGAAATTCTAATGCAGTTTCGACTAGTTCCCTAAGCGAGTTTGGATTTTCTGCCATGTCCACCACAAAAAACAAACAGCGAGAGCGACTCTTGTCTGTCGAGGACAAATTATTACGGGTGTGTCTGTGATTCGTCCGAGAATGAAACTGTTACGCTGAAGCCATCAGGCACAGATTTTACGCTAAACTTGATGAAATTTGCTTGCAGCACAACGTTTCTATAACACTGTTGCAGAATATTTTAATATTCTATCCATCTGTCGGAAATAGTTGCTGGCGAAATACAATAAAAATGCTGTTGTTCAGTAACATTTTTTGTGAACTACACTTGAGTGCTAAAGTGTATAGGCCTACTTGTAATGTGATATTATAACCTGCACCAGCAGCATAGGTGCAATTAACTAATATTAAAAGTTAGATTCTAAAATCTAAATATTATCCCAACATTAGAAGTTACAATTACATTTATTTCCACCAATATTGGATGGGTGAAACGCGCTGGGTTCCGTGAGCCAGTGAACGCTTTGTGTATAGGGTTCCGTCACTACAAAAAGGTTGAAAACCACTGGACTGTACATGTATTTTCGCCTGTACGAACAGACACTGGCGGCGATCTTGTTCGACAGGTTGGGGGAAACGGAACACTTTTGAACTAATGGTGGAGCTTTCGGAGATTATGTTCCAGGGTCATTAAAACAGAATCAAATGTGAACAGAGGACAAGCTGTTGAAGTTCGAGTTGAAGGATGTGTGGCAGAGAGAACGATAGGTTGAGTTCAGTATTAAAAGAACATTTTTCTGGTCAACTGCATGTGTGCAGTTTGACAAATAGGCAAAGCAGATTCTTGGAAAAGAGACTCGAGGATTGAACCCCGATGCACCTCTGAGCGACAGGCAACAGGAACAGAACAAAATGATCTAATTGGTATACCTATTGAGGACGATAATTAAGATAAGAAGATATCCAGAGAAGAGCGCACAACCTGAAACTCCAAGTGATGTTCAGACGACAAAATATCATGATCGACAATTACTGAGGCGCTATTTTATGGATCTGGATATATGCCTACAATCCCTACATACATCACGTGTACTTTAGGAAAATGATAATATTATTATTATTAATAACATACCCATAGCAATGCTCCTAGCAAAACTTGTTGACTTCTGAGGGATTATACTTACCTCGGGTAAAAATAATAATAATAATAATAATAATAATAATAAAATAATAATAATAAAATAATAATAAATATAATAACAACAATAATTAATAAACAAAATAATAATAATTTCGTGAAAACAAAGTAACGGCCAGTTGTCCAGTTAGTAGCCTAATAGGGCCTTCATACATCATATGGGCGAAAGTATCTAGCTGAATGCCACAATTTACAGACCCCAAACACACTGTCAATATTAAACCTGGAGTTTACGTAAACACTTACTAGTACTGTCTGAAGCAATTCCTCTGTAGCACACGATAATGGCAACCACCTGTATGATGAACCAATAGCGACATCCAAAGGAAAATCCCATATTGATTTCCTAAGAAGATAACACAATAAAAGCGATCTTCAAACGTCAATTAAATATCTATGCCCTGTTCGTTCAGACATTCAGTCACTTATCCATTCATTCACTCATTCATTCATTCAGAGCATTTTTGTCCTGTGGGTATTCAATCCGTGGATCAATATGACATTCGTTGTTGGATCTATCTTAAATTTAAATCCATATTTCAATCAAAGACAAGTAGAAGGATGTTTTCTACCTGCCACCC
Source organism: Allolobophora icterica (assembly GCA_963556255.1). Taxonomy (NCBI): domain Eukaryota; kingdom Metazoa; phylum Annelida; class Clitellata; order Crassiclitellata; family Lumbricidae; genus Allolobophora; species Allolobophora icterica. Next base: position 72,770,383 of record OY744603.1, read on the forward strand.
AGAGCAGTTAATAACAACTTAAAGAAGTTTATAATTTGGGCGCAACAATACTTACCGATATGTTAATAACAGTAATACGTTTATAGCCAGTCTGATTAAAATCGGTAGTATTTAATAATATTTTAATCCGAGAGTAAAAACTTTTCTATATATGTTGCCAAAAAGGAAACTATACGATTTAGTTCACGAATGTATTTCTTTTCTCAATGGTAGGCCTACATATATATTCATTACACGGATCCTATATACAGACATAGGCCTCAGTCTTTCTCTCACTCTGTTTGTCTGTCTCTGTCTTTTTCTCTAACTCTGTCTATCCCTGTCTCTCTATCTGTCTCTCTGTCGCCTATCCCACTCGCTCAAAATCTCGATATAAGGCCATCAATGGACTTCTGTATAAAAGTGATGCACAATGACACCAGGGTTACAAGCAGCCAGAGGGTCATAAGGTGTAGCCTACACTAGGCGGTTTGCGGCATCTTATCATATGAAACCGACAGTTTGGCAGTCATAATTGATTCAAATAAATCCTGTTGAGCTGTTCGACTTAACCAACAAGTTGAATGCTAATATCCTGAGTCGTAAACCAATGTATAAAATCTTAAGTACATGTATAGAAATACAGATGACTCATAGTGTCATCGTTGTCTTCATCATCATCATCTTCATCATCATCATCACCACCACCACCACCACCACCACCATCATAATCATCATCATCATCATCATCATCATCATCATCATCATCATCATCATCATCATCATCACCATGGCCACCACTATCACCGTCACCATCATCATAACCGTGACCAATATCGCGATAATCACCACTATACCTTCGCCATCACCATAACTAAAACCTCAACGACCAATATCATCACAATTACTACGACGACAACGAGTATGAGTAGGAGCATGATGATGATGATGATGATAATGATGACGACGACGACGATGGCAATGAGGATGATGTGTAAGATGATGATGATAACGCCAACGACTACGTTGATGGTAATGGTGATGATGATGTTGACCATGATGATGAGGACGGCGATGATGATGTTGTTGACGATGACGATGATGATGATGACGATGACAGACGTTTAGTATTCAACCCGCTAGAGGACGCAGTAGGTGAGAGTGGAGACACTTGTAAAGGCTGTAAAGAGGAAGGAGTTAGAATAATGACTGACTACATCACAGCACGAGGTATTGTTGAACTGTTATTGGAAAATCCAGGCTCAAAGTAGGATATCTGTACGCCTATACGGATCCTACACAGCCGTACAATTCATACTCAATTATCCTGAAAAGTTTGGAGCTAATGCTAATGATGATTATTGTAGATGAGGGCAATGGCAATAACGGTTACGGATGCTATCGGTTTGATAGAAATTAATGATGGTATGATGAATAAGAAAGGTGAGGAGGAAAGGGGAACATGGTACCGAGAATCATGACAACGCTGATTCTGTCACCCTCACATCCGTGTCTCTCTCTCTCTCTCTCTCTCTCTCTCTCTCTCTCTCTCTCTCTCTCTCTCTCTCTCTCTCTCTCTCTCTCTCTCTCTCTCTTACTCTGTAATTCTGTATCCGTCTCATCTCTGTCTCCGTCCATCCGTCTATCTCTGTCCCTGTTTCCGCCTACATGTCTATCTGCATCTCCATCTGTTTGTGCATATCTGGCTTGAGGCGTACAACTAGAGGACAATCACCTACAAGCTGTAGCAGCTTTATAACTGTTTCCGTTCATTCACCCGCATTAGCAGAGTCATATTAATGTCTTTATGGTCCAAACAGACAGAAATTGTGGCTCCCAGAGACCACACGTTAAGAACTCAACGAAGCAACGAGGCCGACCAGATCTAATAAGGACTCTAAGAGTGAGTGAAATAACTCATCCTCTGTTATTCCCACCCATTATATACGCTGTCGTCACTTAGCATCGTTTTGCAACTGCCTAGAGTATAGGCTCAACGAGTATTAAACCAGTCAGTCAACTCATCAATGATGCCTGACAAACAGGCACATTTGCTACTGCTGCGATAATGGAGACTTGGTGAGCGGTTGCAAATACTGAAAGTAGGTATCGCTAGCGTGCTAGCGTGCAAAGAGGACAGGCTGTTTTGTCATTTCCACAGAGCCCTATATAAACACCAGTAGGTTAGTGATTATTTGTTTGGGGAGGAATCGTAATCGTAATTTCCAAACTTCTAAAGCGCCACCGCATGGCACCAGCCTATTCACGAATGCTGTGTCAACTCAGATGGGGTTTTCCAAAGAGTAGTCCAGTTGAAGTCCGAGTTCGGTTACCATGGGGACAGATCAAGAGAGGAGACAGAGCAGTTGTTAAGGCGGATGTCGTTTATGGCGAGAAGAATTGGAAGGCGGAGGTTCAGATGAGTCAGAGTAGGAGTTCTTGAAAAGGTGAGACTTCGGTTTTGAATTGAAAGCCAGGGGTTATAGACAGAGGAACATGAAGAGGAGGATGGAGGACGGGTTGGAATGATGATGAAGGGACCGAGAATCTGCGGAACTCAAAAGGGAGATGGTTCCAGAGGTGTGGTGCTCTGCTGGATATGGCTCGGTTGGAGAACTTGAGATGGGTAGTGACCGGGGTCGAGATAGACTGAGATAGGAGGAATATTGTAGGGAGTCGTAGGTTAGTGATTGGACTTTGAAGTGGATTCGCTCGGAATTTTTAACCAATGGAATGATTTGAGGATGGGAGTGATATGATGATGTTTGGGCGCAAGAGGCGGGGTTGCAATGTAACTAAGTTTTTTTAAATTGACTTACAATTCATGCTGATGCATGCTTTCAGATGCTCCAGGGTTGATTATGGTAATACCATTTACGCAGGCCTTACTTTTTGCATCAATCAGCTGCAATAAGTTTTAAATGCTGCAGCTCGCCTGATCGGTGGCATACCTATAGGCTTGGGTATATATCAAAATTTATGTGAGAGGAACTGCGCTGGTTACCCATGCAAAGGGGCACTGACTTGAAGATTTTGATGATAATGCGTAATTGTTTGGCAGGCTGTGCTTAATCTTACCTGGAAGATCTTTGCGGCTTAGTATCTTCCTTACCCGGTCGAAGATTTCTTCGCTATGCAACGGATGACGAATTGGTTGTTACACTGGCCCGGACTTCCACGGTCCAACACAGGAGTTTTTGCTGTGATCGGACCGTCCTCCTGGTACAACGTCCGACCTTACACCCTGCGAGATGAGCTTCTCGGCTTCTCTTTGCCTCTTTTCCGCAAACGTTTAAAGACCATTTTGTTCAATCGTGGTTTCATTGTATTAGGTATCTAGAAGGCAATGGTCAGGAGCGCCTCTTATCTTATCTTATCTTATCTTATCTTATCTTATATTATCTGAACATTTATAAAGCGCTTCTCTCAGCAGGGCTATACAGAAGCGCTCTCAACGTGACAGGCCCGTAAACAAGTAAGTCTTTAGGCAGCGAAGAGAAGCAGGTGTGATCCCCTCTAGAATCCTACTACGGACTGCAGGGGGAAGGTCATTCCATAGTGACGGACCCACTACAGCGAAGGCCCGATGTTGGGTCAGAGAAGTCCGCGATCGAGGGACAAAGAGATCAAGTCGGACGGAGGAACGAAGAGGACGAGATGAGCGAGCAGAGAGTGGTTTACACATCAAATCACAGAGATATTTAGGCGCTAAACCCTGCTGGGACTTAGTTACTAAGAGCAAGACTTTAAATCTGATCCTAGACGCCACAGGAAGCCAATGAAGTTCATTGGTCATGTATGTGGAGATATGCGACTAACGTGGGAGACGTGCAATAAGTCTGGCTGCAGCATTCAAGACCGACTGCATTGAGGACAGACGCGTCTTTGGAAGTCCGATTAGCACCGAGTTACAATAGTCGATGCGTGTACAGACAAAGGCGTGCACCATGGTCGTAAAGACAGTGGTGGATACTGACCTCCTAATGGCTCTAAGACGCCTTAGTTGGTAGTAACAGGAGCGGGTCAGCAGTGTTAGGTGCTCAGTGAACGTTAAGGCACTGTCAAGTGTGACACCCAGATCACGGACACTAGAGGAGAATGTGAAGTCAGGAAATAGTGAGGCCAGTAGCTGGAGGTCAAGTTTTGACAATTGCTGTTTAGTTCCAAACCATATCAATTGGGTTTTTGAGGGATTAAGGCTAAGTCTATTCGCCATCATCCAGAGGTGGAGATCCCGTGCTAATGACTCTACCTTACCCACCACTTATGAGTCTCTCTTGAATTGGCGCTATATAAATTTACAATTACCATTACATATTAGTACGAAGCTCAGAGTAGCAGAGGAACGTTCATTTACCACATCCGCAGAGTTTACTACGCAAAGTCTGATGGCAGTGACAAGAGACATGCCAAAGAATTTCTTATCCTGCCAGCATTTCACTGGGCATTAGGTGGAGCCCATATAGGCATATATGGGTTCTATACGGGCTCCATGCGGGCAGTCTGGCAGTGTAAACTAAGCTTTGATGACTGTTCCGGATAGAGATATATATCCGAATGCAGTTTTCAATCAATCAAACTGTCAATGAAACAAACTGTCAATCAATCAACCTATCAATCAGTCAATTGTATGAGTATTGTGGGTTGTCCGTATAAGACGTCCGCAAAAGGGGAATGAAGATGTTATCCAAACACGGACAAAGGGAGGGTGATTATGACCAATACAGACGCCCGCATCTAGATTTGGTACATGGTTATTTAAGTAAAGCTGTGCTTTAACACCAATCTCAGTCAGACGGCAACGTTCAATGTGTTAGAGTTCCTCTGTTAGACGTAGTTGTATCGAAGCACCACACCCCGTATCACATGTAGCTATGTACAATTAGTAAAATAGCCTTATATAGGTCTTGGGACTCTAAGGGAGATCCCAATGCAGGTCATGTTTGAGGACGCTCTTTAAGGACGACTTCAGTCTAACAATTTTTTTATTTTAGCGACGGTTTAACTGGTAAAATTTACTGCAGTTGTTCATAGACATTTAACGGTTCGCAATTTCTTCCATGGTTCAGTTGCTCATATTCGCTGTCGCACTGGATTCTTCTAGTAGACACTCCCTCTAGTTCGCAGTAATCGTTGGTCGGGGTTTCGAAATTGTTTGCCCCACTATTCAAAGACATCTCGACCTCCTTGGAACTGTCGTTCTTGTGGATGGGAACCGATGAACCAGCCTTTGCGTTTGGACTGGTAACCTGAGCTTCGTTCATGTAAATGGCTTCCGTTCTGCCATTTTGGATATCAGACATTTTGACCGCATCTGATGATTCAGCCTGTCGTTTCCTTTTTCTGAAAAGAACACACAATTTTTATTTTTGCAATTTGTTATTGATTCTGAAATTTAATAGATTTCATTTTTATTTGTATGTTATTAGGCCTACTCATCAGAAAATGCTGAATTGTAATTGTTATTTGACATTTATAAAGCACCACTTAAAGAACAAACTCACCAGTGACGCTAACAACCCGAATCAGTAAAATGGCTGTCAAATAACACAGATTTCAGGCATTTGTGAAAGTGTGGAAGGGACAAACTGAGGAAGTCGAGCCGTAGCTCTCGAGAGAAGCGATTGCAGCTGTTGGGTCTAACATAGGCAAAGCCTCTGAACTTAAAGAGGATGTGAAGAAAGCAATTAAGGTATACATTTATTTATAATAATAATTATTTTTATCGTTATAATTATTATTAATATGAATGCTATTATTCTACTATATCATTATTATAATTTCTCTTGGGATGATTGACTTTGATTTATTCAAAACCAGGTTTCACATTTGTATTCATAAAAATTAGGAGTTTCCTTTTAAAATCGAACAAGTGTTCTATTCATCTATTTATGTTTTAGTCTATTTGTCTATTCATCAATTCATCTGTTCATTTATTTGCTCTTCTTTTTAGCTATTCATCTCTTAATCTGTTTACCTATTCATATATTTCTATATTCATATAATAATCTATTTTTCTATTTATCTATGCATGTATTGCAATATTCATCTATTACCTATTCAAGTATTTATCTATTAATACATTAATCTATTTTTCTATGCAACTATTTCAATATCATCTGTGTACCTATTCATGTATGTACCTTCTCATCTATTTCAATATTCATCTATTTATCTCTTCGTCCATTTATCTATTCATCTTTTTTATCTATTCGTCAATTTATCGAATCATCTACTTACGGTATTTATTTAGTTAACTATTGTAATTCCACGGGAACACGGGATTTTAAAATTTTACCTTCGGACCAATATGACTAAAACTGAAGAAATGATTCCGATTAGCACGACTGGGCAGACTACGTATACTGCGATAATTGGAAGAAACTCTGAAAAAAACACAGGAAAAATAATTAATACGACTACATTCGATAACGTCCTTATTCCAACGTTTAAAAGTCGCCATTATCATAATTAGGCTAATTGGCGTATCAGTTAATTTGAACCTAATTGACTTGGCGTCAGCTATCAACTCTAGATGAGTTTTTTTATTTATTTATAGGTGTACAGGAGAGTAACAACTAGCCCAGCAATCAACTGCTAACGTACGTGTTTGCTATGTTAGAACTAATGTCTGTAAGAAAGGCAGAAATACTCATAAGCAAACTCTCTGGCATCGTAGCTCATTCTCAATTTGCTAGAACGACATGTGAGACTGCTTACATCATGCCTAATTATAACGACGAAATCCGATACAACGCGGTTGGGCACGGACCCAAAATTATTTCATCTATAGTCAGGGCTGTAGTCGAGGGTATACGCGGATATGCAGCGTGTACTCACCTCTAGAGACCGTATACTCACTTCACAAAATATTTGTACTCACCTCTAATTAGTTTCGTAAAACTAACCGGTATAGCGTGTACTCACCTCTAATTTTACCACTACAGCCCTGTCTATAGACGCTGAACTCGTTATAACACGGTTTAGGTTTAGTGCGGTTCTTTATGGCTTGAAAATGCAGCGTTATAACGACTGTTTGGTTTAGCTATGACTATACATTTTGTCTAATTGCATATACTAGAAATGGTATAGAATAGTTAGGATACAGCAAATCTATTGTCGTGAGCGTAGCTGCTTAGCAAGTGCCACTTTGGTATACTACTTGACCATGATAATGATGATGGTGCGATCTCGACAACTATCTCCCCACCAATCCCGCTCGGGTGTTATGGTCACCACATGCCTTTAGGGTCAAGACTTGCGTGAACGAGACCAACCTGTGTTGCTACTGTAAGGTGTTGCGCCTGTTTCATCAGCTAATGTCACGTCATCTGAAAAACATAAAGTAGAGGTCATTTCACGAGATTGTAGATAACATCAGCTCATCGTTGGAAGTCTGGACTTCATTTTGAAGCTCCGGCAAAGATGAATGAAAGTTTCCAGCTGTTGAGCATTTCTTGCTTTGTTTTTAAATGATTCGTTGTCGAAATCGTCGCTATAATTATCATCATCATCAACAGCAGCAACGTCATCGTTGTCGTCATCACTATCATCGCCATTACCACCAGAAGCTCTACCATGATCATCACCATCGTCATTCACGCGATAATTATCAACATCATCATTGTGCTGATCAATATCGGTTTACAAAGTGTTACTTGATGTAGAACTTATGTCTCATGATTTACAAAAATAGGCCTTCTGACTCTTCTGACTCCGTTTCATTCCATCGCGATTCAACTATATATGTAACATGATGATGTTGCTGTTGATAGGGCGGCGATGGAGTTGGTGGCAGTGATCGAGGTACTGTCGGCAGCGGTGGTGGTAGTGGTGTGTAGTGCAATATTAACAGAGGAGATAAACGTGTCTTTAAATTCATAAAATGGTCTGGTTAATTGTCTAATTAATCTTCCCTCAGGATCACCCTTATTATCTGTTTAATGCTTTTCACTTTGGTCTGAAAATTTCCTGCTGATCTGTTTCGTGACACCAGTGACATTACTCTCCACCTTAGGTCATGTGTCGGTTCGAACAGAAGAACGTAGTCGTTTTAACTGTTTTTCTGCCTCTTTTGGCTGGCGATATTAAACTAAATCTCGAACCAGTCTTTGACATCTGGTTATTTTGCAACTAATAATTAAATGTTGCTCTTTTGGGCGATATGCTACAGCTCAACATTACGTTCTTTGCGAAAATTTCTAAATGACTAAATGACTGAATGACCTACTGACTGACTGACTGACGGACTGAGGTCATTTAAAAGTTAACCGACTCACTCTCTGAGCAACTGTATGTAATTCTCTCAAGGGTAGTTTGACGTCTGTTCGGCCACCAACCATAAAATTTACAAGGAGTCGCGACAGATGAATTGATTTCTACGGTGCAATTTTGTTGGCCTTCACATATGTCTTGGACAGATTTCACGTGCTCCTCACTTGGCCTACGAAAACAGTCGGCGTCTTTTATGCAGCATCTGACTCCTCTACAACCAGACACTCCCAGGTGTACATTTATTTCTCTGATAACCTGTGTCGATGGACATCGTAAATCGAGTCGAGATCCTTGACAGCCTTGTGCAATATCTATTGTGACATAAAACGAAACAATCAGTTTATTATGATAAATTCAACGTAGGTGTTATCTCGACGGGTTCTACACAAAGAATAACCATCGAGGAATGTGGTTTTACCTTGATGGTTATTCTCTTTACCCAAGGTAAGTGTAATTCCTCAGGAGTCAAACAATTATTATTCCATATATATATTATTATTATCATTATTATAATTTTTAATATCATCCTCGTTATTATTTTAACACTATCATTCATTATTTTAATCATTATTATTATCACTGCTACTAACAATATTATTGGAGTGTGTTATTATCATTATTATTTTATTATTGTTATTATCATCGTCATTGTCTTTATCATCGTCATCATTATCATAATCATTATTATTTTATTACTTTTTTCTTTATGCTAATCATAAGGTAACGGTGTAGTTTAAAAGTAATTAATTAATTAATTAGGGAACGACCTGTAATTACAGCAGAGGATATTATAATAATTTATGACCAACTTACTTCTGCAGATGTATGTGATTCGTTCGAAGTCGTTAGAAACCCACCAGTCCCAGTGGCCACAAGTGATGTTTGCTTTGAGAACGTCAACGATGCAACTTTGTTTATTATCACATCTGCTGCGGACATCCCTTGTATGGTTTTCACTCGCATTGCGAGTGCAGTTGCTATCTCTGATGCAACACTGGGACTCTGAACAACCAGAATCTCCAAGGACTACGTCTGTTACCTTGACGACCTTTACCTCTGGACATCGTAGACTGAGTTGAGATCCAACACAACCCTCCACAGTTTCTGTTGTGAAATCAAACAAAAAATTTACCAGAACCATTACCTGATTTGTAAACATTGATGTTGATAATGAACAGAAATTATCTCTTAAAATGCGTTTTTAAGTGTTCTTTTACATTACATTATATAAAGACGATGATGTTGACGATTACAACGACGAATCTGCTCTCACTAGGATGTAACTTAAGTCAAGATAGAGGCATACACATTACCAAATGCCTGTGTACATCAATGTCATTCAGTCAGACATTATTTGGAATTTGTTATGGCGATGATTTTATTGACAACGGAACATATGCTTAATATTACGATGAAAGGTATAAGACACACTAAGAATTCGGTATAATAAGCATGCATGTATAATAATAATAATAATGATGATGATGATGATGATGATGATGATGATGATGATGATGATGATGATGATGATGATGATGATGATGATGATGATGATGATGATGATGATGATGATGATGATGATGATGATGATGATGATGATGATGATGATGATGATGATAATGATAATAATAATAATAATAATAATAATAATAATAATAATAATAATAATAATAATAATAATAATAATAATAATAATAATAATAATAATAATAATAATAATAATAATTAATAATAACATTGCTGATAGTAACTTGATTCAAGAAACTTTACCTGTTAAGAATGGAGGGAAGTCTCAGCATTCGTCGTGTTTCCTCTCTGGCATTACCCGCCTTTCTGGCTTCCGCCGCAGGCACCGCATCTTTGCAAACCTCCATCCTGTTCAACTGTGATGAGCTCTCTTGTAATGGTTCGAGAAAAATGACTAACGGAATCGGGCGCTCCCTTCACCCAAGAAACTCCCTCAAGGAACGTGCCTGGGACCACCCTCTCATTCTGAAAGACCCAGCAGATTAACGGATCTCGATAAAAACCGATTGGCACCACGCCAGGTTGAAAGCAGTCGCCTCACCGCATGCGGGTGATTGGCTCCTTGTGCTCCCCAAAACACTTATGGACTGAGGCTAAGTGATGAGGCAGTCCGTGTTGCAACAGGCCTGCGCCTTGTGGCCGATATCATTTGGCGTGGCCTCACCAAAGCTTGCTTCCTGGCTACAATGGAGCCTACTGGACTCGCCAGGTCTGATGGGAGACGTCCGGATGGCGTGACTCTCTCCCACGGGAAGGTGGCAAATGCCTTGCCTGGGACGCCAATGTTATCGAAACCACGGCAGAACCATACAGGACCAGGATCAGCTGGTGCTGCGGGTGCTGCTGCCGAGATAGCAGCAGATAGAAAAACATCCAAATATACTGCCTTTTTTCATCGTACTGTTTTTGTTTTTGCCCTTGATCTCTGAAACTCTGATCCCAGTTAACCAAAATGGCCTTGCTTTGATCAATCTGCTCGGCAATCGCCTTGCTCAAATATCAGGAGACCGCAAAGAGAGAGTGCTTCCTCTTCAGTGCTTTATAGCTATGGCTATCCAGCGCTTCAAAACAGTCACTTTTTGTAGCACCTTTCCCACCGATAGAACCATCTGTGAAGACCTTCCATTCCAGAATAACGCACCCCTAATTTCTGCAATTTTAAGGGATTATATTATTATGTACCTCAGGGAAAATAACAATAATACCATTTATTTAGCGCTGTAGCTTAGACGAGGCCAAGAAAAGGGCGCTGTACATGAGTTCAAAACATTAATTACAGTCATATATATGCATATATCAATGCCGGACAACATACTGTTGTGATCATAGGTTTTTGAAACGGCACACCCTTTCTGTACGTACCACCAGACACTTGTACTCGAAAGCAGACGACAAGGGCAACCACTTGTATGATCGAAGAGATGTGGCTTCTGAAGGAAAATGCCATCTTCATTTCCTAAGAAAATAAACTACTAAGGTTTTACATACTTACTAACCTTGTTTACCATATTTTCACAGGTTGCTCAGATGTACGAAATATTAAGCAAGCGTCTTAGGTTAAAACTTTTATTTCGTAAGCGATATATAGGCCTACATGCAAAACATACCTCAGATAACCAGATACCAAAAGCCAGCCTAACGCGGCTGCAAGAACCAGCGAAAACTTTTGACCACAAAAAGTACATGTATGTGCAACTGGTTCAAAACTGTCAACAGGTCATCCTTAAAAATCCGACAAGTCGAAAGACTGACAAAGACAAAAGGATACACAGGAACAAATACATAAATTCAGAGTCTAACTTTAAATCGAACACGGACTCTTTTTAGAGGGTGCAGTAGGCTGTATAAATTCCATCCTTCAACTTTTATACACTCCGTTTCCATTTTCTCTGTCTGTGTCTGTCTGTCTGTCTGTCTCTCTTTCTATCCCTCTCTTTCAATCATCTTTATAAAAATCAATCCTATCGTTTTCAAATATATTCGTCAAGGCTCATAACACACATACCTATAGATCTGTTCAGTGTTCATATTCAATCAGCCATACATACATTTTAGGCTAACACTGACAACAGTAACTCCTTGGTTCAGTCAGGTAAAATTCGACAAGTATCTCACAGCCACAAGATCCGTATTCTAAACTGATTTGCGAAACTGACATTACCCAAGAGCTGGCCAGCAGTCTGCATAAGTGGCACATGCTGGCCCATGGCAGTGCGATCCCAATAAACGTGGATGTCAGAACAGGAAGTAAACTACGCTGTGACCCATTTAACGGCTTCTGTGAACCTAGGTAATGTGATGGCACTTTACTAGTAACGAGTGAAATCAAATAACTATTATTAGCAAAACTAAACTTTCCCGCAATAAAACTTTTCACCTAATGCAGATACTTATTTAGCGCAACTATAATGTTGTGTGATAATAATCTATTACGCATACCTTAAATTTAGCCAGCCAGGAAAACGTTACCCTCTCGTATTACTCCATCGTAATTGTAATTTCAAGATTTCTAGAATGCCCACATGAAAGCCTCTCCGATTCTCTTACTTTCCTTTTACATAGCCCCGTCGCAGATCATCCTACACGGCATACCTCTGCATAGCACCCATCAGTCTGTCTGCATGCGCATTGCGCATCCATCAACTCTACAACGCTTCCCTCAGGCAGAAGAAAAGAGCTGTCCCTTAATAAGCTAACCCCGAAATACAGCTATGGTTAGGACGTTACCGATTTCATGTTTTTAGTCTCGACACATGAAGGCTGGTCGCCAGTCCTCTCCCTCGTCGCCTGAGCTTTCCACCAAAAGTGCTCTACTGTACTACATGTACCTTCAGTGTAAGCTTACTCATTTTACAGCCGAGTTCACTAAGGTGCGTGAATGAAACAAATCTAGAAATACCTTTCAACCCGCGTCGGGATTTGAATCCCGACCTCTCAGTGGACAGTTCAGTGTGATTATCACTAGACTATCGCAGACGGTAAATACAGAGTTACTCTTGGTTCTCGAGGACGACGACGACTATGATGATGATGATGATTATAATGATTGCAACAGAACTTTAAAAATGATGAACGATGCTCTCGCGACCTGATTGAAATGGAACTGACTGATAAGGAACGTGATCAAGGAGGGGGAACATGATACTGAGATTCATCATCAATGCATGATGCTTTCACACTCACATCCTTCTCTCTCTCTCTCTCTCTTTTCTCTCTCTCTCTTTCTCTCTCTCTCTCTCTCTCTCTCTCTCTCTCTCTCTCTCTCTCTCTCTCTCTCTCTCTCTCTCTCTCTCTCTCTCTCTCTCTCTCTCTCTCTCTCTGTCTCTCTCTCTCTCTCTCTCTCTCTCTCTCTCTCTCTCTCTCTCTCTCTCTCTCTCTCTCTCTCTCTCTCTCTCTCTCTCTTCTCTCTCTCTCTCTCTCTCTCTCTCTCTCTCTCTCTATTTCTCTCTGTCCGTCTCCATCTGTCCCCCACTGCCTGTCCCGAGCTGTCCCAATCTCTCTCTGTCTCCATCTGTCTGTGCGTTTCTGTCTCCGTTCTTCTCTGTTGATGGAGGAGGGTATTTAAACAAAACAGATGTACAACTGCATGTCGATCATCTAACTAAATAATCACGTGGGTTTTATAATTGCATCCGTTCATTCGCATCAGCAGGGCCATACTAAAATAAGGTCTTTTGGAACCCCATGGACTTACATATCAGAGATCATATGGTACAACTGCAACTCAGTTGACCACGTCTATGTAGTGAAGTTGTAGAAATAACAAAAAAGCGCATCCCCTGTGATTTACCCACTTCATATGGTGGCGATACCTAGTGTCAGTTATTGCAACACCAAGTTTACGCGCTACAGTATATAGGCTCCATACGTGTCTGTACACAAGCCTGTCTATAGAGGTGTGAGGTTCTTCAGACAGAACCGGGTGCAAAGTTAACCTGGGTCGAATAAAAGAGTCCTTGTATAATGTTAATAACTCCGATTAATTACAGTTACAGCTCATATGAATTGCGAAAGGTTTAGCAGTTTCTATGTAACGACGCTGTATCGTAGCAACGTTGATCAGCGTCGCCCTCCTCCTGTATCAAGGCTTGAGACTGACACCAACCGAGTACGGCAGTGGCGGAGTTTAACGAAAGGCTTCTTCGCTGTTCACCAACCTTATCAGAAATCCAGCGATACCATTCTGCTGCGTTCTCTGTCCTTTCCTATTCTTCTCTACAGCCCAGTGCCGCTCCTTTCAATTCAGTTCATTTTATTAATCCGAAAACGAAATTCAACTCAGTACGCATTAGAGATGGGGAAATTTTTCAGGATACAATGGGCAAAACCCAAAAGGAACTCAAGTCCCGCTTAATTAGGGTCACTACTTTTAACCAGAGCAACGAGATGGCACCAAAAAGAAAGAAAAACAAAGAACCATTTCATCTTACCATAAGCAAACCTAGCGATTTAAACAGAACAATATGCAGAAATAAGCATACTTAACTAAATAAATCCCATTAGCACACAACTGTTACCAACTGTGCAATGTGTAATCATTTTGAGCATAGGAACTGTCGCATATGTTTCTTAAGTAGCAATAAACATGGTACCGAGCGGATGTTCATAGGAAGTGAGTTCAATATTGTTGGGCCAGTACACAATTTCAAATGACCTTGTATTCGTATTCGTGTCCACCATGCAGTTAACCTTGGCCGGTCCGGTGATCCAACGACCCCATTTGTAAATGTGCAGTTTTCATTCGTAATGTTATAAAAGTGTACGTGCCATCTAATTCATTTCTGACTTAATAAGGTGCAGGAAGTCGTGTAAATGTAAATGTAAATCTCCGAAATTTCTTAGCGACGTACAAAAGCCACGTCAAAGTGACCACCTTATCCACCGGAGCTATGAATCAAACCACGTCCGCAAGAGCCTGGCGCTTTTTTGGCCGGGGTAGATACCTGGTCAGAAACCGATGGGTCAAAGCGAAGAGACGGCATGGTACTACGGTGGAAATCGTTGGTGACAATGGTTATGGGATGCAGCAGGAGCCAAAGAATGATAGCTTGAGACGTTTGGTTAACCGTTGACGATACTGGAGTGTCTGTGGGTAAAAAT
>OY744603.1:72785462-72792962 GCA_963556255.1 Allolobophora icterica
ATAACTAAAACCTCAACGACCAATATCATTACAGTTATTACGAAGACAATGAGTATGAGTATGATGATGATGAAAATGATGACGACGACGACGATGGAAATGATGATGATGATGATAACGACGACGTCTATGATGATGGTAATTACGACGATGTTGATGATGATGATGATGATGATGATGATGATGATGATGATGATGATGATGATGATGATGATGATGATGATGATGATGATGATGATGATGATGATGATGATGATGATGATGATGATGATGATGATGATGATGATGATGATGATGATGATGATGATGATGATGATGACGATGACAGGCGTTTAGTATTCAACCCGCTAGAGGATGCAGAGTAGGTGAGGGTGGAGACACTTGTAAAAGGCTGTAAAGAGGAAGGAGTTAGAATAATGACTGACCACATCACAGCACGAGGCATTGTTGAACTGTCATTGGAAAATCCGGGCTCAAAGTAGGATATATTATGTACGCCTAAGGATCCTACACAGTCGCATAATTCATACTAAATTATCCTGGAAAGTTTGGAGCTAATGCTAATGATGATTATTGTAGATGAGGACAATGGCAATAATGGTTACGGATGCTATCGGTTTGATAGAAATTAATGATGGTATGATGAATAAGAAAGGTGAGGAGGAAAGGGGAACATGGTACCGAGAATCATGACAACGCTGATTCTGTCACCCTCACATCCGTGTCTCTCTCTCTCTCTTTCTCTCTTTCTCTCTCTCTCTCTCTCTCTTTCTCTCTTTCTCTCTCTCTCTCTCTCGCTGTCTGTCTGTCTGTCTGTCTGTCTGTCTCTCTGTCTGTCTGTCTGTCTGTCTGTCTGTCTGTCTCTCTCTCTCTCTCTCTCTCTCTCTCTCTCTCTCTCTCTCTCTCTCTCTCTCTCTCTCTGTAATTCTGTATCCGTCTCAGCTCTGTCTCCGTCCATCCGTCTATCTCTGTCTCTGTTTCCTCCTACATGTCTGTCTGCATCTCCATCTGTCTGTGCATATCTGGCTTGAGGCGTACAACTAGAGGACAATCACCTACAAGCTGTAGCAGCTTTATCGTTCATTCACCCGCATTCGCAGAGTCATATTAATGTCTTTATGGTCCCAACAGACAAAAATTGGGGCTCCCAGAGACCAAACGTTAAGAACTCAACGAAGCAACGAGGCCGACCAGATCTAATAAGGACTCTAAGTGAGTGAAATAACTCATCCCCTGTTATTCCCACCCATTATATACGCTGTCGTCACTTAGCATCGTTTTGCAACTGCCTAGAGTATAGGTTCAACGAGTATTAAACCAGTCAGTCAACTCGTCAACGATGCTTGACAGGCACATTTGCTACTGCTGCGATACTGGGAGACTTGGTGAGCGGTTGCAAATATTGAAAGTAGGTATCGCTAGCGTGCAAAGAGGACACGCTGTTTCGTCCCTTCCACAGAGCCCTATATAAACACCAGTAGGTTAGTGATTATCTGTTTGGGGAGGAATCGTAATCGTAATTTACTTCTAAAGCGCCACTTCAACGGCCAAGCGCATGGCACCAGCCTACTCACGAACGCTGTGTCAAATCAGATGGGGTTTTCCAAAGAGTAGTCCAGTGGAAGTCCGAGTTCGGTTACCATGGGGGCAGATCAAGAGAGGAGGCAGAGCAGTTGTTAAGGCGGGTGTCGTTTAGGGCGAGAAGAATTGGAAGGCGGAGGTTCAGATGAGTCAGAGTAGGAGTTCTTCAAAAGGTGAGACTTCAGTTTTGAATTGAAAGCCCGGGGTGATAGACAGAGGAGCAGGAAGAGGATGGAGGACGGGTTGGAATGATGATGAAGGGACCGAGAATCTGCGGAACTCAGAAGGGAGATGGTTCCAGAGGTTTGGTGCTCTGCTGGATGTGGCTCGGTTGGAGAACTTGAGATGGGGAGTGACCGGGGTCGAGATAGACTGAGATAGGAGGAATATTGTAGGGAGTTGTAGGTTAGTGATTGGCAGTCTTGTTGTCAAGACCTTAAACCTCAAGACCAAGACCAAGACCAAGACTTTAAACCTCAAGACCAAGACCAAGACTTTGAACCTCAAGACCAAGACCGAGACCAAGACCCAAAAAATTCCATTCAGGCCAAGACCTATTTTCCTTACACAAAAAATTGTGGAGTCGATATTTTAATGAAAACGTGAGTCGTTTATTTTATTCAAGCAAATTAACTTTAAATGCTGACTGCAGAGAATTCCGAATTCGTATGTACAAAAGTCCTTCATGCAAAATTGTGGAATCGATATTTTGACGTGGGGCGTGGTGGTTCAGTGGTAAGTTCGGCGCCTTGTGACCTGAGGGTTGCAGGTTCGAATCCCACTCTAGCCGCTGCGTACGGACCTTGGGCAAGTCCTTCACTCGCAATTGCTCGTGGCGCTTCGGCGTGAAAACTCCGACGCAGTATCAGTGCTGTAGTCGGGAGCGCCTCTGAGTAGTAGTAGACTTGGAGAGGCGCTATAGAAATATCCGAAATAAATAAATAAATAAATAAAAATGTTATTCCAAATGCCTTTTGTATTTTATTAAAAAAACAATTCGCTCAGAATTTTCTGACCAAGACGTGCCTTGTGGGGCCTCATAAAAATTCCGCCATGTGAAAAATATACTTTCCACAGCTAGGTGCTGAAGTCGCTGGCACACACAGTAACTTTTCAAGCACTGGATGTAAATGTACAAATCGTGAGCCTTTTTGAAATCCTCCCATGGTTTATCAGACCGATTGGCTTCAAAAACAAGTCTCGGCAGGGCTTTCATATACAGCATAACTTAGTTGCTGCTGCCGATGGGTTTTCATGACCAACAAGACTTGCATCCGTCCGTAGATATTTGTAGTAGGTTGTGATGCAAACAGGTTTGATAAGTTTTTAAATTCTTGAGTTTTGCTAAATGACTGTTCATATTGACAGCCGGTCTTGGGCATGCGAGACCAAGACCAAGACTTTGGACCTCAAGACCAAGACCAAGACCAAGACGTTGAACCTGAAGACCAAGACCAAGACTTTTGGTCTCAAGACAAAGACCAAGACTTTTAAAAACGAACTCGCGTGCATTCGAGACCAAGACCTCGGTCTCGAGGACAACAAGTCTGGTGATTGGACTTTGAAGTGGATTCGCTCGGAATTTTTAACCAATGGAATGATTTTTGGATGGGAGTGATATGATGTTTGGGCGCAAGAGGCGGGGTTGCAATGTAACTAAGTTTTTTTATAAATTACCTTACAATTCATGCTGATGCATGCTTTCAGATGCTCCATGGTTGATTATGGTAATACCATTTACGCAGGCCTTACTTCTTGCATCAATCAGCTGCAATAAGTTTTAAATGCTGTTGCTCGCCTGATCGGTGGCACACCTAGGCTTGGGTATATATATCAAGATTTATGTGAGAGGAATGCGCTGGTTACCAATGCAAAGGGGCACTGACTTAAAGATTTTGATGATAATGCGTAATTGTTTGGCAGACTGGGCTCCAAATATGGAGTGATACGATATACGTGAATTTTAGACGCTTTTAAAACATGTCAGTTCTGTTATCAGTACAAACAACTGCACTGGCACAGATATACGATAACCCTTTGAAATGGACGACCACTAATTATCCGGACCAATTAAGCCATTACCAAACCAGGCATCTATACATGCACAGCAATGAAGACTTTTTGATCAACCGTCCTCTTGACCCTTGATCAACAGTCCTCTTGACGAACAGTCCGCTTGACCAATCGTCCATTGACCAATCGTCCGTGATCAACCGTCCGTTGACCAACCGTCCCTTGAGCAAACGTCCGCATACCCTCCATCTTACCTCGAAGATCTTTGTGTTTTAGTATCTTCCTTACCCGGCCGTAGATTTCTTCGCTATGCAACGCATGGCGAATTGGTTGTTACACCGACCCAAACTTCCACGGTCCAGCAGAGGAGTCTGCTGCTGTCGGACCATCCTCCTGAAACAACGTCCTGCCTTATACCCTGCGACATGAGCTTCTCGGCTTCTCTTTGCCTCTTTTCCGCAAACGTTTAAAGACCATTTTGTTCAATCGTGGTTCCATTGTATTAGGTCAGGAGCGCCTCTTATGAGTCTCTCTTGAAGTGGCGCTATATAAATTTACAATTACCATTACATATTAGTACGAAGCTCAGAATAGCAAAGGAACGTCTATTTACCATATCCGCAGAGTTTACTACGCAAAGTCTGATGGCAGCGACAAGAGACATGCCAAAGAATTTCTTGTCCTGTCAGCATTTCACTGGGCATTAGGTGGAGCCCATATAGGCATATATGTGTTCTATACGGGCTCCATGCGGACAGTCTCGCAGTGTAAACTAAGCTTTGATGACTGTTCCGGATAGAGATTAGCCTCTGGAATAGAACCAGTACTATATATCCGAATGCAGTTTTCAATCAATCAAACTGTCAATGAAACAAACTGTCAATCAATCAACCTATCATTCAGTCAATTGTATGAGTATTATGGGTTGTCCGTATAAGACGTCTGCAAAAGGGGAAGGAAGATGTTATCCAAACACGGACACAGGGAGGGTGTTCATGACCAATACGGACGCCCGCAACTAGATTTGGTACATAGTTATTTAAGTAAAGCTGTGCTTTAACACCAATCTCAGTCAGGCGGCAATGTTCAATGTGTTGGATATCTAATTAGAGTTCCTCTGTTAGACGTGGTTGCATCGAAGCACCACACCCCGTATCACGTGCAGCTCTGTACAATTAGCAAAATAGCCTTATATAGGTCTTGGGACTCTAAGGGAGGGTCCAAAGCAGGTCATGTTTGAGAACGCCCTTTAAGGACGACTTCAATCTAACAAAATATTTTAGCGACGGTTTAACTGGTAAAATTTACTGCAGTTGTTCATAGACATTTAACGGTTCGCGATTTCTTCCATGGTTCAGTTGCTCATATTCGCTGTCGCACTGGATTCTTCTTGTAGCCACTCCCTCTAGTTCGCAGTAATCGTTGGTCGGGGTTTCGAAATTGTTTGCCCCACTATTCAAAGACATCTCGACCTCCTTGGAACTGTCGTTGTTGTAGATGGGAACCGATGAACAAGCCTTTGCGTTTGTACTGGTTACCTGAGCTTCGTTCATATAAATGGCTTCTTTTCTGCCATTTTGGATATCAGACATTTTGACCGCATCTGATGATTCAGCCTGTCGTTTCCTTTTTCTTAAAAGAAGACACAATTTTTTTGTAATTTTTTTTTGATTCTGAAATTTAATAGATTTCATTTTTATTTGTATGTTATTACTCATCAGCAGAAAATGCTGAATTGTAATTGTTATTTGACATTTATAAAGCATCACTTCAAGAACAAACTCATCAGTGACGCTCCCAACCCGAATCAGTAAAATGGCTGTCAAATAATACAGACTTCAGGCATTTGCGAAAGTGTGGAAGGGACAAATTGAGGAAGTCGAGCCGTAGCTCTCGAGAAAGGCGATTCCAGCTGTTGGGTCTAACATAGGCAAAGCCTCTGAACTCAAAGAGAATGTGAAGAAAGCAATTAAGGTATTCATTTATTTATAATAATTATTATTTTTATCGTTATTATAATTATTAATATGAATGCTATTTTTCTACTATGTCATTATTATTATTTCTCTTGGGATGATTGACTTTGATTTATTCTAAACCAGGTTTCACATTCGTATTCATAAAAATTAGGAGTTTCCTTTTAAAATCGAACAAGTGTTCTATTCATCTATTTATGTTTTAGTCTATTTATCTATTCATCAATTCATCTGTTCATTTATTTGTTCTTCTTTTTAGCTATTCATCTATTAATCTGTTTATCTATTCATATAGGCCTATTTCTATATTCATATAATAATCTATTCATCTATTTATCTATGCATGTATTGCAATATTCATCTATTACCTATTCAAGTATTATCTATTAATATATTAATCTATTTTTCTATGCATCTATTTCAATATCATCTATGTACCTATTCATGTATGTACCTTCTTATCTATTTCAATATTCATCCACTTATCTCTTCGTCCATTTATCTATTCATCTTTTTTATCTATTCGTCAATTTATCGAATCATCTACTTATTTATTTAGTTAACTATTGTAATTCCACGGGAACACGGGATACTAAATTTTACCTTCGGACCAATATGACTAAAACTGAAGAAATGATTCCAATTAGCACAATTGGGCAGACTATGTATACTGCGACAATTGGAAGAAACTCTGAAAAAACACAGGGAAAAATTATTAATACGACTACATTCGATAATGCCTTATTCCTACGTTTAAAAGTCGCTATTATCATAATAAGGCTAACTGGTGTATCAGTTAATTTGAACCTAATTGACTTGGCGTCAGCTATCAACTCTAGATGAGGTTTTGTTTCTTTGGTTATAGGTGTACATGAGAGTTTGCTATTAACAACTTGCCCAGCATGCAACTGTTAACGTACGTGCTTGCTATTGTAGAACTAATGTCTGTAAGAAAGGCAGAAATACTCATACGCAAACTCTCTGGCATCGTAGCTCATTCTCAGTTTGCTAGAACGACATCTGAGACTGCTTACATCATGCCTAATTATAGCCAAGAAATCAGATACAACGCGGTTGGGGCACGGACCAAAAAATTATTTCACCTATAGTCAGGGCTGTAGTCGAGGGTATACGCGGGTATACAGCGTGTAATAATAATTATTATTATTATTATATTCTTTATTATTTCAAACCGACAAACGCAGTAAGATTACAGTGAAACATGAAAGTACAATCAATATCTTAATTAAACACACGTTTGGCAGCCATGCAAGGCGCCGCCCTAGAGGGGGCTACGGGAGTCGATCCGCGTACCTTATGCTCTCCTGGCCATGAGTGTTACCACTACTCTATCCTCCCTCACCTCTAGAGACCGTATACTCACTTCACAAAATATTTGTACTCACCTCTAATTAGTTTCGGAAAACTAACCGGTATAACGTGTACTCACCTCAAATTTTACCACTACAACCCTGTCTATAGACAGTGAACTCGTTATAACACGGCTTAGGTAGAGTGCGGTTCTTTATGGCTTGAAAGGCAGGGTTATAACGACTGTTTGGTCTAGTTACGGCTATACATTTTGTCTAATTGCATATACTAGAAATGGTATATGATACAGCAAATTTATTGTCGGGAGCGTAGCTGCTTAGCAAGTGCCACTTTGGTATACTACTTGATCGTGATAATGATGATGGTGCGATCTCGATAACTATCTCCCCATCAATCCCGCTCAGGTGTTATGGTCACCACATGCCTTTAGGGTCAAGACTTGCGTGAACGAGACCAACCTGTGTTGCTACTGTAAGGTGTTGTGTCTGTTTCATCAGCTAATGTCACGTCATCTGAAAAACATCAAGTAGAAGTCATTTCACGAGATTGTAGATAACATCAGCTCATCGTTGGAAGTTTGGACTTCATTTTGAAGCTC
>OY744603.1:72797962-72942962 GCA_963556255.1 Allolobophora icterica
TTGACAAAGACAAAAGGATACGCAGGATCGAAATACACAAATTCAGACTCTAACTTTAAATCGAACACAGACTCTTTTTAGAGGGTGCATGTAGGTTGTATAAATTCCTTCTTTCAACTTTTATACATTCCGTTTCCATTTTCTCTGTCTGTCTGTCTGTCTGTCTGTCTGTCTGTCTGTCTGTCTGTCTGTCTGTCTGTCTGTCTGTCTCTAAATCTCTTTTTCTTTCTATCCCTCTCTTTCAATCATCTTTATCAAAATCAATCTTATCGTTTTTAAATATATTCGTCAAGGCGCATCACATATATAATCTATCGATTTGTTCAGTGTTCATATTCAATTAGCCATACATACATTCTAGGCTAACACTGACAATAGTAACTCCTTGGTTCAGTCAGGTAAAAATCGACAAGTATCTTCAGCCCTCACAGCCACAAGATCCGTATTCTAAACTGATTTGCGAAACTGACACTCCCACGAGCTGGCCAGCAGTTTGCATCAGTGGCACATGCTGGCCCATGACAGTGTGAACCCAATTAAAGTGGATGTCAGAACAGGAAGTAAACGACGCTGTGACCCATTTAACAGCTTATATGAACCTAGGTAATGTGATGGCACTTTACTAATAATAACGAGTGAAATCAAATAACTATAATATTAGCAAAACAAAACTTTCCCGCAATATAACCTTTTGCCTAATGCAGGTATACTTCTTTAGCGCAAGTATAATGTATTTCGCAGTTTGATAATAATCTATGACGCATACCTTAAATTTAGCCAGCCAGGAAAACGTTACTCTCTCGTATTACTCCATCGTAATTGTAATTTCAAGATTTCTAGAATGCCCACAGAAGGCCTCTCCTATTCTCTTACTTTCCTTTTACATAATCCTGTCGCAAATCATCCTACACGGCATACCTTTGCATAGCACCAGTCAGTCTGTCTGTCTGCATGTGCATCCATCAGCTCTACAACACTCCCCCAGACTGGATATTCCTTTGAAAACTAGCCATCCACTGGCAAGATGATTATGATGACCACTAACCAGTCCAAAAGGGATCTGAATGCAGCTAATAGACCTACACTACAAATGCATAGCGATATATAGGCCCATATGACTGATTATCGTCGTCATACTGACCATAATCATCACCCTCACCGCCACTATCATAACCATCACCACTACCATAACCGCTACCATCACCTTTCTCATAATTACCAACATCACTGCCATTATTTTCATCAACATCGTCATCATCACCACGACCGATATCGTTACAATTCCCACCACATTCGCAATCACTACGACAACAAGCACCACGAACATCGTCGTCGTCATCATTTCCTGATGTTTGATCACGTGATCAATGTCCTTGTCTATAGTTTCTGTTGATCGTATGGATTTATTCGTCATTTTCTTTTCCTTCCTTCAAGTCTTGCATACAGCGTCAATTTAGGAATCGGTCAACATGGATTTCTGTTCCATTTTTCAAAATCGTCTGAGACATCACGCAGCAACTACATGTGTAATTATATTTAATCCTTCATTTATATTGGCAACTTGAGATTCTTGCCCTCACATGTAGCCAACTGATGACAGAATTCTTGTTTTTCCTTGTGTAGGCATAATGCCCATTTAATTTTCGCTAAGAGTTCACTAGGCCTATACATTAACCTTTCAGAGAATTAAGTTCTTCGCCAATTGTAGGCCACTTGTTCGTTAATAAGCGGCTCATGATCCCCTATAAATTCAGAAGTAATGTGGTCCTAAATGTAGATATCTGTAAATGTAAATCTCCGAAATCGCTAGGCGTTACGCGAAAGCGGCTTGTGGCAGACTCGTTTAAAAACCGGCGCAATATAAAATCAAGTGCGCAAGAGCCAGGTTTTTTGGTCCGTATCGGTGATATTCCTTCTGGGTCGACCTTTGGTTCCCACTAATAATCGCAATCTTCAAATTTCTTAGGCGCCCAAAGCGTTAAGTCATGATATGATGATGATAATGATGATGATCATGATCATGACGATCGTGATAGAGCAGGTGATGATGATGATCATGATGATGATGACTGAATCGTATTGTAGGAGTGATGATGACGACTATGCCGCCTATTAAGGAGCAGGCAGAAAAGAAGAGCTGTCCCTTGAGCTGACCCCGAAATACAGCCATGGTTAGGACGTTAGCGACTTCATGTTTTTTAGTCTCGGCTCATGAGGGCTGGTCGCCAGTCCTCTTCCTCGTCGCCTGAGCTTTCCACCAACAGTTCACTACTGTACTACGTTCGGTGTACTCATTTACAGCCGAGTTCACTAGGGGTCGTGAATGAAACAAATCTAGAAATACCTTTCAACCCGCGTCGGGATTTGAATCCTGACCTCTCGGTTTACAGTCTAGCGAGCTTACCACTAGATTATCGCAGACGGTAAATACAGAGTTACTCTTGGTTCTCGACGACGACGACAACGACGACTATGATGACGATGATCATAATGATTGCAACAGAACTTTAAATATGGTGAACGATGCTGGCAACCTGATTGAAATGGAACTGACTGATAAGCAGGGCATATTTTAACTGTATAACTAGTGGGACAAATGTCCCAGTAGTCTTAGGATTTGTCCCAGTAGTCTTAGGAATTGTTCCAGTAGTTAGGCTGATTTGTCCCAGGCAATGTATGTTTAAAGTATAACTAGTGGGACAAAATGATGCAACAGTTTTAAGATTTGCCCAGTAGTAAAATAAGAATGAGTAAAACGCATTGTCAGGAAATTCCCAAAAAGTTCATCAACTTTTTCGGGAGATGAATTCCTAAAAAGGTCATCAATTTTTTTCGGGAGATGAGTTCCCCAGAAAAGGTCATCAAAGTTTTTCAGAGACGAGTTTCAAAATTTTGTCCCTGTAGTCTAAACTCCTTAAATATGCACTGCTGATAAGGAACGTGATCAAGTGAGGGGAAACAGGATACTGAGAATCATCATAACGCGTGATGCTTTCACACTCATGTCCTTCTGTCTCTGTTTCTCTGTCTCTGTCTGTCCGTCTCCATCTGTCTCCCACTGCCTGGCTCTCTGTCTCCGTCTGTCTGTGCGTCTCTGTCTTCGTTCTTCTCTGCTGAGGGAGGATGTTCTTTAAGTAAACACAGATTATAACTACACGTCAATCATCTAACATAATCAGGTGGGTGTTATAACTGCATCCGTTCATACGCATTAGCAGGGCCATGCTAATTAAGATCTTTTGGAACCCCATGGCCTCAGAGATCATCTGTTGCAACTGCAACTAAGCCGACCACGTCTATTTGGTGGACTTGGTAGAAATCACGAAAGCGCATCCCCTGTGATTTACCCACTTCATATGTTGGCGATACCTAGTGTCAGTTGTTGCAGCTAGCGTAGTGTTAGGTCAACGAGTGTTGAACGGGTCAGCCAACTCTGATACCCCGGTATACATGAAGATTTTGACAGTCATAATACATTTGAAGCTGGTGTGATACTGGGAGACTCAGCGACTGAACAGTTGTTAAGACCGACACCAGGTCTCGCCAGCACCTAATGTGGGTAACCATATTGGACGCGCTATTTCTGTCACTTCACAGAGTCCCCTTTAACAACCAGGAAGTCAGTGAGTAGTGTTTTGGGGAGGAAGCAAGAAGCAGCGTCACAAAGCGCTGCAGTATTTACAATAAGCAGTGCCTTTCATTCAATGTTATCATAGCAAAGATTCAAGTTAAGCTCATATCAACTAAACTTTCAGCAATCAAATTTTGTATTTCATCACAGTTGACGTATTAGTAACACGCTCAGAAAAACATAGAAATCGTCCATTAAAACGTCTGCATGGAGTTTACTAAGCACAATTTACTGTCTGGAGTAATGGCAATAATCCAGATAACCTCGATTTAGTTTCTAAATTAAAACAAGAGCATTCTAACGCAGTTTTCAAACAATCAACTGCAGAATGAGTACTAAGAGGTTGTCCTTTAAGAACGTCATGAAGTAGGAGAGGATCATCCAATGGGAGAATCATGCCCATTCTGGACATCCGCATAGTTTAGAGTGTGCCTTAAAGGCCAAGCTCTGTCCGTCAAATTCTCCGGAGAAACCGTATGAAGCCTTACCCTTGTAGGTAATAATAATAATAATAATAATAATAATAATAATAATAATAATAATAATAATAATAATAATAATAATAATAATAATAATAATAATAATAATAATAATAATAATAATAATCTTTTTCTTTAATTAAGCGCCTGCAAACGCACTGCGCTGTGCAGAGAACATACATGTAGTAGAAACGGCAGGCATGTAGGGCGCCTTACATACATACATGTATTAAGTAGAAGCACATGATAACAGTTTTACAGGAGTCGAACATAACTGCTTATGCGGTAGCCAACATACGGCGCCAAATCACGGCCTACTGTTCATTTAACCGCCGCCGCCTAGCGAGTGGAAGGCAGAATTTTTCCTTACGGGTTTCTACGGGGTTCGATCTTGGTACCTTCAGCTCTTCACGTCAGTGTGTTATCCATTACTATACGGGTCCCCCCCCCAAAAAAAGAGGTGTGACTAATAAAGCTCTGCTTGTCAGTGAGCTTCTCCTTGAGGTTTGCTTGACAGTTGTAGCCGGTAATAGATATAGGACCTAGTGCCCACCTGCTAACCTGGGCCGAGGAACTGTGAGGTGGACGAGCGCAGAGACTTGTATAAACAGATATATCCCCCCAATGATCCACCCAGCGTTATGGTCAGCCGGTTGTTGAAACTTGGGTCTCTCAGCTGGTCAGCCTGTGCTTCATATGGGAAGACCTAGGCCCTGTTCGCGTGGTGCCAGATGAAACACCTGCTATCAATGTCTGCGGCAAATTGCCACCCTCCATATGTAAAAGTTCAATATTATTATACTATACTATATATTATACTATGTATATTATACTATACACACGCGTGATAAGAAATAATACACTGCGCGATTAAGAACTATTTTCTGCGAAATAAAACAAGTATGAATTTGAACACTCTTGCAATAAACAGCTTTTCACAAAAAGAATGAATACTGGAATTAACTGCGAAAGGGCACTTTGAAAGTATATCAGCATCTGGCATGTGACAGGATACGGGGCGTAGGTCTGCGGTCTCCCTATATGAAGCACAGCTTAGGCTGGCCTGTATTGTATTGTTCTGTTCGCGTCGTTAACATCTCTGCAGCCCATTGTTCAATGGTTTTCTGTGGTCTCCAGTTTCATTTCGTAATGTTATGAAAGTCTACGTCCCATCTAATTCGTTTCTCACTTATTAAGGTGCAGGAGGTCGTGTAAATGTAAATCTCCGAAATGTCTCAGCGACGTACAAAACCCACGACAGAGAGATCAGCTTGTCCACTGGCGGTATGCATCAAACCACGTTTGCAACAGTCTGGCACTATTCGGTCAGTGTAGACGCCTAATCAGAAACCGAGGTGTCAACCCGAGAAGACCGCATGGTACTACGGTTGAAATATAAATCGTTGGTCATGGGATGCTGCAAGACCCAAAGCAGGATAACTTGAAACGCTTGGTTAACGATTACGAAGTGTCTCTGGGTAAAAATTAAAATCCCATGTTCTGCATAGTAGTTCATCTCAGGACATATAGAGGTTATTAAGATGAATGGCGTTGTTGCAAGGTGAACTCTGTAGGTCAAAAGTCGTCGTTTCTATTGACAGTTGAGATCTTTCTCCATCACAGTCTGACCCCCGTCGTCTTGTGGCGATGGGGTTTTCGAGACGGCCTCTACCAATAAACGAGTGGGTGACTCTACCAGTGGTTCGTCAGCATAGATATCCACCATATCATTTGATGCCAAAGAGTAAATCTGGTCCGAAAGGCAGTCTCCCTTGTTAACAAGGTCTTTCCCTCCAATCTGATCTCTTTTTAAGGTGGAAGATATTGCTGGAGTTTTTGACGGGTTGTTAACTGCAGCGTAAACATCGGATCCGTCCACATGGGTCTGAATTGCTGCTTTAGCGGTTTTATCCGTTGTTACACGGTCGTTTTGACCTTCCATCCAACCTAAGTTTTTGTTCTCCACTTGGCTGTAGACGGCTGGGTCTTCGTCTGTCTTCGGAAAGCCAGTTTCGTCCAGCAGCGCGTACAGAGGATCGTTGTCCTCGTGTAGACTGGTTTGCTGAGTTTCGTTTGCATAAATATTGGATTCATTTTGGCGACTGTTCACCTCTGTCATAGCTACTGGATGAAACAGGTTCACTTGTGCAGATTTTGTTCTAAAACACAAAAGTACTGCTTAAATGTAGCGACAACGATGGTTGAGATGGTATGAGGTTGGGGTGGTTTGGGGGGTTGTGTGGAGGTTTGGGTGGTGGTGGTTGGGGTGGTGGTTGAGGTGGTGTTAGTAGTGGTGGTGGTGGTACGCTATGGTGATGCTAGTGGTGATATTCGTAGTGATGGGTATGATGATGATGTTGATGTCTAGATATTAGATAAGTTGTGGATTAGATAAGAGTTAGAAAGAATAAATAGTTTTAACACAAGCTATTTTATATAATTATTGTAGTTTCCCGGTAGGAATTCCAGCTACGATTTGCATAAATAGGCATCAACCAATACATGCATAAACAAGGAATTGTAAGCGGTGCAAAGTAGTCATATGTGAACTGTCCAACCCTTTTTAGGAAGTATGTTATCCAAGTATTCAAAGTGAACCCGTCGTTGCAAACCCACCCTTTGTTCTTTGCGGGGGTCGGCAGGGAGGACGGAAGGAGAGTTTTATCTCCAGTTCAGTTACTTCTAGGAGTTGGCAAAGGTCTGCTGGTTAGTGTGCTAGATTGTCAGCCGAGATGTAAGGGAATCAAATCCCCACCGGGGCAGAATTTATATCGAGATTTCTGCTACCCTTAGCCAGCTCAAATATAATGAGTACACTGACCTACGCTGTCGGTTAAAGGACGAGACGGCGAGGGAGAGGAAAAACCACCCACCCTCATGTGCTGAGGGAGGAGAAAAGAAGTTTCTACCACTAGATACTAATTGCTGCCTCTCTTTTTCTCTCTTCTCAAATACTTCTTTTGCGCCATTATCGTTACGCACAAAGTATAAATCAACCGATGATCGCTTCAAGTGAAACCACGTACTCGAAAATAGTAATAGAGTGTATTTGTAATTAGCAACTTCTATAGCGCCAGTGTTTAATAAATTGGGTGTTAACCGATGGCGCATCAACACCAATCAGTCAATATCCATAGGATATCCATAAGATCAATCCGCTAAGACAAGGGGTAGCTTATGGTGTATGATAAGCAACTTGGAGAAGGTGAGTATTTCCTTCTAAATCCAATGGGATATTAATAATTTAGGTCATAATAATTTATTTTCTGTATTAAAATTGTTTCGCCTGTAGGGCCCAACTGTAACTGTAATTGGACATTTATATAGCTCGACTAACATAGACAAATCAGTGGCGCTCTCTGCTCTGGCCTTTATGATGTTTAAACTTGACTATTTTATCAGATAGCAAAACAATGCCAAGTAAACTAGAAGAGTCACCAGTGGCGAGCCCACGCACACACGTGGAGCCAAGTTACGGGTTCCAGTCGACAGTTGACAGATGGCATGGATGTTCAAAGTCTCTGGACCAAGTTGCGTCGATATATGATGGAGAGACGACAAATGACAGTGCTCGCAGCACACGATCTCGCTGACACCGTGCAGCCCTTCAGTGGCACGTTAACGCACGTCCAACTAATTCGTCCAGTCCCACGTAAAAGAGGCATTCATCTCATGTCGGTCGGTAGATTGAATAGCCACTAGTGGTTAACGGTAGAGGTCATTTTCAATTACCCTCGTGAGTCGTCCTCCACCGAGGCGAAAACGTCCAGCTAAAGGCGCCGTACACGGTCCGTATGTTCCAGACTCGCTCACACTGCGGAAGGGATGGGCCTGATGCAGAAATGTAGGCCAAGACGACTTCCAAACAACACACCTTCTATGCGTACAAATTCTTTTGCCGAAATGACAAGGATGTCCGGTACGCAAATCTAGCACCAGTTAACTCTATTATACCCGAAATTACAGTACTGGACAAATGTTGCACTTAGACAAAATAATCCGTTGAAATGACGCAGAAGTTGATCAGCGACCTACCTGAACGGTGATATGCGCAGACTCACCTCATCACTATCATTTTCAGTTTCACTATTACTTTTGCCCTTATATTGCATTTCTGTGCGATTTAGTTTTAACTTTTTTAAACTATGTTTACATTTTAGTCAATGTCAGGTAAAGTATAGAAACCATGAACAAGGGGAGACTAAAGAAGGCACAGGGCGCCCGGCCTTTACTTCCTTTGTCCCTCTCTACCTACCTCCGCAGAGAACAAACAGTGGGTTTTCAAGGACGGATTCAGATTGCCCACTTGGACAACGTGATTCCTAAACAAGGATTGGACGTTATGCAGCACTGGCCCCTCTCGATTTACTTTCATTACCTGATGCTTTATCTGCTAAGAATAATATGCACAATTGGTTAGGTACTGCTAAACGACGCTGTTTCACAATAAAGTGAGTATCGCTGCCTTCCTTCAGCCCATCATTCATCATTTTCATCATCTTCATTATCACTATCGTCATCATCATTATTATCATCATCACCATTATCATCATGGCTCAGCCAACAGCCCCATTCTTAGACTTGTTTTCAAGCTGCACATAATATAGCCAACAGTTCAGTGGGTGAGGAATTTGAGGATCCACCTCTACCGTTCAGCTCCATGTGTGCCTTCTTGGTCGTCCGAATGGTCGATTCCGGCTCCTCGGGAATCCGGGAAATCATGATTTGGGCCTCCCTATACTGTTGGATCAGCCAATGACTTCAAAGTACCAGCATCAGTTTAAAATAGGGTGACCATACGTCCCGGATTTCTGGGACATGTCCCGGTTTTATGTGGTGTGTCCCGGTGTCCCGACGACTTGTGTGAAAGAGCAAACTTGTCCCGGTTTCTGAGAAGTTAAAGAAATTGTCAACTTGAATCTTGGAAACTCTGTTCTTTAAATGATAGAACTAATAGTTAATAGGCCTAGTAAATTGTTTGTAACGCAAAACGAAATAGTAACGAAAGAGAAGTTTGTAGTTTAGCCTATATATTATATCTTTAGTAAGTTTAGTTAAAAGGTTATATGAAATATTAAAGTATAAAGTGAAAGTTTTCATATTTGTCGCGATCGAAGGTCGCCTGTCGTGTGTTTGCCGTGTGTTGATGTCGACCCTCGACTCGCTTGTTCTTTTACTTGCACTATTAATTAATGTGCCTAACTTTTCTTTAGAAGATTCACGACGAACTTTGTTTAGTTAATAAAAGTATTTAATTAAAGAAACAAATATATACACTAACTCCACGGGAACTTCCACGTAGTATTAAAGCGTTTAGATATTAAATCGGACTATCTCAAATGTTGCTTCATACAGCCTAACTACAGATCGTTCTCCGCGTCAGACTCTGAATCTGACGGACTATACTCTGCCGCCGCCGCTGGTCGCTCCTCTCGATGTTGATCGCTCGACCGTTGTTCTCAAGTCGCGCTCGTCAGTAGTACAAGTCCCGTATTCTCCTTTCCCTTCTGTTAAGTAGGAACTCCAGCGTCCGTCGGTCCGCCCCCTCCCCACGTCATGCTATCGCCAATTAGTGTCAGGTTGCTCTTCGAGCCGCGGGTCGTCGCTCGCCTGCAGCGCGGGCGGTGTCTGGTTACACCCTAGCCGCGAGGTGTCCTATTACATCTTGGCTGTGTGGTGTCCGATTACACCTCGGCCTCGCTGTCTTCATTGTTGACCAAGTGGGGACTGGCTTTCGTCCGTCATCATTCCATCTCGACCGCCAACGACGACTCTATCATGATGATGATGACATCTCGTCGTTGTCGTCGATCTCCTCACGCGACACCACCCTTCCCGGGGAGGACAGAGCCAGTCATTGGTTCGCCTCCCGGCTGAGAATGATGTCGTTCCCTCCGTCGATTTCCTCCAGACCATGTCCTCGTCGTTCCCATGAAAATTACAAAATAACAGCACAGTTAGTAATTATTATTTACAGTTGTCGCGGTGCCTTACATGGTAGTCCGCCTTCTCCTCAATCATAGTCTGGACAAAAGATCAGCGGGAATATTCAGCGCCCCAGGTCGATATTTAAAAGCGATATCAAAGTCCTGGAGTGCCAGAGCCCATCTCGCAAGTTTAGCACTTGTGGGCGTAGAAGCAGTTAGGAAAGTCAAGGGGTTGTGATCAGAATAGAGGGTGGTCCTTGACATAAAAATCCAATTCCTAAACTTCTTCAACGCAAAGATTACGGCATACGCTTCGCGTTCCACAATGGACCAACGCGCTTGCGTAGCATCTAATTTAGAACTGGCGAAACATATTGGCCGTTCTGTTCCATCGTCTTGAATTTGGAATAAGCAGCAACCGACTGCTTTGTCTGAAGCGTCAGTCGATAGACCAAACTCTCTGCCGTAGTCAATTGTCTGCAAACATACAGCGTTATTCAAATCGTACATAAGTTTATCTAGCGCCTTTTGGTGTTCAGCTCGCCAGGGTATCTTAGCAGGCACCGATTTCTGGGTCCAGTCAATGAGAATTCTGGCTGTCACTGTTCTGGCATGATTATCTAGACAGGTCAAGATAAATCTGCTTCGAAGGTCGTCCGGGACAGCGCAAGAGTCGAATAACCTTTCGCAATGCACAAATAAACCAGAGATTTGCGCATGGTCGCTTGGGAATCTCGGTAAGAGTCCTCGCAAGCTTTCACTATACGTTTTCATTCGTCCTACGACCGAATGCCTTAAGTTATAGTCCCTTTCGTCTCTGAGTCTCCTCTCTGCGTCCCTTTCCTCTCGGACTTCCTTCTCTCTCTTCTCTGCCTCCTCCTTTTCTTCTCTCCTCCGCTTCTCCTCCTGAAGCCTTAATTTCTCTGCTTCCTCTTTCTCTTCTCTCCTCAATCTTTCCGCTTCCTCTTTCTCTTCTCTCCTCTGCTTCTCCTCCTGAAGCCTGAGCTTCTCAGCCTGCTTTTCCTCTAGCATTCTGAGTCTCTCTGTTTCCTCCCTTTCTTCTTTCCTCAATCTCTCCGCTTCCTCCTTTTCTTCTCTCCTCCGTTTCTTTTCCTGAAGCCTTAATTTCTCTGCTTCCTCTTTCTCTTCTCTCCTCTGCTTCTTCTCCTGAAGCCTGAGCTTCTCAGCCTGCTTTTCCTCTAGCATTCTGAGTCTCTCTGTTTCCTCCTTTTCTTCTTTCCTCAATCTCTCCGCTTCCTCCTTTTCTTCTCTCCTCCGTTTCTCCTCCTGAAGCCTTAATTTCTCAGCCTGCTTCTCCTCAAGCAGCCTGCTCTCCTCCCCAATCATCCTGAGCTTCTCAGCCTGCTTCTCCCCAAGGAGCCTCCGTCTCTCTTTTTTCTCTTTTAGTCTCCTCTCTCTTCTTCGATCCTTCTCTGCCTTTCCTCCTTCTCTTCCATTCTCCTCTCCGCTCTCTCCTCAAGCAGCCTGAGTCTCTTCTCCGCTTCCTCTCTCTCTTCTCTCCTCTGCTTCTCCGTTTCCCCCTTTTCTTCTTTCCTCAGTTTCTCCGCTTCCTCTCTCTCTTCTCTTATCTGCCTTTCTTCTTCCTCTTCTAGTTTCCTCTCTCTCTCTCTTCTTCGATCCTTCTCTGCCTTTCCTCCTCCTCTTCTTTTCTCCACTCCGCTCTCTCCGCTTCCTTTCTCTCGTATTTTAATCGTTTGAGCTCGACTAGCTGCCTCTGCACTGTCGAGCTAATAATGCTATCTAGGCTACCTGTGCTTACTTCCTCACTTACTTCTGGCGGGGCCTCCCGTCCAGAAACAATTATTTCAGCGCTAGCCTCTCGGAGCTGGTTCATATTCATGGAATCCAATTCCTTCTCTCCTAGTCCCATCTTTATCAGATATGCGACTAGTCTGTGATGGGGCATGTTCCGCACCATCATTCTTTTCCATATCGACAACTTATCCATCTTCCAACAGTCCGCTCACTAATAGAAAAAGATAAGTAAGTTAGAGGAGAGTCACCGCTGGTCAGAAATCAAAGAAAACAACGTCCTAAAATTCTACCACAAATACAACAAGAACAGAACTGAGCAAAAAGGAGCTACGCAAAAGCCTCGGCTATTCGCACACCAATCCTCATCCAGACCTCAACCGCAACCTCACAGATTACCACGACTACCAGTAAGGACTTACCCTCTGAATACGTCGCGCGTGCTCCGTCTTTTGGTATCTTGGCTGATCCGCTGTCCTCCGTTGCCACTCCCGTCCGTCGTTGCTAGCGATGGTCGGTCGTCCGTTGGCGCTCTTGTTCCTCGTCCTTGCCTGTTGCTGTCGGTTCCTTCGAGTCCTTCGTCCTCAGGAGTCCGGCACTCGACTTCTCCAGTTGCGAAGGGTTGTGTTCGCCGCTGGTCCCGATCTGTTGAGATTCCTCTTTCCGTTTCCGGTTCCGCTCTTCGTCGTGACGTCTTCGTTTGAAACCCTGTCGACTGCGCCAATGTCGCGATCGAAGGTCGCCAATCGTGTGTTTGCCGTGTGTTGATGTCGACCCTCGACTCGCTTGTTCTTTTACTTGCACTCTTAATTAAGGTGCCTAACTTTTCTTTAGAAGATTCACGACGAACTTTGTTTAGTTAATAAAAGTATTTAATTAAAGAAACAAATATATACACTAACTCTACGGGAACTTCCACGTAGTATTAAAGCGTTTAGATATTAAATCGGACTATCTCAAATGTTGCTTCATACAGCCTAACTACAGATCGTTCTCCGCGTCAGACTCTGAATCTGACGGACTATACTCTGCCGCCGCCGCTGGTCGCTCCTCTCGATGTTGATCGCTCGACCGTTGTTCTCACGTCGCGCTCGTCAGTAGTACAAGTCCCGTATTCTTTTTTCCCTTCTGTTAAGTAGGAACTCCAGCGTCCGTCGGTCCGCCCCCTCCCCACGTCATGCTATCGCCAATTAGTGTCAGATTGCTCTTCGAGCCGCGGGTCGTCGTTCGCCTGCAGCGCGGGCGGTGTCTGGTTACACCCTAGCCGCGAGGTGTCCTATTACATCTTGGCTGTGTGGTGTCCGATTACACCTCGGCCTCGCTGTCTTCATTGTTGACCAAGTGGGGACTGGCTTTCGTCCGTCATCATTCCATCTCGACCGCCAACGACGACTCTATCATGATGATGATGACATCTCGTCGTTGTCGTCGATCTCCTCACGCGACAATATTACAATTTCATTTCAGTACGCCTATAACGGGAATGATTTGTGAAAGTGCAGATAATGCGGAAAGTACAGAAAACGCAATGGAAATATTACAGGTTGTACTGTAGAAACTGCAGTTATAGGTCCTGTATAAAACTGTTATAACCATTCTAACACTGGAACGGTCTACTCAGTGTAGGAGTTGCAGAAAGGAGACTGGGCCGGGGGGTTGAATATTTTATCCGTATTTTGCAAATTTATGTCAACGAAATTTGAAAACATCTGATTTCAACGCTTGCAGTTTTGCAAGTCAGACTCGAATCAAAACCAATTCCGTTGTTGAGTAAATTCATAAATGCATATGATACACCATGGAAATGTCTTCTCTTTGTCCGATACTCAGAATCAACTAATGCTAATTCACACTAACACAACTGAGGTGTTGGAAACGTCCCCCCGGAGTGTGCAATGAAGAGATAACTGTGGAGTCCTAAGAAATACTGGGGGTTGAATTCACTACCCCGACAATTCCCACCCTGTGTCTACTGACTCTACTACTCTAACAGTTTACTTTACTGAGTCTACTCTACTGTAACGGCCTAACGGTACCTAACCCTAACTGAAACCCTACAGTTAACCCTTAATTTAACCCAAAGCGCAAAGGCTACTATATTCTAATCTACTCGACTCTACCCACTACTCTACTTTATAATACTCTATCTCAGTCTACTCTATCAGTCTCTCATCTATCTATCCGATTCTATCAATTTCTTCCTTCCTCATGTTCCACGTTTCACATGCATATAGGCCTAGGCTATTCCTACGTGTGGCTGACCCCTCCCCAGCGAGGGACTAATACGAGCCTGAAGGCAAAGAAGAAGTAGGCCTTTGTGAAACGTGGTAATAATTCTAAGAATATAAACAATATATAGATAGATCATATTAAAATATCGTATTTGGTACGGCAACTATCTATGGTATGCATTCTCATTTGTATTGATCAATTGTTTTCTTTTGCCCAGCCGATCAAAGATGCGGAAAAGAGCGTTACAAAAAGTGTCCCGGTTTTTGAAGGCCAATAAATGGTCACCCTAGTTTAAAACAATGAATCACCAGTTTATAAAACAGTCTCCAAGTCTCGGCGTCGAATTGTTCTTACCTCCGATACATGAAGACAACTAGTACGACTATCGCTAGCAGAATGACGAGGCAGATGATCACGATCACAGCAGTTAGCGTCTCTGAAAGACACGCATTTCACTTAGGATTGACAGACCCATTTCTTCGTATTTAAAAAATGCTTGTAATCATAACCATTGGTGGTTATTAAGCTAACTGGAAGTTATACTTCCACTCCCCATTGTTGAATTCTTAAATCCTTTGCGCTCAGTTTGTAAACGATTTTACTTCAGTTGGGACAACTTTGTTTATTTTGTTATTATTTTCTGTTTATTGTTTTTCATTTTGTGTTCATTGTTTATCATTTTCTGTTTATTGTTTAGCACCTCCTGTTTAGTGTTTTTTGTATCATTTTCTGCTTACATAACATTAGGTTATTCGAAGACGCTATAGTAATTAAATTAAGCGAAATACACGATAATAAGGAGGTGTATAGAAAACCTACAGAAGTCTAAGCAGATTAAAAGAGAAAGAGAACGCAGCCCAAGCCATTCGCAATTCACATTAAATACTTTTTAATAATTCACAATTCGCCAAATTTGTTAACCAGCCAACCGGTCGGTCAATCTGTCTGTCATTCCGTTATTCATTCAATTAATTAAAAGGTCTTTAGTCACTCAGTCGGTCAGACAATTAGTCAGTCAGTAAGTCAGTTAGTCATTCAGACATGCTGCCTGCCTGCCCATCTCTGTGTCTGTTCTTCAGTCATTCAGCCGGTAAGTCACTTAGTCATACATTAGTCAGTCCCTCGTTAAGTCATTCGGTCATTAGTTAATCAGTGTATAGTTTAGCATTGTTTGTACCTGTTGCTGTTTCAACCTCTGGAAACGTTTCTGTTGCTGTTTCAACCTCTGGAAACGTTTCTATTGTTGTTTCAACCTCTGGAAACGTTTCTATTGTTGTTTCAACCTCTGGAAACGTTTCTATTGTTGTTTCAACCTCTGGAACCGTTTCTGTTGCTGTTTCAACCTCTGGAACCGTTTCTGCTGATGATGAAGAAGCGCCCTCATCAGCGCCATATTGATCGTTTTGTCCAACCTGTAAGCCCAAACTGTGTCTATTTATTTGGAATTCTTACAACCGAAGACCATAAAATTAACTTATCTGCTAAGAAGCAGACAAAACGTATGCACCACTACAGTAAGTGAGAAAACTTTAGGCTTCATTTAACCACCAACAGATAAATAATCAATTCTCTGCCTCGTTCCGCGGTTTCTATGATAAGGTCACGGCTGAAGGCTCATCTATTTCAGCAGCTTGCTTACCTCATCTTCAAGTCTCTGGGGCATTGTACGGATCTCCATTGAATCGTTCTACCCAATGGGTAATTTTGGGGAATTCGGTTTCGCTTAAAAGCGACCATCGAGTAATGGCTTGTACATCACCATCATCATTATCACCGCCATTATCAATATCGTCGTGGTCAACATCATAAATTGGTAACTTCTAGGGCAGCTGTGTCTAATGCACAAGACATGAACCAAGCTGTAAGGAGATGTCTTCCAGGAAATCAGTCCACTAAGAGGTTTAGATAACGGCGCTACAGAAGATTCTATATTCGATGAGATTTGATCGATCTTGGTCACGTGTTATAAACAGGAGAAGTATTGTTTTTGTGCTTTTTTCATGAATCATATATATGTATACAGTAGCAATTAATTCTACAATTATTACCCAGAACTGATCACAGCAATGACAATCTTACTAAAAATAATTATTAAACAATAATAACAATAGCAATAATTTTCCGACTTACGGTCTGGGTCATCTTTGTAAATGTGTGTAATTTTTTTCATAGACCTGACCATCAATGACCTTAACCAGGAATGATCTGCCGGGTTTTCTCTCAAAGAATTGAATGTCCAATATGCAGTCCTGTTGATTATTTCATCTCTCGTGAACAAACTTCACGTGATGGTCACTTAATGTCTGATCACAGCCAGCCACTTTGATGCAGTTCCTTCACAGCTTGCTAGTTCGAGACAAATGCTTTCTATTCTGATCACTTCTGTCGCTGGACATCTTAATTCGAGTCGGGGTTCAACGCAGCTCTGCACGATTCCTGTTTTAACATGAGGCAGAAATTCAGAATACGTTCAATGCCTGAGTCACCTGGACTGATTTTATAGAAAGCACTCTGATATCGGAAGATGCATGACTTACTGCTGATGTTAATGTTGATGAAGACAGTTATTATTATCAGACAGCAAGGGATAGGACTCGCCACCAGCCACATATGCCAAGGCTAGGAAAAATGAAGTCGCTTACATTCATTCATTCATTCATTCATTCATTCATTCATTCAAAGCATTTATTGTTTCGATGGGAAGTCAATCTGAAGATCGATATCACATTCGCTATTGGACCTACCTTCAATTCAAATCCACACTTCAATCAGAAATAAAGCAAAACTAGAAAGATATTTTCACTTAACTTCATACATCCATAGCAGACTGCTGAAAACAATTTCAGAAAGTTAATAATTGGAGTGCAACCATACTTACCGAAATGTTACAAAACATACAGTAGTAAGTAACACGTTCATAACTGACTAATATCTGCAATATTTAAAAATGTCTTAATCCCGAAGTGAATGTATTTCCATTAGATAAAAGGAAACTATGTGATTTAGTTAACGCATGTATGTTTTGTTCAGCTTCCCTTTATGGTAGGCCTACACGGATACCATTATCAGATTTAGGCCTGTTCCCTTTCTCTCTATATTATCTTCGTCTTTCTCTCTGTGTGCATGTGTGTATGTCTGTGTGTATCTATCTTTCTCCATCTACGCATCTCTCCATCTCTCTATCTGTCTGTCTGTCTGTCTCTTTCTCTCTCTTTCGCCTATCGACTCAAACTCTCTACATAAGGCCACAATTGGATTCCTTTATTAAAGTGATGGATATATAGCCGATTCTAGACGGTTGACGCCGTCCTATTTGCTAGTTCCGCTTGCAGTAACTGATCTAAAGAAATCCTTGAGCTGTCCTAAATGAAGGATGAAATTTCACTACACATATAGTTGCTGTATAATGTGTTGTGTTAGCCTACAATTGCAGCTCACACTTCCTAAGTCGTTAACCAGAATTTGAGTTCGTCGTCAACAACATCATCACCACCACAATCCCATCGCCTTTCTTGCGGTTACGATCATCAATAGGCCTGCCATCATTGTCATCATAATTATCACCATCATCTTCGTCATCATCATCATCATCATCATCACAATCACGACAAACATCATGGCAATAACCCCCACTCTTATCATCACCATAACTTTCACCACAATGCCTAGCATAGTCGTCGTCGTCATTATCATTTCATTCAGTTCGATCATTGTTATAATCTCCGTTCATCGTATGGATTTGTTCGTCATTTCCTTTCCTTCCTTCGAGTCTTGCACACAGCGTCAATTCTGGATTCGGTCAACATGTATTTCTTTTCCACTTTATCAAATCGTCTGACACATTATGAAACCATTTCATCCTTCATTTATATTGGCAACTTGAGATTCATGCCTTCACAATGTCATGTAGCCAACTGATTCCTGTTGACAGAATTCTTGTTTTATCTTGTATGATATCCATTTTATTTTCGTCTACCTAAGATGTCACTATTCGTTTAACTTTAACAGAATTAAGTTCGTCACCATTTTTTTGGGTCGTAAATGGGCGGCTGATGATCCCCTGTAAACTTAGACGTAAGATAAATCTTTGTAAATGTAAATCATTGCAAATGTTAATTTTTGAAAATGTAAATCTTTGTAAATGTAAATCTTTGTAAATGTAAATCTTGGTACATGTAAATCTCTGTAAATAAAAATCGTTGTAAATATAAATCTTTGTAAATGTAAATTTTGTAAGTCTATATCTTTGTATATCTAGATCTTCGAAATCACTCAGCAACACATAAAAGCCACCCGAGGGAGACACGATTAAACATCGCCGCTATTCTAAATTAAGTGCACAAGAGCTCAGGTTGTTTGATCCGTTTCGGGGCTAGGGCATCTGGATCGGACTTTTGTTCCACTTGTAACCGCAGTCTTCAGATTTCTTCTGTCATGGTATGATGATGATAATGATAATGATCATGATGATGACGATGATGGTGAATTGTTATTGGAAGTGATGATGATAACGATTATGCCGCCTACTAAGGTACATGCAGAAGAGAAGAGCAGTCCCGTGAGCTAACCCCGGAAAATAACCATGTCCATGGCGTTATCGACTTCATGTTTCTTAGTCACATAACTCATTTTAAAGTCGAGTTCAATAGGGGGCTCAGGTAAAACAAATCTCGAAATATCTTCAGTTTAGGTCCGGATTTAATCCCCGACCACTCACTGAACAGGTCAGCGTGCTTATCATTGGACTCGGGAAATACGAAGCTACTCTTGATTCTCGATGATGAGGATGATGCCGATGGGGATCGTCGTGGTGGCGATGAAGATGATGATGATAATGGTGATGATGATGACGACGACGATAATGATGATGGCAACAGAACTTTTGAAAATGATGTTTGATGCTGTCGGCCTGCTTGAAATTGATGCTTGGAGGATCTCAAGCTGACTGATGAGAATGATGATGAGGAAGGGAATTGTGATTCAGAGAATCATCACAGCGCTGATTCTGTCGCGTTCATATTCTTTACTGTCTGTTTCGCTGTTTCTGTCTGTCTGTGCGTCTTCGTCAACCTCTGATTCCCCGTCCCTCGCAGTCTCAATCTGTCTGTGTTCCCGTCTGTCTGTGCGTCTCTGTCTTCGTTCTTCTGTGTTGAGGGAGGAGATTCTTTCACCAAACTCAGAATGCATAACAACACGCAAACCACCCACATAGTTTAATCACGTGGCCTTTTAAACTGTATCCGTTCATTCGCCCGCATTAACAGGGCCATATTAAGTTCTTCAGGAGCCCCACTGACTATCAGTGGGACCCTCAGATATCAAATGTCACAACTGCAAGGAAGCCGACAACGTCTACTTTGTGGACTTTGTAGAAGTTACAAAATGCGCATTCACTTTCACATGGTGGCGACACCTAGTGTCAGTTATAATAATTGCAGCTGGTGCAATGGTAGGTCAACGCGTGCTGAACCGGTCAGCCAATTCATGAAGTACACGAAGATGATAAAAGAATAACACACTTGCAACAGTTGTGATACTGGGAGATTTAGTCAGCAGTGCCAACAGGTCTCGCTAGCACGTAACGTGGGTAAAACATATTGGACGCCATAGTTAAGCAAGTGAGTAAGTTATTTTAAGAGGAAGCAAGAAGCAGTGTCACACTTCGCTGCATTTGCTACAATGAAGCAGCACCGCTATAGAGAGCACTGTTTCTTTCCAATAAAATTACATTAAATATTTTCATAGCCATGATCCAAGCTAGGCTTATACAGAGCCAGCTTCCAGCAGTGGAAAGTTTGCGTTTCATCACAGTTCGCGTACCATTACCAAGCTCAGAATGACATCGTCCGTGAGGAAGGTCCGAACAGAGTTTGCAACGCACAGTTGACTGTCTGAAGTGCGTGATAAGAGACAGACCAAGGAATTCGTAAACTGCGCTTTTAGAAATAATCCGAAATGAGTCTTTGAAGTAAAATACGAGTTCTAACCATCCGAATGAAGTTTCCAATCAATCAGTGTGCCACTCAATCAAGTGAATAATGAGTAATAACCCTGCTAGCAAGTCCACACGAAGACCATATAAAACCCATATTCTCATAA
This sequence comes from Allolobophora icterica, assembly GCA_963556255.1. NCBI lineage: Eukaryota > Metazoa > Annelida > Clitellata > Crassiclitellata > Lumbricidae > Allolobophora > Allolobophora icterica. The sequence goes on from OY744603.1 coordinate 72,818,104, forward strand.
GGGATCACTATGGAGCCCATTTGGGTTCCATAATCAAAATCCAGTTGTATTGTAATGCCCACGGAAATGCTGGCAAGGAGGCAGCTGACCGGTTATGACGTGTGCAAAGAGGAGAGGGATTGACGCGGACATGCAGGAGGGCGAGTTATGCCCAATGTGGATGTCGGCGTCTAAGTTTTATACTTTACTCAGTCGAAGTCCCTAGACATCGAGATACAGTAAAGTTTACTGTATCTCGTTGTCTAGGGACTTCGGTCCGTCTTCACAAAGTTCCGTCATCGTTGAGTTTTCATCGAGTTTCACAAAGGTGTAGCACTAGAGTCACAATCGGCTGAAGATGACTCTCAACATAATGTTCACACTGACCTCTCGATGCAGAGGCGCGTTTACAGAAAACGGGGCCCTAGGCCCCAAAATATTTGGGGCCCACGAAGTTAAACTTGAAGCCGTTTTGTGAGCGTTATTCACACTGTAATTATGATTAGTTATAGAAGCTATTTTCAAGGAATGTGAAGTTCTTTGATTTGATGATCTTCATAATAAAAACGTAAGAATATTTACAGGTGTACAGTAGGCTTACTCGTTTACTGCAATGCAATGCAGCAAGGCTAGGCCTATAGGCCTATTATATAACATTGAGCTTGAGCGCCTCTGATTAGCGAACACTGTGAGAGGCGCTTTATAAATGTTTGGACACAATGCAGTACAATACAATATAAAAATGCCTCTAAAATTAATTCTGTGAAATTGAATCTGTGTTACTTACTTAACAAAAACAGCGTAATAGAAATAGAAGAGAAAGTTTAAGTTGCAAAACATGCGAATGCAGAATTAAGAAATTCTACTCACCGCTTCGCATCCCACTATAGGGCTTTCTTATTGCATTTGAGCCTAGCAAGGTTATCAATATGCTGTTCAAAGTTAACCGTTTTTGTTTCAGCAGCTCAATGCAGAGTAAAGCTAGGCTACCTGACCGATCTTGATCAGTGGATATTCTTATATAGCTTTTCAATCTTTTAAGTACAGAAAACGGTATATTAGCGGTAAGACTAACTACAATTTTGCTAGCGACATGCATGTACTTACAAATGCATCAAGCTAGTTTATTTGTCTACTTAGCTCATCTATCGCATGCTCACGCCTCTTTCGATTTGCAGCTCCAGAATCACAGCAACGTTTTATTGAGCTACATTTTAATCAGTTTTTACTATTGCAAAATTTTAATTTTTATTACTGGTTAACAATACTAATAAAAGTTTGAATTACTTTAAACACTAGGCTAAAATCATGTAGGCGTAGACTCTGGGGGGAGCCGGGGCACGTGCCCCCTCCCCAATAACTGAGACGGACTGTACACCCAATGCAACAAGTGTTGAGTGAATAACCAAATCCCCCCCAAGTTTACGCCAGTGTTCTAAAATGATCAGACTAAAACTTTCAACACGTAAACTGCAGCAGACTGTCGTTGCGGCTTGTTGCTAATAACAAGTTTGATGCTATTTTGCACAAAATGAGTTATTTTATTTTTTTTATAAAATAACAACAATAATAAAACAAAATAATTAAAAATTAAAAATTGTCATTTCTTATCATTGAAAAAAATTTCATTCGTTTGGGGCCCTCCAAAATTTGGAGGCCCTAAGCGCGCGCCTATAGTGCGCCTACGTGTAAACGCGCCTGTCTCTATGTCGATATCACTCTCTCGATGCAACAAGAACTCTCTGGATACAAAAGGAACTCTCTACGCGCCTCTTTTCAACCTGATTTATAGAGTTTAGTCAACCAGATCCAAACATCCATTCACAGACACAAGAAAACCGTCACTCAACACACAAGGAGTGTCTACATCGAACACAGCCTATCCTAGTCACTTCCATTTTAAGAAATTTACACTACTGGGACAAAGTTCGGCGTCTGGTTGATCGGTGTTTAACCTCTTATGGAAGAAGGGCGACCTTTTTGTAAATTTCTTCAACGTTCGCTAATCAAACGACTTTTGGGGAATTTGTACACGAAAAGTAGATTTTCATCTTTAAAAAAGTTTATGACTTTTTTTAGTCATTACTCCCAAAAACCGTTCAACTTTCCTTGCTTTCTTCCGCGCAAATCGTTCCTGAAAAAATCTGATGACCTTTTTTTAGGGATTCGTCTCCCCAAAAAACTTGATGACCTTTTTTAGGAATTCATCTCCCAAAAAAATTCTTATCACTTCTTTTTGGGGGAATTTCTTCAGTTTTTCTTGGCAACCGACAATCCATTTTACTAATTTTCATTTTACTGTTGGGACAAATCTTAAAACTCCTCCAACATTTGTCCCACTAGTTATAGTTTCAACATACATTACCTGGGACAAATCAGCCTCACTACTGGGACAAATCCTAAGACTACTGGGACATTTGTCCCACTAGTTATACAGTTAATATATGCCATGTATCGGCCTGTCCCTCTATCGAATATACCCGTAATAGTGGAGTGCCGTGCTTGAGTATTTTGCTGTAGTCATTTCAAATTGACGCAAAAGTTTCCTTTTCAGTACCAATTTGAAGGTAAGGGTCTATAGAACAAATTTGGTCCAAGGGGAAAGCACTCATATAAGATATGAGACCTTGAAGCGTGGGGTTAAGAACCCCCCCCCCCCATCACGCCTATGCGAAATATGTAAACTGTTATAACTTTTGATCGGATGGTCCGATCTGAACATATGTGGTATGTATGGATTCAGGATCAGGAGTTGCAGGTTACGTTAACATGCATATTGCCCATAAAAGCAGTGATGGTGCGCATATCCACAAAATAGCGAAATGGTCATAAGAAAGTTGCTAATAAACCGGCTATAACAAATTGAACGTACACACATGCAGGTAAGTATTACATATTGTTCTTCTCCAGATACTTTGCGCAAGTGCACTTGCACAGAGGTGTACACTTCAATTTTGCCTTCGTGCTCTTGCAGAGAGAGCAGGTACTTGTGCACGGCACTTCACATCCAGGTGGAATACATCCCTGGCAAGGGACAGCGAGGTCCAGAAAATGAGAGCTTGCTTGCCGTCCTCTTCCATCCACCCATGATTTGTGGGGCTGTTGACAGGCATCATGGACCTTTGAGCTGTTGTCCATATGCTCGCTTGGAATACACTCCTTTTGAAATGTTGATCCAAAGAACCACTCGTTGGGGAATTCTCTCCACGTCCCTAGACTTCGGTGAGAACCTCTTCATTCGGACGTGGACAGCGTCATTGGAATCACTGTAGTACAGCCTACAGAAGAATTTCGCTGCCATTTCTTTCAGCCTTGGCGATGTTTGGAACAGAGTGTCGTCGACAGCTGCAAATTGCTCCATGAGGGATTGCACTTCATGGACCAAATTGCAGCGGTATTGCTTACCCTTGAACGTGAAAGAAGACGTGCTGAACTTGTTAATGCATTGTCGTGCCAAGGTTTGAGGCGATATTGTTCAAGGAGATCATTCTAGTTGTCATTCCTGCTCTGAAGGAGACCCAGATTTCTGCGGCAGGATTCAGAGCCTTGATATGATGGAAATTTCTCAAAAAGATTTCGACAACATCTGTATCTCCAGCATGAGCTATCCCAAGTGACTAAGTTTGCAGTTCGTTTCTTCTTCTTCTTCTTCTTCTTCTTCTTCTTCTTCTTCTTCTTCCTCTTCCTCTTCTTCTTCTTCTTCTTCTTCTTCTTCTTCTTCTTCTTCATTGTCCATGGGCTGAAAGCCCGTAGGTGTCCACTGAGCACTTGATTACTCTCTTCCAGGACTCCCTGTCTTGTGGCCGGTGTGTCCTTTTTTTCGTCTTGTGCATAGTGGATTTCGATGTCTTTTTCTTTACGGCAAAGTATCTGCACCCATTCGTCCGACCCTCCTCTTTAGGGACTAGCTCTGGATCTTCCAGAGATAAGATGCAGTTTGTCCTCAGCGTTCTCTTTCTCAGCCCTGTCCCTCTCCCGAGGTACCTGTTGCGCAGCAGGGGCCAGGTTTATTTTAAGGCGACCTGTTTTCGCCTTGTCACAGTTCCATAAACTGGGTTATGCAGCTTTTCTTGGGGATGGCGACGCCACTCGCCTTCCCACTGCACCCTGATGTTACTGCCGCTGTTGGTCCGCGACTGCTTATTCGTCAGGAGATAAATCCCTGCTTATTTCGCAGCTACCCTTCTTACTGAAGGCCGTTCCACTATCCGCCACCTGTGGACGCGCTGAGTAGCAGTTCAGCTCTGCCTCCAGTAAAGAACAACAGTGCGTGTAGGATATGATTTAGGACACGAGTGTCCGCTTCCTGATGGTTGCATTGCTCCATTGGTGGACTGTTTCCTACATGATGGACTTGATCACCTGCAGTGAACAACACATCCTTTTCATCTGGGAACTTTTCTTTTTATATCTTTTCCGACAAGAATGATAACAGTTCCTTCTTGTTATCAACGTTAGCCAGGAACTTCTGTTAATTTCCTGGGACTTTGGCAGTTGCAGATACGTGTTGTCGGGTGCCTGTTCCTCGTTTCCCCTTGTCCCCTTTTCTTGTCAATGCACGATACAGGTCCCAGACAATGTTTACTCTTGACAATCATTTCAATTCGTGGCGAACTCTTGGGCAGAAAAACATGTAGAAATATGACTCAAAATTCATGCCTTGGATATTTGTACCAGGAACTGAATGTATCTGTACTTCGCCGTCAATAACTATGAAGTCGAGAAAATCTGGCACAACTAGCTCCTCGTCCACAGACATGGCGTTACCCCTACTGGCTTCCATGATATATACCAACAAATCAGACTTTGTACAGGAGTTGAGGTACCCTGCGGATAACAACACAGATGGGTATCGAGAAGATTCGTATGAAAAAATTCCTCCAAATTCCCCCCGCGGCAGTCTAGTACAACAAAAGCTTGCCCATAAAGCTCTGAGTTATTTTTGTAATGCTGCATTTTCAGCTTCATTGCTGTCTTCCTATGGGTTTTCTTCTCATGGAACAACATTAAGTTGTTTTGCTTGATGGGTGTTGTCAGAATTGTTTCATGTGAGTCAAGCACACTCTTTCTGAAGTTGTTGTACTGGTTTTGTCCCATTGACTCGATTTCACAGACCTGAAACACTCTTGACACCACCCATCAAGCGAAACAAATTAGGCCTAATGTTTGTCTAACGTTATCAGGTCTTCACTGTCCTCCTCAAAAGGATTCCCCTTGCTCATCAACACATCAGTCAGGTCTCTGACATGGGACTGAAATGATGAGGGAGTTCATCATCATACTTGTCGTGTTCACCACTAAACTCTCCAACAATAATTATGGCTCATTTCCAGGTCAGTCACGATCCAGCGTTCAAGCATGGAAGGGTTCGCTGTGAGACTGATTATGCACCAACTTCTTTCACTCGTTTGTTGGCTTGCTCGTGTGCGTAATCAATTGGCAATGATGAGAAATAGAGCCCTGCGCCGGCCGCACCGCGCCGCAGACGCCGACATTTCGTGGTCGCCGCCACCGCCGATTTTTTTATGTCGGCGCGCCGCCGTCGCCGCCGCTGACAATTCGTCGGCGCGCCGCCGATGACAGTCTGAAGTGTTTATCTGTTTGGCTGAAATCTATTCAGGTAAACAGTACGAGGGTGAGACTTTTTTACTTAATACATGATTATGAGTATCAACAATGGTGTCTTTCAGTTTAGTCTGATACAAACAATGGTCTATATACAGAGACCAATTCAAACGGGCAGCAGATCACCTGGTAAATAATTTGTTTTCAAAATTAACAGGCTTAAGGCCATTCGGTCATTCGATCATTATATATATATATATATATATATATATATATATATATATATATATATATATATATATATATATATATATATATATATATATATATATATATATATATATATATATATATATATATATATATATATATATAGAAGAAGAAGAAGAAGAAGAGGAAGAGGAAGAAGAAGAAGAAGATATATATATATATATATATATAATATAAGAAATCGTGTATATTTACATTTCACTCCTTGTCTTAACAGTAGCCTCTTTGACTGGGGCTGCTGTCATCCGGAATCTTCGATGTGACTTGATGTGTACGCCTGTACTGTATCAGAGCATGTGCAAGTGTATTTATGCAATATGCAAATGCACGCTGCTTCATCTTATTAGAATTTGCCAATACCTATACAGATGTGCAGTGTAATTAAGAATTTTCATATTTGTAAGGCAAATGTTTGCAGGTACCTTCTCCCTCAGTCCCTTTGTTTGTAGTTTAGCTTCATTGTCATGGAGTGGCTTTAGAGAAATTGGCCTCTGGCAACAGGACAAACGGTTGTTCATAGTGACTCATACTCATCAAGTATTCTGACTAGGGCACGTCGCCGACACTATCTAGTCGGCGCAGGGATCTAATGAGAAACGCCGCTTACTTCGAGTTATCATCCATTGCCCCTTGTCAAACTCTACATTGATGCTGTCTGGGAGAACTTCCAGGTCTCGGATAAGGATTGGCATCCACCTGATGTAATTCTGATGATCGAGAGCAAAGAAAAGAGGTATAAACTTCCGCAGGGTTGTGACCATGCGTTTGAACTCTCGTTCTCGATGTGCCTGGATAAACATGAATATGATCTGCTGGTACTTGTGTATGAGTAACCTGAACTTGAATGTTGGACTCTATTGAGAAGCTACCATGACCCAATCCTCAAGGGTCATCTCGGTTCCGCATACTTTTCTTCCCCGAAGATGTCAGGGAAGGTCCACTGCATTTTTTGGCGAGGTCATAGAGTGGTTGGTCCACTACCAACATAGGGACTTGGTGTGGGTTGAGGTGCTCAGTAGTCTTTTTCACTAGTTCCATTCCACTTGGAATCAAATCTGGAGTGGCTGCTTTCTCGTGTAAAAGTGGCAAAAGGGCTTCATTGTATTTTTCCAGTTGTCCAAAAGCATGTGTTGGAGCAGCATGGAATGAAGACAGTACCATAGGGAGTAAACTAGCAGAGATATTTATTTGAGGGATTTCAATAGCCACTTCAGTTATGAGGTGTAATGTTAAAAAATAGCAATTGGCAGCTATCTTGGATTTCTTGGCATAACAGAATTCGTATGATTCATCATTCAGTATTAGCATTATTAAATTGCAAGAAAAGTTTAAATACAAATGAGCTTTTCAAACAACCAAATGTATGCCTATTTTACGATTTCCGATGGCGGCCATTTTGGAAAATAGGCCAAAAGCCCATTTTTCATCTGAGTCCTTGGAATTTCAAGGTCATCTTTTTCGCTGTCCAACAATACTGTAGGGAGAAAACTAGCAGAGAGATATTTATAGGCGGATTTTAATAGCCAATTTAGTTATGAGGCGTAATGTTAAAAAAAATTGGGGCAGCCATCTTGGAATTTTTGGCATACCAGAATATTCGAAACATCAATATTTCGATTTCATATGATTCGTCACTCAGTATTAGCTCTATAAAATTGTAATGAAAGTTTTAATACACATGAGTTTTTCCAAAAAACGAAGTGTATACCTATTTTACGATTTCCGACTGCGGCCATTTTGGAAAATAGGCCAGAAAACACCATTTCTCATCTGAGTTCTTTCCCCTCAGACCAAAATTGGTCTACATACACTCACCCTCAAATTAGTAATGAAAACGAAACTTTTACATCAATTTGAAATGACTGAGTGTCCGGGTCCCTCACTACTTCCTAGCACACTTAACCTGGCAAGATCAACAGTGTAGCCCAACCTAGGTCTTGATATTCCGTTTAAGGGGAGGTAATGCAAAATGAGGACATTTGCGGACAAGGGGGGGGAAAGAAAGAGAGCCCATAGGAGGTCATTTTAATTGACGCACTTTAGGAAGACCTTAAGTTAACGAAATTGGAAATTGGAAATTCAAGTGACAGTTTAAACTGTCGAAATTTACTGCAGTTGTTCATAGACAGCCAGTGGTTCGTAATTTCTCCCATTGTTCAGTTGCTCGTATTCGCAGTCACGCTGGATTCTTTCTGTAGCCACTTCCACTAGTTCGCAGTAATCGCTGGTCGGGGTTTCGGATTTGTTGGCCCCACTATTCAGAGATCTCTCGACCTGTGTGGAACTATCGTTGTTGTAGATGGGAAACGTTGAACCAGCGTTTTCGTTTAGGCTGGATCCCAGAGCTTCGTTCATGTAAATGGCTTCCTTTCTCTCAGTTTCCAGATCAGACATTTTCACTGCGTCTGACGATTTCACTTGTCGTTTCTTTTTTCTGAATGAAAAATATGATTAACGTTGTACAAGTAAAGTTACCAATAATAATAAGTACTAAAGAAATATTATTTATTTAGTTTTAATACTGTTTAGATCTCATTGTCAGAAAATGCTGAAGGATAACTGAAACCATACAAAAGCCCTCTTCTCCCCCACCCCATTCAATCTGGAATTCTGGGAATTTATTGTTATCTTTCTTTCTTAGCATAATTAACTTTGATTTATTTCTAAACAATATTTTGCTTTTGAATTCATCTATTTATCATTTCATCTATTTGTGAATTAATCTATAGAGTGGTCGTTCCTGTTGGATTATACAATGACCCCAAAATACTAGCATCAGTTTAAGACAACGAGTCACCAGTTTATAAAAGTCTCAAAGTCTCGGCGTCGAATTGTTCTTACCTCCGATACATGAAGACAAGAAGTACGACGATTGCTAGCAGAATGACGAGGCAGACGATCACGATCACAACAGTTAGCGTCTCTGAAAGACACACACTTGAATTAGGATTTACAGAGACCCATTTCTTCGTATTCAAAAATGCTTGTAATCATAACCATTGATTAAGTTACCTGGAAGTCATACTTCCACTCCCCATTGTTGAATTCTTAAATCCTTTGCTGACAATAAATGCGATCAGTTAGTAGAAGATTTTACTCCAGTCAGAGCAACTTTGTTCATTTTGTTATGATTTTCTGTTTATTGTTTTTCATTTTATGTTCATTGTTTATCATTTTCTGTTTATTGTTTAGCTCCTCTTGTTAGGTTTTTTAATCATTTTCTGTTAACAGAATATTAGGTAATTCGAAGACGCTATTGTAAATTAGATTAAGCGAAATACACGATAGTAAGGAGGTGTATAGAAAAGCTACAGAAGTCTAAGCAGAAAAAAAGAAAAAGAGAACGCAGTCAAAGTCATTCACAATTCACGTTAAATAATGTTTAATAATTCACAATTCGCTAAATTCTTTAACCAGCCGGCCGGTCGGTCAATCTGTCTGTTATTCCGTTATTTATTCGTTTAACTATAATGTCATTTAGTCATTCAGTCAGTCAAATAATATCATTCAGTAAGTCAGTCAGTCATTCAGTCAGACTGCCTGCCTACCCGTCACTGTGTCTGTACTTCAGTCATTCAGCCGATAAGTCACTTAGTCATACATTAGTCAGTCCGTCGTTAAGACAGTCGGTCATTAGTTAATCAGTGTATAGTTTAGTATTGTTTGTACCTGTTGCTGTTTCAACCTCTGGAAACGTTTCTGTTGCTGTTTCAACCTCTGGAAACGTTTCTATTGCTGTTTCAACCTCTGGAAACGTTTCTATTGTTGTTTCAACCTCTGGAAACGTTTCTATTGTTGTTTCAACCTCTGGAAACGTTTCTATTGTTGTTTCAACCTCTGGAACCGTTTCTGTTGCTGTTTCAACCTCTGGAACCGTTTCTGCTGATGATGAAGAAGCGCCCTCATCAGCGCCATATTGATCGTTTTGTCCAACCTGTAAGCCCAAACTGTGTCTATTTATTTGGCATTCTTACAATCGAAGACCATAAATATCCATTTGGAGGATCCTACCTTACCTGCTTCTGCTCTGTTCTTAGACATTCTCACGCAATTTGGACTTCGACAGCATATAAATCAAGCTACTCATCGATTAGGTGGTCAGCTTGATCTTGTCATTACTAGTGAGGATGATCAAGTAGACGACGTTAAAGTTCTACCAGCGACGCTCTCGGACCATTCTGTCATCAGTTTTACTCTTCCTTCCATTAATCTTCAACCGATTCACTCCATTCGCATGATACGTGGATGGAAATCGTTCGACTCGTCTGCCTTCAGTGCAGCTCTACGTGATACTCTCCTTTCTTCGCCGGATTCTACTCTGGATAACCTCTCAGTTGCTGAACTATTCGACCTATACACTTCCACGGTTACAAGTCTCCTCGACGCCATGTTACCTCGGCGTAAAGTTTGGACACGTCAGCGCCCACTGGCAGTCTGGTTTGACGCTGACTGCCGTCGACTCCGCCGTCGTACCCGATGCCTCGAGCGCCGTAGTCGTCGGACTAAAGATCCTGTCGACCGACTAGCCTGGATTACTCAGCTTCGCTCATTACATCGCCTCTACCATCAGAAGGAAGCTGAATATTGGGAAAAGCTAGTCTTGCGCAACGAAAAAAATCCAAGACGCTTGTGGTCGTCTGTCTCGGGTCTCCTTGGGCGATCATCTCGTTCTACCGAAGCTCCATCTTTCACTGCAGATGAGTTTCAGGAAATGCTTTCCACAAAGATCGACCGACTTCGTGCTTCGACAGCTGATGCTCCTCCTCCGACCTTCACATCTACATCCACTGTCTTCGATAGTTTTCGTCCTATCTCAGAGTTCGACCTTCGTTTAGTATTAACGTCTGTTAATCTTAAATCATGTGAACTCGATCCGCTTCCCCCTTTTGTTATTAGTGACATTTTAGATTACCTTGCTCCCTTTCTTGTTTATCTATTTAATAGATCGCTTTCCGAAGGGTGTATTCCTCCATCGCAGAAGCGTGCTCTGGTCTTTCCTTCGTTAAAAAAGCCTAATCTTGATACTAATCTCTGCAATAATTACCGTCCCATCTCCAATTTATCTTTCCTATCCAAGACTCTTGAACGTCTTGTCTCTCTTCAGCTCCTCCCTTATCTTGAGCAATCTGGACTCCTTCCTGCTAATCAATCAGGCTTTAGGGCTCATCATTCTACTGAGACTGCTCTCCTCTCTCTCCTCTCTGAAATCTACTCTGCTGTTGACAGGGCTGAACTTAGCCTCTTGGCTCTTTCGATGTTTCTGCAGCCTTTGATATGGTAGATCATAGTATTCTCCTTCAGCGTCTTGAGACTTCATATGGGTTGCAGGGCCTTCCTCTTTGCTGGTTTCGATCATATCTGTCTGAACGAACTCAAATGATTATATCGGGCGACTCTAGAACAAAATGGATTCACATTAAGCTGGGCGTTCCTCGAGGCTCTGTACTTGGTCCTTTACTCTTTATTCTCTGCACGGCTGACATTCCTTCTCTTTTCCCACTCTCGGGAGCTACTGGTCATATCTTTGCTGATGATGTGCAAGCTTTTGTCCATGGGTCTCCTTTATCTCAATTGCACTTAGTTGAGCGTATTGAGTCTCTATCTAAGTCTCTCCATTCCTGGATGTCCTCAAATTGTCTCTGTCTTAATGCCTCCAAAACCCAGTTCATTTGGTTTGGCTCCCGTCAACAGTTGCCTAAGATTGATTTCGCCCTCCTCTTGGAAATCTTCCCTCACTACTCCTTTTCATCAAGTGTACGTGACCTAGGTGTTACGCTTGATAGCTCTCTCTCCTTCAAATATCACATCTCTAACCTCACACGTGTTTCCTACTTCCACTTAAGGCGTCTCAGGGCTGTTCGACGATCTGTCTCTTCCTCTGTTTTCACAACGCTGGTCCATGCTTTCATTTGCTCCAGAATTGACTACTGCAATTCGCTTCTAATCGGTCTTCCTAAGGTCCGTCTCATGCCTCTGCAGTCAGTCCTAAATGCAGCTGCGAGATTAATTGCCCGTCTGCCACGCTACTCACGCATTTCATCCTTCATGTTTGAGAAACTGCACTGGCTTCCTCTCTCTGCACGTATTAAGTTCAAAATCCTTATTCTGGTGTCAAAGACACAGCGGGGTCTCGCCCCCAAATATTTAATTGATGTAATTCACCGGCCTCTTTCTGTCTCTTCGCATCGTCCACTTCGCTCCTCAAACAGATTTGATCTCTCAGTTCCTCATACTAGAACAGCTATGGCTCAATCCCGATCTTTTGCCTCAATTGGTCCCTCTCTCTGGAATACACTGTCTCCTTCTACTCGCTCTCAAATTTTAATAAGTAACCCCTCATCTTCTTTTGCTTTCCTCAAGACTTATTTCTTTTCTCTCGGCCTTGCGCACTGGGAGCGCCTCTGAACGGTTCACCCTACTAGAGGCGCTTTATAAATGTTTAAATACAATGCAATACAATAAAATTAACTAATTTGCTAAGATGCAGGCAAAACGCATGCATCACTACAGGAACTGAGAAAACTGTAGGCTTCTTTTAACCAGCAACAAACGAATAATCAATTCGCTGCCTCGTTCCGCGGTTTCTATGATAAGGTCACGGCTGAAGGCTCATCTATTTCAGCAGCTTGCTTACCTCATCTTCAAGTCTCTGGGGCATTGTACGGATCTCCATTGAATCGTTCTACCCAATGGGTAATTTTGGGGAATTCGGTTTCGCTTAAAAGCGACCATCGAGTAATGGCTTGTACATCACCATCATCATTATCACCGCCATTATCAATATCGTCGTGGTCAACATCATAAATTGGTAACTTCTAGGGCAGCTGTGTCTAATGCACAAGACATGAACCAAGCTGTAAGGAGATGTCTTCCAGGAAATCAGTCCACTAAGAGGTTTAGATAACGGCGCTACAGAAGATTCTATATTCGATGAGATTTGATCGATCTTGGTCACGTGTTATAAACAGGAGAAGTATTGTTTTTGTGCTTTTTTCATGAATCATATATATGTATACAGTAGCAATTAATTCTACAATTATTACCCAGAACTGATCACAGCAATGACAATCTTACTAAAAATAATTATTAAACAATAATAACAATAGCAATAATTTTCCGACTTACGGTCTGGGTCATCTTTGTAAATGTGTGTAATTTTTTTCATAGACCTGACCATCAATGACCTTAACCAGGAATGATCTGCCGGGTTTTCTCTCAAAGAATTGAATGTCCAATATGCAGTCCTGTTGATTATTTCATCTCTCGTGAACAAACTTCACGTGATGGTCACTTAATGTCTGATCACAGCCAGCCACTTTGATGCAGTTCCTTCACAGCTTGCTAGTTCGAGACAAATGCTTTCTATTCTGATCACTTCTGTCGCTGGACATCTTAATTCGAGTCGGGGTTCAACGCAGCTCTGCACGATTCCTGTTTTAACATGAGGCAGAAATTCAGAATACGTTCAATGCCTGAGTCACCTGGACTGATTTTATAGAAAGCACTCTGATATCGGAAGATGCATGACTTACTGCTGATGTTAATGTTGATGAAGACAGTTATTATTATCAGACAGCAAGGGATAGGACTCGCCACCAGCCACATATGCCAAGGCTAGGAAAAATGAAGTCGCTTACATTCATTCATTCATTCATTCATTCATTCATTCAAAGCATTTATTGTTTCGATGGGAAGTCAATCTGAAGATCGATATCACATTCGCTATTGGACCTACCTTCAATTCAAATCCACACTTCAATCAGAAATAAAGCAAAACTAGAAAGATATTTTCACTTAACTTCATACATCCATAGCAGACTGCTGAAAACAATTTCAGAAAGTTAATAATTGGAGTGCAACCATACTTACCGAAATGTTACAAAACATACAGTAGTAAGTAACACGTTCATAACTGACTAATATCTGCAATATTTAAAAATGTCTTAATCCCGAAGTGAATGTATTTCCATTAGATAAAAGGAAACTATGTGATTTAGTTAACGCATGTATGTTTTGTTCAGCTTCCCTTTATGGTAGGCCTACACGGATACCATTATCAGATTTAGGCCTGTTCCCTTTCTCTCTATATTATCTTCGTCTTTCTCTCTGTGTGCATGTGTGTATGTCTGTGTGTATCTATCTTTCTCCATCTACGCATCTCTCCATCTCTCTATCTGTCTGTCTGTCTGTCTCTTTCTCTCTCTTTCGCCTATCGACTCAAACTCTCTACATAAGGCCACAATTGGATTCCTTTATTAAAGTGATGGATATATAGCCGATTCTAGACGGTTGACGCCGTCCTATTTGCTAGTTCCGCTTGCAGTAACTGATCTAAAGAAATCCTTGAGCTGTCCTAAATGAAGGATGAAATTTCACTACACATATAGTTGCTGTATAATGTGTTGTGTTAGCCTACAATTGCAGCTCACACTTCCTAAGTCGTTAACCAGAATTTGAGTTCGTCGTCAACAACATCATCACCACCACAATCCCATCGCCTTTCTTGCGGTTACGATCATCAATAGGCCTGCCATCATTGTCATCATAATTATCACCATCATCTTCGTCATCATCATCATCATCATCATCACAATCACGACAAACATCATGGCAATAACCCCCACTCTTATCATCACCATAACTTTCACCACAATGCCTAGCATAGTCGTCGTCGTCATTATCATTTCATTCAGTTCGATCATTGTTATAATCTCCGTTCATCGTATGGATTTGTTCGTCATTTCCTTTCCTTCCTTCGAGTCTTGCACACAGCGTCAATTCTGGATTCGGTCAACATGTATTTCTTTTCCACTTTATCAAATCGTCTGACACATTATGAAACCATTTCATCCTTCATTTATATTGGCAACTTGAGATTCATGCCTTCACAATGTCATGTAGCCATTATCGTTATCGTCGTCGTCAACATCATTAACTGGTAACTTCTAGGGCAACTGTGTCTAATGCACAAGACATAAGCAAGCTGTCCACTAAGAGGTTTAGATAACGGCGCTACAGAAGATTCCATATTCGATTAGATTTGATCGATCTTGGTCATGCGTTGTAAACAGGAGAAGTAGTTTTGTGCTTATTTTCATGAATCATTACAGTAGCAATTAATTGTACAATTATTACCCAGAACTGATCACAACAATGATGATCTTACTAACAATAATTATTAATGTCACTTACAAACAATAATAACAATAGCAATAATTTTCCGACTTACGGTCTGGGTCATCTTTGTAAATGTGTGTAATTTTTTTCATAGACCTGACCATCAATGACCTTAACCAGGAATGATCTGCCGGGTTTTCTCTCAAAGAATTGAATGTCCAATATGCAGTCCTGTTGATTATTTCATCTCTCGTGAACAAACTTCACGTGATGGTCACTTAATGTCTGATCACAGCCAGCCACTTTGATGCAGTTCCTTCACAGCTTGCTAGTTCGAGACAAATGCTTTCTATTCTGATCACTTCTGTCGCTGGACATCTTAATTCGAGTCGGGGTTCAACGCAGCTCTGCACGATTCCTGTTTTAACATGAGGCAGAAATTCAGAATACGTTCAATGCCTGAGTCACCTGGACTGATTTTATAGAAAGCACTCTGATATCGGAAGATGCATGACTTACTGCTGATGTTAATGTTGATGAAGACAGTTATTATCATCAGACAGCAAGGGATAGGACTCGCCACCAGCCACATATGCCAGTGCTAGGAAAAATGAAGTCGCTTACATTTGTGTAGTGTAATGTAAACAGATTCCGTATGTATTTCGACTTCCGTTGGGTTTGCCGGTGTAGATCTGTTTTATCGGATAGAGAGGTTCAAATAGGTCGAGAGCGTCTCAGATGAGTTTCTCTAGAAGAGGCGCTATATAAATATGTGATTATGCTACATTACATTACACGGACCACTAAAATAGCGCCTTTCAGGCACCTCATAAAGGACATACACATAGATGGCTGCATCGGGACCAGCCTTATCGATTGCTCTTCTTCTTCGTCTTCTTCTATTGTTATTAGCCTATTTGAGTGAAAGTATCTAGCTGCAAGTCACATTGATTACCGGGTACTTAGGCCTATGCTTTTAACCAGACAATTAATGCACACGAGCAGCTTTAGTCTTAGGAGTGAATATAGGCACGTACTACTTCTTCCTGATGCAATTCTTCTGTATCACAGGATAATAGAAACCGTTTAATGAACCAGTAGTGATATCTATCGGAAAATTACACATTGACTTCCTAAGAAGATAACAGAAGAAAAGCAGATCTTCAAAACTTCAGTTACGTACTGCTGCCCTAGTCATTCATTCGCTCGTTCGTTCATTAATTCATTCATTCTCAAATTCATCCACTCACACAATTAATCATTCATTCATTTATTAAGTCGTTCATTCATTCATTCATTCAAAGCATTTATTGTTCCGATGGGAAGTCAATCTGAAGATCGATATCACATTCGCTGTTGGACCTACCTTCAATTCAAATTCACATTTCAATCAGAAATAAAGCAAAGCTATAAAGATATTTTCATTTAACTTCATGCATCCATAGCAGTTAATAACAATTTCAGGAAGTTAATAATTTGAGTGCAACTATACTTACCGAATTGTTACAAAACATACGGTAGTTACAGTAACACGTTTATAACTGACTAATGCCTGTAATATTTAAAAGTGTCTTAATCCCAAAGTGAATGTATTTTCATTAGCAAAAGGAAACTAGATGTATGTGATTTAGTTAACGAATGTACGTTCTGCTCAGCTTCCCTAAACGGTAGGCCTACACGGATACCATTCTCAGATTTAGACCTGCCCCCCTATTTCTCTCTGTGTGCATGTGCATGAGTATCTATCTTTCTCCATCTACGCGTCTCTCCATCTCTCTTTCTGTTTGTCTGCCTATCTGTCTGTCTGTGTGTCTGTCTGTCTCTTTCTCTCTCTCTATCGCCTATCGACTCACACTCTCTACATAAGGCCACAATTGGATTCCTTTATTAAAGTAATGGATATTGCCTTTAGCGTTAGAAGCCGCCAGAGGATTATAAGGCGTAGCCGATGCTAGACGGTTGACGCCATCCTATATTTGCTAGTTTCGCTTGCAGTAACTGATCTAAAGAAATCCTTGAGCTGTCCTAAATGAAGGATGAAATATCACTACACAGTTGCCGCGTGATGTGTTAGCCTACAATTACAACTCACACTTCCTAAGTCGTGAACCAGAATTTGAGTTCGTCGTCGTCGTCGTCACCATCATCATCACCACCACAATCCCATCGCCTTTCTCGCGGTTACGATCATCGACACCATGATTGTCATCATCATAATCATCACCGTCATCATCGTCATCACAATCACGACAAACATCATGATAATCACCACCACTCTCGTCATCACCATAGCTCTCACCACAATGCCAATCGTAGTTGTCGTCGTCGTCATTATCATTTCATTCAGTTCGATCATATGATCAATGTTATAGTTTCTGTTCATCGTATGGATTTATTCGTAATTTTCTTTCCTTCCTTCGAGTCTTGCACACAGCCTCAATTCAGGATTTCGTCAACATGTATTTCTTTTCCACTTTTCCAAATCGTTTGACACATTATGCAGCAATTACATGTGTAATGATATTTCATCCTTCAGTTATAATGACAACTTAAGATTCATGCCTTAAATTTAGCCCACTGAGTCCTGTTGACAGAATTCTTGTTTTATCTTGCGTAATATCTATTTTAATTTTCATTTAGCTAAGATTTCACTTTGCGTTTAACGTCAGCAGGAATTAAGTTCGTCGTCACTTTTGTTAGTCGTTAATGAGCGGCTGATGATCCCCTGAAAATTTATACGTAAGGTAAATCTTTGCAAATGTAAATCTTTGCAAATGTAATCTTTGTAAATGCAAATCTTTGTAAAAATAAATCTTTGTAAATGTAAGTCTTTGTAAATGTAAATCTTTGTAAGTCTAAATCTTTGTAAATGCAGATCTTCGAAATTACTCAGCGACACACAAAGCCACCCGATTGCCCGTCACTCGCAGCCTCAATCCGTCTCTGTTCTCGTCTGTCTGTGCGTCTGTGTCTTCGTTCTTCTGTGTTGAGGGAGGAGGTTCTTTCACCAAACATATATGTATAACTACACGCAAACCACCCACATAATGTACTCACGTGGCTTTTTAAAAACTGTATCCGTTCATTCGCCCGCATTAACAGGGCCATATTAAGTTATTCAGGATCGCCATTGACTATCAGTGGGACCCTCAGAGATCAAATGTCACAACTGAAAGGAAGCCGACAACGTCTACTTTGTGGACTTTGTAGAAGTGACAAAAGCGCATCCACTTTTCATATGGTGGCGACACCTAGTGTCAGTCATTGCAGCTGGTGCAATGTAGGTCAACAATTGCTGAACCGGTCAGCCAACTCATGAGGTACACGAAAATGAAAAGAAATAACACACTTGCAACAGTTGTGATACTGGGAGACTTGGTGAGCAGTGCCAAAACCGACACCAGGTCTCGCTAGCACGTAAAGTGGGTAAACCATACTGGACGCCATAGTTAAGCAAGTGAGTTAGTAATTTCATTTGGAGAGGAATCAAGAAGCAGTGTCACACTTCGCTGCAGTTGTTACAGTGAAGCAGCGCCGTCACAGAAAGGACTGGTTTCTTTCCAATTAAATTACATTAAATATTTTCATAACCAAGATCCAATCTAGGCTTATACTAAACGAGCTTCCAGCAGTGGAAAGTTTGCGTTTCATCACAGTTCACGTACCGTTACCAAGCTCAGAACGACATCGTCCGTGAGGAAGGTCCGAACAGAATTTATAACGCACAGTTGACCATATTCTCATATGGGGTCAGTATGGGGCCCATTTGGGTCCCATAATCAAATATCCAGTTGTATTGTAAGGCCCACGGAAATGCTAGCAAGGATGGAGTTGTCCGGTAATGAAGTGCGCAAGGAGGGGAGGGATTAATGCGGAGAAGGGAAGGGTAAGTTATGCCCGATGTGGACGTCAGCATCTAAGTCTTAAACACGGAGTTATTTTAGTACAGTCTGTGCCCTAAACACCAATTTCAGTTAGATAGAAGACAGTCTTACTACGTTGGTCCTATTTCTCTGGACGTTGTAATGTCCCAGGACCCCACTTCGTAGCACAATAATTATTAGCCTGGGTTGCCTAATCTGGGCTTTGCTACTCCCTTGAAGAGGAGGGTAATGCAAACTGAGGATATTTGCGGACATGGAGAGGATAGAAAGAGAGCCTACATGAGGTCACTTTTATTAACGCACTTTAAGGAAGACCTTAAATTAACAAAATTTGAAATGCAAGTGACAGTTTAAACGGTTCCGGTCCACTATTCCGGGGTTCGCTATTCCGGGGGTCCGCTATTCCGGGGATCCGACGGAATATACATACATACAACATACATACGTGCATACATCCATACATACATGCATACAAACATGCATACATACATACATGCATACATACATGCATACATACATGCATGTACATGTATGAATGTATGCGTGTATGTATGTATACATACAAACATGTATGTATGCGTGTATGTATACATACATGCATGTATGTATGCATCTATGTATATATATACATGTATGTATGCATATATGTATGTATGTATGCATGTTTGTATGCATGTATGTATGTATGTATGTACGCATGTATGTATGTTGTATGTATATATATATTCCGGCGGATCCCCGGAATAGCGGACACCCGGAATAGTGGACCCTCGGAACAGCGGGCCGGTACCGTTTAAACTGTGGAAATTCACTGCAGTTGTTCATAGACAGCCAGTGGATCGTAATTTCTCCCATGGTTCAATTGCTCGTATTCGCTGTCACACTGGATTCTTCCTCTAGCCACATCGTCTAGTTCGCAGTAATCGTTCGTAGAGGTTTCGAAATTCTTTTCTCTACTATTCAAAGACTTCTCGAACTTCTTGGAACTGTCGTTGCTGTAGATGGGAACCGATGAACCAGCGTTTTCGTTTAGACTGGTTCCCTGAGCTTCGTTCATGTAAATGGCTTTTTTTCTCTCAGTTTCGAGATCAGACATTTTGACTGTGTCTGACGATTTCACGTGTGGCTTCTTTTTTCTGAATGAAAAGTATGGTTTACGTTGTGCAATTATAGTTTAATTGTTTTTAGGTCTCATAAGTAGAAAATGCTGAAGAACAAAGTGAAGAAAACGAACAACAGAAATTAACTATGAAACCATAGAAGATTCAATCTGGAATTCTACTTGTTTATTGCAATCGTCATTTTTTCTTATCATTATTAACTTTGATTTATTTCTAAACAGTATTTGCTTTTGTATTCATCCATTTATCATTTAATCTATTTGTAAATTATTCTATTTATCTATTCATCAATTTATCTATTCATTCAGTTACAAAATCATCTAACTATCCATTCTTCTATTTGTCTATTCGTCTGTTTAACTGTTCATCTATTTATCTATTCATCTGTTTGTCTAGTTATCTCTTCGTCTAGTTATCTATTTTGGATTTACAGATTATTAAATATTTTAGTTATTTTTTGTAATTCAAAATTTAAATGGAGTATTCAAAATATTTTACCTTCTAACCACGATGACCGAAACTGAAGCGACGATTGCAATTATCACGATCAGACAGACAACACATGCAACGACAATTCCAGGAGTAGCTGAAGATTCAACATCTATATAAATAAAGAGAAGACTCTGTCTGTCACAGCGATGTTTGACCGCGATGCATTTCTACAGCTTTGTACCTTTTCACTCCAAACCTTCACTACTGTCTCGGGGTCGGCATTACACCGTTGGAGGCTTCGCGTCCCCCGTTTTCACCTCTTCCATGGTGTTCCGGGCCAAAACCTCTCCCAAACCCCCACTTTTTACAAATTCGAGTCGACCTATTTTCATCGCCAGATGGCGCCGCCCGAGAAGATTCTATGTGTTGTTTGACCGCGATGTATTTCTACAGCTTTGGAGCTTTTTACTCGAAACCTTCACTGAACTATTATTCATTTGTTGCCGCGCGAATGTTGCGTTTTGTTTCCGTTCTCAGTATTTCCGAAACCCGAGCAACGCCGGGTTCACCAGCTTATTCGCTACAGGGATTGAAACTTATAACCCCGGGCAACGCCGGATAAACCAGCTAGTAATTATATAATTAAACAGAAGTCAAATAAAACAAATACAACTTGGTGTATATTAGAAATTGCCCTTACTCCTATATTCAGAAGACAATCTCATCATAATCAGGACAAATTAAGATGTAAAATTAATTACTACCAGACGCTATCGAAAAGAGTTGTAAACCGTGAATGCGTAATGTAGTTTAAGTGTAATGCACGGCAATGCACTCTAATGTAGGCCTAGTGTTATGCAGTTTAATGTAAAGCAGTGCGATGCAGTGTTATGCCATGTCAGCGGTGTGATGTAGTGCGATTCAATACGGTGTGATGTAATGCAGTCTAATGTAACAAGCGATAAACACAGTATATTGTTTAAACAGATTTACACATATATTTCTTATCGTAATCTGGACTAGTGTACCATAATCTAAAAACTTATATAGCGCCATTGCTTTTTCTACAATCGATCGGTCGATGGTTGCGGTTAAGTATTATAGTTGGGCAGAGTAGAATCCGACGTGGAAATGTGGAGAGGACGCAGGAGGATAAGGATGCTTTCATTGAGGATATGGAGACACTAATTCGGTCTTTGCTAGCAACTGAATCTGTGGGGGTAGGGGCAGATATGAGTGGGCACGTGGGCAGGGCTGTAGTCGAGGGTATACGCGGGTATACAGCGTATACTCACCTCTAGAGAAATTTGAGAGCGTATACCGCCGTATATACTCAGGGCTGTAGACGAGGGTATACGCGGGTATACAGCGTATACTTACCTCTCTAGAGACAGCGTAGCCACTGAGTAATGAAATTTTGAGAAAAAAGAGTTTTTGAAAGGTTTATAGGGCGAATGACTAAAAAAAAGTCATCAACTTTTTCAGAGACGAAATGGTAAAAAGTCAAAAATTCTAACAGAATTCTGAAAATTTTCTTAGACGAATTCCTAAAAAAAAGGTCAACAGAATATTTTTAGGGTGACACCAGCCCTGCTCACCGGTAGCGTATACTCACCTCAAATTTTACCACTACAGCCCTGCACGTGGGTCTGGAGGCTGCTGGATACGGAGACGTGCATGGAGGACAGAAAACAGTGATAGAAATGAGGAAGGGGAAAGAACCTTGGAGATGGGACAAAGCCTAGATCTGGTCATTGTTAACACATATTTCAAGAAATCTCAGGAGCATCATGAAGGCGGACGTGCATGGACATCGCAGCCGGGAACGCCAGAAGAAGAGATGGACGGACATGGTTCCGCAGGACCTCATGCTTCTCGGCTTCAAAAGAAATAAGGTACCGGAGATCGAGCGAGATGGAGACAGAGGATCCGAGTGGCTGACCCCTCCCCAGCGAGGGATTAATCCCAGCCTGACGGGAAAGAAGAAGAAGAAGAAGAAGAAGAAGAAGAAGAAGAAGAAGAAGAAGAAGAAGAAGAAGAAGGAGGAGGACGAGGACGAGGACGAGGACGAGGAGGACGAGGACGAGGAGGAGGAGGAGGAGGAGGAGGAGGAGGAGGAGAAGAGTCGCAAACGATACCAACGCTGGGTGAACTGGCAGGTCTTGAGAAAAATGTCGAGCTATTGGTGTTATGTTATTTTCACCAATTTCACAAAATTTCGTGAGAAATGAGATAAATTTATGCAGCATTGTTCTGAAGTATCTAAAGCACGTTTTAAATGATGCAAGTAAATAGCAGAATCACTATTACCGCTATCAAAAACAGATTTACGATTAAACAATCACTCGTTTCTGTAGTCCAGAGTTTAATTGGCAGGGTACCAGCCAAGCATCAGCGCTATATAAATGTTCAGATATCGACATACATAATTCATTGATCAAAATAAAAAATTACCTATGATTTGATTGCAACTTACTTGGTGGATCATCCAAGCAGTTGTATGTGATGCGTTCAAAGTCGTTATGAGACAACCAGCCCAAATCCCCACAAGGAATCTTTTCCTTGAGAACGTCAACGGTGCAACTTTGTTTATTATTACATCTACGATCGACATCCGTTCTATGGTTTTCATTCGCATTATGAGCACAGTCGTCATCTCTGATGCAGCACGGTTCCCCAAAGCAGTTAGAATCTCCAAGGACGACGGCTGTTATCTTTATGACCTTCATCTCTTCACATCTTAAACTCAGTCGAGATCCAACGCAACCCTGCACAATTTCTGTCACAAAATCAAACACAATAGGCCCCTATACTATTGTTTGACCATAGAACACGAAGACCACAAAAAGCAATTGCCGAGTTGTTATTGTTGATGTAGACAACAAGGTAAAGACGATTATCTTGACGATAACGACGACCAAATTGCCGTCACTACGGATGATCTCACTAAAACCTGAGGTATAAACACGACACAATGCGTGTATGCGGTAATGCTACTCAGTCAGATATTATTTCGCAATAGATGCTTACCATACTTATTAGGCCCTACCTATAAAAACATTAAGGAATAACATAATGAATTCTGTAATAGCTAGAATTGTTATTGAAAGATTGTGTTAGGGCGGCCCTGTTAGCGGAACTTGTTGTTCCTTTGTGTTTACCCATTGTCACGGAACTTCATGCCTGTCATAACACTGTGTTTAATTGTTATGGTGAATAATAAAGTTGATTGATTGATTGACGCGGACAGTTGATTACTGAAACGTATGAGACACACTATAAATTCCGAATTGCATGTATGTATCTATGTTGTATGTATGTAATATTAGTAATCATACGTGCATTTATATGAATGTATGTATGAATGTTTGCATAGATGAATGTATGTATGCATGTATACTTGGTATAACTAACTATTGCCATCAACATACTAAGCCAATTTTATCTAGCAAAGTAAATTTTAAAGAGTGCATTTTTTCAGTACATATATTATATTACCTGACAAATTTCCTCGAAAGCAGACTAAAAGGGAAACCACCTGTAGGATCGAACAGCTGCGTCCACCGATGGAAAATCTCATCTTCATTTCCTATATAAAACAAATCACTCCAATTTTACATACTCAATGTTCCTCATATAAGGTAATTTACAGATTTACTCACATGGTGGCGCTCCGGCGTGTTTACGCAAATGTTCAACACGGTCGTGTATTTTCACTGCTACTGCTTTGTTTGACCGTGGTTAGAATGGAAGCGCTCCTGAGTAGATAACCTTGAAGGGGCGCTATAGAAAACCTCCGAAATAAATAAATAAATAGATTTAATAGCAGGTTAGTTTCCAGTTCAGAGATTCGTTTCAAACACAGGTCTAATGAAGAAACGGTAAGTCCAAAAAGTAAGTTATTTGTGAATGTTTAAAAATCAGTCTTTCGTCCAGCACAGTGTTAAGACCAGCATGTGGCTCACAGCAGTACTCAGCAAAAGTACACTACAACAGTAAACTGTAACACGATCAGTACCCTATAACAGTACGCCATAACAGTATGCCATAACAGTATGATGGTGTCATTGGTTAAAATTAATTGTTAAATCCTCTCTCCCTCTCTTCATCTTTTACCCTCTCAGTTTCCACTTCCTCACACTCATTCCTCTCTCTTCCTCGGTAGGCCTACTTCACAGACATAATGTTCTTAATGAGCTATGTAAAAAATTAAGGCTATCGGCTATGCATAAAAATTAAGGCTAAGACAGATGACAGTACCTCTTTGGATCAGTCTCGCAAAAATCCGTTTCCAGTCACAAACTGCTCTCACAGTCCTGATTCGTGTTCAGCTATTCGGAAAACGAGTGACTAAACCCATTACTTAGTAGACCTCACGTGTCAGCCCATTGTAAGCGACCGTCAGGTCACGAAGTATAGGAGGATTTGACCTACTTGTCAACTAATTGGTCACCTGTTTACACTATACGGCATCAGGTGCCGATTGCGGATTCATATCTTAATTTATAATGGGATAGGCCTAAAACAAATAACTGACTAGTATTAACAGATAACTTTTTAACTAATGTTGATACTTCTGTAGCGCAAGTATCATACCTCTCACGGTTTGAAAATCATCCGCGATGCATGGCTCTAGCATTGCTGAACTAGAAAAGAACAGAACCTCTCTCCTCCGCCTTTTTCAAGCCGTCCCCCGCTCTTTCCTTCATTGTTATTCAGTCTCCATCCTTTCTTTTTTCTTTCTCTGTACTCTTCCTCCGTCCCACCTTCCTCCATTCTTTATCCTCACTTTTAACTCTGTCCCTCTCCTCCAAATCCTTTTATGCCGTTTCCTTCCTCCTTCCTCCCACCCCCAACCCATCCCCCATCCCTCTATCCTTCTGTCTTTCTATCTCTTTATTTTTGGCTGTCTTTCCAATTCCGATGCTGTTGCACACAATACCTCCATCTTCCCTATCCCAACCTTCCCTCTGTCTGTCTCTCTGTATGTCTGTTTGTTTGCTTGTCTGTCTGTCTGTCTGTCTGTCTGTATAAAAAGTAAAAACACGCCATTGGATCCATTAATAAATCAAGGCTGCTGTTACCAGATACATTTTCATATACACACCAATGGTAAACTTTTTTAGAAAACTTTTACGCTTAATTACCAAGGAATAATTCAATCTAAGAAATAAAAGTCTAAAAAATAAATGATAAGAGAGAAAAGTCACATTAACTAGGCCTAAATATGCACTTGACTGCAGGCACTAGTTACTTCCAACAACGAATGCAGATGAAAGTTAAACTTCAAAAATATCAGACACTAACGACGTATTTGCAAAGAATCGTCAAATTCAATTTCAGTGGAAATATTTTGGTCAGGATAAACTGGTGCTATAGAAATGTGATACTGATTACGCGCATCACGTGACCAATGAATAAAAGACCAACCATGCAGATGAGCGAGAACGAGGTTATGATGTGGAAGCCAAAGATCTCCCAACTGTGGAGCAACGATCACAAGCACAAACTTGAGCATGTCCATGAGCAGTTTGAGCGACTTCTGGACTCCATGAACGATCCCTCGCTCCTTCTCAAGCACCGTGAATTTTTAAAGATCTTATGAATATTCAATTATTCATCCAATATACGATCCACTGTGCCGGCCATAGGCACAGGCAAAGCAGGCAGTTGCTTGGAGCGCCAAAATCTAGGAGGCGCCATTTTCACAAACACTGTTTTGACTGTTTTATGTTTTTTTACTTTACTAACCATTTTTTCAATTACAATGATTATTTTCATTTGAATTCAAACTTTCGCTTATGGAACAAATTTTAAAATAATTATTGACTTCATTGCAACCATTTCAAGTAATTTAATTTCAAAACCGCGCAAATTTTATTTTAACCATTTAAATTTAATTATTTCACGTCGGTCTGCACTCTGTAGGCGAAATCTTTGTCTGTAATAGACCTGACCGTCCGCAAATCTGATGCTGACATAGTGACATCTTTCGACTTAAAATGCCAACAATTGAAGAAACACCGTAGTATTTATAATCTCTGTATATATCTTTAGTTGTTTCTGACTGCCGAGCAGACATCGGAGTGGCATTGTTTATTTTGAAAATTTAGTTCAGGGTCTTGCCAATACCTTTCTGGACGAATTGCAGAAATGCAATCTTTCCATTACCAATTGCAGAGACCAAGGAGGATGACAACGGAGCCAACATGAAAGGTGAAAATGTGAGACTGGCTAATCGAAAACTGCAAAAACCGACACTATAGGCCTATATGTTGCCAGCATATAAAGTGGGTAAACTATAGTGGACTAGCTATTTTTTTCAATTGTGCAGAGCCAACATTATTATCATCTATATGTATAATTACTCATTTAAAGCGTTACTATCTAATGATCAAGCATCAATTGATGGCGAGGAGCAATTGTGAGTGAAGGACTTGTTCAAGGTTTTTACACAGTAACCGTCTCAGAGGAGGAGAGCTGAACCCATACTCCATACTCTCCATGTTACATGGCGAGCGCTCTGACCAGTCGTTTACCGTGCCCCACGAAAGCCTATCAACCCCGATAAGTAATTTATTGGGACGGAAGCAAGAAGCAGGGTCACAATGCGCCATAGTCATCACAACGAACCAGCGCCATTACAGAAAGTAGGCCTACTCTTCACTTCCCAATAAAAACCGCATTCAACTATTATAACTAGAACAGCAGAGATCCTCCTTAGGCTTTTATCCAAACAATACTTCCATCGAAGCGAAGTGTGTCCATATCATCATAGAAAGTATCAACACTAAGCTAAGAAAAACACAGAAGTCGTTTATTATGAACTTCTGCAAATACAAGGAGAGAAAGGGATCACCTACATATGCGGACAAGAGGAGAGGCTTCATGTCCAATTCGGACGCCCCATTTACTTTGGAATGTATACAGTGATTTCGGTTCAGTGTGTGCCTTAAACACCAACTTCAGTTCGGTGGTCTGTACTGCGTTGTATCTAATTAGGTCTTGGTACTCTGCTGGAGGGGAGAGTAATGCAAAATGCTGACAAAGGAGGATGGGAGATATACACAGTAGATCATATTTCCAGAGTCATTTAAGGGCGGCCACATGATGAGAAAATTTGAAATTCAAATGATAGTTTAAACTTTCGAAATTTGCTTCAGTTGTTCATAGACAATTAAGTGTTCGTAATTTCTCCCATCGTCCAATTCCTCGTATTCACTGTCACTTTGTATTCTTCCAGTAGCCAACCCCTCTAGTTCGCAGACATCGCTTGCCGGGATTGTTAAAGCTTTTTTGCCACCATTCAGAGATTTTTCAACCTCTTTGGAACTGACATTGCTGAAGATGGGAAACGATGAGTCATTGTTTTTATTAAGACTGGTTCCCAGAGCTTCGTTCACGTAAATGTCTTCCTTTCCACCATTTCCCATATCAGACGTCTTGACTGTGTCTGGCAATTTCACTTGTCGCCTCTTTTTTCTTAAACAAAAACACGATTTTCATTTTGCAATAATTGCTATTAATTACTGTGATTAGCATTGCTTATTTTTAATGGTATCTTGCTCTGGTAGGCAGAAAATGCTGAAGGACAAAGTGAACAAGCGAAAGATAAAAAAACCCATTGAACCATAGTAGATTCATTGTGTATTTAACTAATTAAAAAATTGATTCCTTTGTTTATATATCATTGTTATTATCATTATTATTTTTATTATTATGCAATGGGCCTATATTTCTTGCTCATAAAGCCAACGCATTGATAAACAGACTATAAATTGTTGTCTTCACCGTCAATTTATTTATTCGTCTATTTATTAATCTATTTATCAATTAATATATTTATCTATTCATCTATTTGAGCATTTGTGTATTTATCTCGTCATATATTTATATTATCATCTGGTAATCTTTCTAAACCTATCTATTTGTCTATTTATCTGTTTATCAATTCATATAATTCATTTATTTTTAAATCCATGTATCTTTTCTTATATTTCTCTATTTATTTGCTCATTTTTAACTGTAATTCCAAATGGACATGCAATATTGAGAATATTTTTACCTTCGAACTACGATGACTGAAACCGAAGCAACGATTGCAATTATGACGATGACACAGACTGCACATATGATGACGATTCCAAGAAACACTGAAAAAGAAGTAAAATAAAAACAAATACAATTATATTAGAAATTCGTCTTCTTCCGATGTTGAAAGACAATGTCATCATAATCAGGCCAATTTATGTGTCAGTTAATTACGAGCATATATAGTGACAACTATCAACTATAGATGAGAAACTGCATAGGCTGGGTTGCGTGTTTGCACGACCGACAGACTACACATAAGGCCTAAGATGATAAGTGGAGGAATCGCTAATGAGAGACGCCAACTAAAATCAAATACATCACTTTAGAGTATATTAGAAATTGCCCTTCTTCCAATGTTCAGAAGTAAATGTCATCATAATCAGGCTAATTGAATGTGTCAAATTAATTACGATTAAAACAACTATCAACTATACATGTATTGGGACTTTGTTAGTCGTGCCCCATATACGAGTGTTTTTTTACATTTTGTGTCTATTTACGTGTAGGCCTACATGAATTATAAAAGGCCACAGATATTTCCGGGTACAGGGCATAGCATGAACACAGATATAGGCCTACTGAGCATGCGCTCCTTTCAGAGCACAGGCTTACCTAAATTGTTTAAGTCCGCGGTCTGTTCTTCTGCTGGACCGCTGTCACGTGGTTCAGAGCCGTTTTTACACTTATCACCTGTAGGCTGTTTGACAGTCGAATTCAACGTGTCATCTAGAAGCAAATTTATAATCTTCGGTTGACAAAGTCACAAGAGATACCAACCTTAGGCAAACTGACACAAACAGGTGTTGATACAACCTTGTTACTGAATACTTTGTTTCCATTCCATGCAACCTACTTTTTAATGGACTGATGCGTCATTGCTTATATGATTTTCTTCGAATAAACTACTGATGACAGTGATAACAGAAATACTGAATAAATTTTCATTTTTCAGTTTTTCTGAATCTAAAATCAGTTTCATCAACCAAATTCTTCAGTCGTTAATGTTTTATGTGAAAACAATGTTAAGAGGGTTTGTCTATATATTACATAATTGTTTAAATTTCTCATAAATCTATCTTAATTTTAATTATTATCATTATTATTGCTATTATAATTATGTGATCATTCTAATCGTATAGTGGTGAAATTTCAATTAATTTTTTAATATGGAAATTAATATTAATTATAGCAGAGGATATGATAAGAATGTCAATTTACTTCGTGGTTCATCTCTGCAGTTGTATGTGATTCGTTCAAAGTTGTTGTTAATCCACAGGTTCATGTAGCCACAAGTGATGTTTGTTTTGAGAACTTCCACAGTGCAACTTTGTTTATTATCACATCTGCGTTGGACATGAGTTCTGTGGTTCTTGTTTGCTGCACGAGTGCAATCCTGATCCTTAATGCAGCACGACTTCCAAAGACATTCAGATTTTCCAAGGACTACGTCTGCTACCTTGATGACCTTCATCTCTGGACATCTTAGGCTGAGTAGAGATTCAACACAGTCCTGCGCAATTTCTGTTACAATATCAAACACATACTTCTGTTATGGAAGGTATCAGACATGCTGAGAATTCAGAATTGTGTGTATGCTGTTACACGTCGGCGTGTTGTACCATGTGTAAGAGAAGAGGATTGGTCACGCGTCATATGGTTTTGGCGGGAAAGCCGCAGAGGCCTATTTAACACTTTAACGACGAGCTGCATTGGTTTCCCAGTCACTTTTAGTGCACTCTCGTGGATAAAGTGTTAAGGAAGGACGCTGCTTATTAACTTCAGACTGATGTTAGGCTTCGACCTGTTGACAGAGGCGTCTATCCCCCAAGTCACTGGAGCAACTTACCCTCCCCTCCCTTCTCTTCCCATTCCCCTTCTCCCTCCCCCCATTAATGATGGCACATACATTGACAGATCTCCCCCTCCTACTTTTTGGCTGGAGCGTTTGCTTCAACGTTTCTATGGAGTAGACGCCTCTGCCTGTTGAGGTCGTTTCTCTGTAAGTTGCTACAGTCTCTACGCGGTCTACGGCATGTAATCGTATACATCTGGTCTCCGTCTGTGGATGACATTTGTAATTGTTTTGAACCAGGCGCGTTATGTATCTCTTCGAGACTCGCTTGTTTTGTCGTTGTCGCCGAGATTGACTGACGCTTGCAGTCTTCGTCTTCTTGTTGCAAATGTGCACTTCGCATGTAAATAACTCAATAGATATTGGTTTTGTATTGGACAGAGATATTTTGTTAGATTTCTTTTCCAACTGCATTCATTACATTTCAAACTCTATTACCTTTGCCAAAGCCACAAAAGGCATAAATTGTCTGGCTGAAGATGTTCACAACAACTGAAACAGCGAAACGGTATAATGTCACTTCTAATGTCACTGGGTGAAAGCTGCAGGTCATTGCGACTGTTCTAATCCATGCCTATCAACATTCTGTAGGCTTCTCATAACTAGCTAAACCTATCAACATACTATACTACTTAGAACTTGCTAAGGTTATCAACACAATTAGGGTATTTAAATAGCACATTAAATTTTTGTCAGTACGTACCAACTGATACATTTCCTCGAAAGCAGACGATAAGTGCAACCACCTGTAGGGTTGAGCAGATGCGGCCTCTGAAGGAAAATTCCATCTTCATTTCCTAAGAAAAGAAACTGCGCCGATCTTATATAATCACAGGGCTCGTTCCTCTTGTAAAGCAAATGTTTAGGTCTCTTAAGAATCAGTGATTCTTTTCAAATGCAACCAAGACACTAACTGTTAGTCCATCCTGGGCTAAACAGTTCCCCGAATCATCAAAAAGCAGTCTTTTAATCCATTTAGTGTAAATTCCAGTAAGTGGCTCACAACAGTAACCTATAACAGTATTCCATGAAACGGAACCACATTATAGCGGTGCACCACAACAGCTAACAGTCAAATAACGACAGTACCTTCTTGGATAATTTAGGTCAAATCCGTGTTCAATCGAAATCTAGGCCTAGGCTCAGTCTTCACAGTCACGAGATTCAAGTTCAGTTATCTGGAAAAGTTGACGCTCATTGCGGACCTAGCTTGAGCCCAATAAAAGTAGTGTCACGTAAGAAGTAAACCTTAGCTTTGACCTATTGTATGTTAATTGACCATCCGTTTCATATTATAACGTGACCATAGCGGATTCATCTTGATTGAAAAAGAGTTTAAACTGGCTAGTATTTAGGCCTACAACTGAGAACTCTCCGGTTACAAACCTTTCACCTAATGCAGATAACGCAAGTATAATTCCTTTAACAAATTGAAAATTATCTGTGATGCTCAGCTGTAGCATTAGCCACTCTGCAAAACAGACCTCTCGCCACCATCGTTCCTTCTCTTTCCCCTTCCCTGATCTCCATCTTTCCTCTTCGCTCCTCCGTCTCTCATTCCTCCATTCTTTATCCCTCCCTCACCTATCTTTGTTCCTTCATTCAGTATTGTTTTTTCGTTTCGTCCTCTGTCACTCCTCTCTCTCCGTCTCATCCTTCCATCCCCCTCTCTCTTTGGCTTTTCTTGTCCCCGTAGTATCACAGCCAATATCCTCCCTCGTCAATATCTTTATCCTCAGCCTAAGTTCTCTGTCTGTTTCCGTGAGTCTTTTTAAAAACCTACCACGCTATCAGAACCATGTGTAAAGACTCATGTTATCACACACTTCTTCAAATACACAGTGATCCATGGAACAAATATAAGAAAAATAACTTACGCTGAATTACCAACAAATAATTTAAACTGAAGAAATGACCACATTCACTTTAACCATATGTGCAGATAATTTTTGGCACTAGTAACTTCAATAACAAATGCAGATAAAAGTTTGTCGTCAAAAATAGGTTTATTACAGATGACAAGTTTCAAAACGGCTCGGAACCAGGTGACAGCGGCCCAGCAGAAGAACAGACCGCGGACTTAAACAATTCAGGTAAGCCTGTGCTCTGCATCTAAGCATCTGTGTTCATGCTGTGTCCTGTACGAGGAAATATCTGTGGCCATTTGTAGTTCATGAATACAGACACAAAATGTCAAAAAGCACTCGTATATGGGGCACGACTAACAAAGTTCCAATATAGTTGATAGTTGTTTTAATCGTAATTAATTTGACACATTCAATTAGCCTGATTAGGATGACATTTGCTTCTGAACACTGGAAGAAGGGCAATTTCTAATATACTCTAAAGTGATGTATTTGTTTTTAGTTGGCATCTCATTAGCGATTCCTCCAATTGTCATCTTATGACAGTACTGTCATTGTGTGGTCTGTCTGTCGCTCGCACGCACAGCTCAACCAACAGTGATCTACAGTTGATAGTTGACACCATATGCTCGTAAGTAATATAAACGGGGTATTTGCTTAAATATTTTCAAAATCCAATTTCAGTGGATATATTTCGTCAGGATGAACTGGTGCTATATAAATATTCCACAGATTGTATAATTCTCCTTTACGACTATTAACTAATTAAGACAACGCTCTGTTCAGAAGTTCATGAATGCACGTAATTTACGCATTTCTTGCAACTCAGTTCCACTATCATTGTTGCTATTAATTAGTAACTTCTATAGCGCCGGTGTCTAGTGCACAAGACATCAACCGATGGCGTACCAATGCCAAGCCACAATGCAATCAGGTCAACATCCAGAAGATCAGTCCATTCAGGCAGAGAGACAGTCTATGGTGATAAAGCAATCTGAGACAGATAAGATTAGGCTTATAAGCCCCGAAACGACACGAGCGATTGAACAGATCGATACACTTAATTATCAGTGCTACAGAGTCAGCTTTATTCTCTGTAGTCTATGTGCTAAGACTTGTTCAACTTTCATCGATGACATCCCCTAAGACTTGCTAAATGTTCCGATAATCACTTGACTTTGATTTGATCAGTAGAGTGATCTCTCTTGCAGGTTTATATGATCTAATCGTTGTTTAACTGAACATCCTCTACTTTGTTCTTTAATCTCGCTTATATTTGATGCGGTTGTGATAATGTAATGTAATGTAATGTAGCCTAATATAAACATTTGTAAAGCGCTCCTCGCAGCAGAGCTATTCAGAAGCGCTCTCAACGTGATAGGTTCGTGGAAAAAGAAAGGTTTCTAAGAATTTAAGTGAAGCTGGTGAAAACACCCCAAGGATCCTGCTCCGGATCACAGTAGGGAGTTAATTCCACAGTGAAGGGTCAGCCAAAGCAAAGGCCCGATGTTGAGTTAATGAGGTTTGCGACCGAGGTGCAAACAAGTCTCATCGGTCAGCAGAACGAAGGGGCGAGAGGAGCTTGAAGAGATTGGTTTGCTCATCAGTTCAGAAAGGTATATAGGCGCTAAGCCTAACTGGGATCTAGTGACTAGAAGAAGGACCTTGATAATGTGAGATCCGTTGAGTAAAAGTGCGAACATTGTAAAAACGGACGTCAGCTCGTACAGAGTACCCTAAAATGGTCATCGTTTAAAAAGTAAACAGTGATAATGATGTCTGCATCACACATCATGTCACAACGAATTAAATGCACAAACAAACAAATCGACAAGTAGGCCTAATAACTAAATGTGTACGGTCTCAAAACGCTGCACATGGCCTACACGAATGCCGGACAGTTACCCCCCGGACATATTCCCCCCGAACATATTCCCCCGGACAGTTACCCCCCGGACACTTCCCCCCCGAATCTAGGTAGGTCATTTACCCCCGGACAAATTCCCCCCTCTGTGGATTTATGTATGTATGTATGTATGTATGTATATGTGTATATATGCATGTATGTATGCATGTATGTAAGTATGTATGTAAGTATGTATGTATATATGTATGCATGCATGCATGTAAGCATGTATGTAAGTATGTATGTATATATATGCATGTATGCATGTATGTATGCATGCATGTAAGTATGTATGTATATATGTATGTATGCATGCATGTATGTAAGTATGTATGTATATATGTATGTATGCATGTATGTATATATGTATGCATGTATGTATGCATGTATATACATACATACTTACAGAATGTATATACGTATGCATGTAACTATGTGTGCATGTATGTATGTATGCATGTATGTATACATGTATACATTTATGTATTTACGTATGTATGTATGTATGTATATTTTGATCATTAAAACAGAAAGCTTTGTGTATGTTGCACTGGGGGGAAATGTCCTAGTATGGGGGGGGGAATTGTCCGGGGGTAACTGTCCGGGGAATATGTCCGGGGAATATGTCCAGGGGGTAAGTGTCCGTTTACGGCCTACACAGCCTACCAAGCCGGCGAACTATTTGCCTGTGCGAAGCCTTCCCAATTCCAATGATAGTGTTTGCTAGCTGTTTTTCTGCTTCTTCCATGTTTTCCAACGCTGAGTTGCATCTTTACTTGCGCTACAGGCCCCATTCCACCATTCCTCGTAGTTATCGTGCCACTGGCTCCTATTCATGTAATCGCTCAAGTGCAGTAAAGTGCATATTTGGCACCAGTGAACTGTTAAGAATTTGCGACGCTTGATCTCTTTGTAGCGACGTTTGTACTGAAAGAATTCGTTGTACAGAGTGTCATTTGAATCGAGCAGATTCAAGTATTCGGCCAGGTGACGAGGACTTTTGAAATCATCGACATGAATGTAGGATCCAGACGGTGCATCTATTGCATAGTCTTCAGGACGAGCTCCCATCACTATGGGAACGACGTTGTTACTGTAATGAAAAAACACCACAAAAAGCGTAAAGTTCCTATTAAATCTAATTTCGAGTAAGCTTCCCTCCTATATACATTCGTCAGGCTCTTCATTTACGATCATTCAAGTGTAGCCTATGCTGTGCTCTCACTATCATCTGTTCTCAACATCTATTCTTAATCTCTGTGTGCGATCGTGCGCTAACAGCTAGACATTTTGGACATTGTTTATCAGTCATGTTTATTTGTTATGTATGGACCTAACCCAGTCTACAGCGATAATAGCTAGACTCAACCGGAATCTACGTAACCCGGTTTACGCTACTAGTTAAGATTAGTTAAGGTTGAATGTTTCGTGTAGCCTATTCGAGCTTGCTGGTTACATATGTTGTAATTGGCAATCTGCTGATCTTTGTACATAGTCGACTACTGCATAACTTGTGCCATCAGTGTACGTAATTCTGGGAGGCTGTGCAGGTGGGGACCCCTAGTTAACGGAATCTCGATTCCTTTTGGGTTCCCTTTTGTTGCCTTCTTTTAGCAAGTTTCGCCGTCGGTATTCTACTTATGAAATGGTTTCAATAAAATTTTCAGTTATGAAAGAAACACTACGCCTCTTAAACTGTGCAATTCAAGATCTATGTCGAAAACTTATATCTTAGAAAAGATGCCAAAAATTAAAGAAATAAAGAAATAATTCTCACGTGACGGAATCATACGCTCAAAAACTTCAATTGTTATATTGGGAGGATAGATTGAGACAGGCAGGTTGGATTTGTAGAGAAAAGTTAACCCATCATTTCCACTAGATGGCGGCTCACGTAGCAATGAGAATAAAGCAAACGGGGAAAAGGAATAATAATAATGATAACACGGACAATTTCTGAAGCTCCGCAACGCGACCATCCCGCTACAAAAGCGATGTACAGACACCACCTACACCCTAACATAAACAACCGGTCCTTCAGAATGTGTGTGTCATCATGATGTGGATGTAAAGGAACTATCAGCTGAATCTTTGTGTATCATTTTAAGGGCGCATCGAAAGTGTCCAGCTTAAACTACATTAAAAACTATACCATGACATAATTATTATAGCGGATATTAGGGCAGTCTATGCAGTGCAGGCGATTCTCGCAGCAGCATGCCTTCAGCCCAAGAAATGTAAGCTAATATATTACGGTGCATTACTTACAAAAGTGCATTGCGGTGAAGCTTCTCCGTTATGTATCCGATACAGTTAGAATTCTCAAAAGACAGGTAAAACTTGTAGTTTTTCTTCAACATTTTAAAGCATGGATCGGTGCGTATCGTTGCATTAAGGTACCTTGGACATTCTAACTTGCCGCATCTACCATAAATATCGACTTGGATGAACCGGCCGAGCTCTTTGGTGTAGTTAAGGCGACCATTTTTGTCCTCGCAATTGCTGACGAACATGGCAACCTTCTTTGAACGACCAGCAGCGAAATTTTTTTTAAGCTTATGTTCAACAGAAACGTAAGAATTCACTGGGATCCAAGCACTCTGTAGTATTCTAAATGTGGAATCCGGTCGATAGGTGGCTGTCCAGTTGACCAATCCATTGAGTAGTTTTGGATTGAGTCGGTTGTGATATGGCGGTTCAAGATGCTGAGCGATCCAAATCTGTCGCAGCGGTTTTGGACTAAAAGACGCCAGATCATATTTGTCAAATTCTGATATAATTAACCCGTCTGCCGTCTTAGAAGACGATCGGTTGGAAGTGAAAAGACATTTGACGACGGGACAATTCACTTCTTCTAGTTGTTTCCATCCATCTCTCCATACCATCTGATCGAAATTGGAGTTACCAACTCGAAGAATGGTTTTCCATTTTGCCGAAATTTCTTGGCTCTGCAGAAAGCTCCGAACATAGTGCAGATCATTGAACGGCGTGCCTTTAAAGCCACCAATTATGGGCCAAACAATTTCCATGATCTCATCCAGCCTCTGGTTCTTTCGCCTTATTTTTTCTCCGTTGAGGCGTGTTGCCGTGAGCCCAGTTAAACTGCGTAATCGAATTCCGTCGAATGGACCCCAAAGAATCAGAACGAAAAAGGTTATTATTCCAATAAAAACAAGGCGCCTACGTCGCGTTTTCAGCCTCATATTGTCGTTGCAAAGTAAACTAGAACATTGAAAGCGAAGTGTGTGTCGCTGTCTTTTGAATCTCTTACAGCATATTTAGGTCAGGCTTATGGTTGTTGTCGTGCAGAAATTCTTCTGCATCGTATACAGAGACTACAATCGAGAACAATGAAAGCGAAGCCAGTAGGCCTATGGCTGTCTTTTGAATCTGTTACAACAAAAGTAGGCCAGGCTTATTGTTGGTGTGCGCTGCAGATATATATATACAATCGTTCCAAAAGCAGGTAAACAAATATTACATCAGCGCCTAGTTGCACGATGTCATATCAGTTAGATATACACATATCTAAACTCATATATATCCCAATGCCAACTTATCTTCACAAATCTGTGTGTTTTCTTCTTCTGATTATCATCACTCTCTAACAGTGCCGTTTTAAGGCCTAGGCACGCGAGGCACGTGCCTAGGGCCCCGCGCAGCATTGGGCCCCGCGGCGACCCAGAAACAAAATAGCAATATTATAAGTTCTGTTCTAACCAGTAACAATTCTTCAGAGCGAAGTAAGAGCAATAACACTTTAAACAAAAGTCTGCTGCGTTCTGCATTTTTAGTTAAATATAAGCTTAATTATTGCTAATAAGCGCAGAGCCATATAGAAGTTAGGCTGAAATAAATCACTAATTTTAACGCATGGGCATCCGGATGGGGCAAGGGAGTTATTTGCCCCGTGGATATTGAAAATTATCTCTTTTTTGTGTTCATGAATATCTATGCAAAAACGTCATGT
Source organism: Allolobophora icterica (assembly GCA_963556255.1). Classification (NCBI taxonomy): domain Eukaryota; kingdom Metazoa; phylum Annelida; class Clitellata; order Crassiclitellata; family Lumbricidae; genus Allolobophora; species Allolobophora icterica. Next base: position 72,856,159 of record OY744603.1, read on the forward strand.
TGCCCCCTCCCTAGAAAAATGTTGCCTCCCCTAGAAATGTTTTGTCAATTATCTATGCCATGATAAAGAATGAAAATCTGGAATCAACGTTTCCAAACGTTGAAATTGCAATAAGAATATTTATGTCAATGATGGTGACAAACTGTACGGGTGAACGTTCATTCTCAAAAGTTATTAATTAATCAAGAACGAGCTTCGCAGCAGTATGATGCAAGAACGATTGAACTGCCTGACTGTCATGAGCATAGAATCAGATGTGTTGGAGTCTGTGGATTTCGATGATGATGTTATAAGAGACTGCTCAGATCAAAACACGAAAGCTATGTTTGCAAGGAAATGTTGTGACAAAGTCACAATCCATGTATAGCAAACATTTACTCATTGCAATCTTAATTTTAATTGTATAAGAAATTAACAATGGAAACTGTAACGTATGTTAAACTATATTTATTTTACACTTATTGCTGTGTTAGCTGTGTTGGTATGAGTTTAGTAATAATACTAGATCTGAGACTGAGAGATTGAGGCGGAAATCAGGTTACGTTTAAGTTTAGTTAGCAAAGGCGCCGACTCCTTGGGAGCCTTAGGTGCATTATCGTCCATGCATTTGCTGACGAACATGGCAACTTTCTTCGAACGACCAACAGCGTAATTCTTTTTAAGCTTATGTTTAACAGAAACATCAGAATCCACCTGGGATCCAAGCACTCTGTAGTATTCTAAATGTTGAATCCGGTCGATAGGTGGCTGTCCAGTTGACCAATCCATTGAGTAGTTTTTCGGTTGTGTAGGATGTGGGGAGATTCAAGATGCTGGGCGATCCATATCTGTCGCAGATGTAGGCCAGGCTTATGGTTGGCTTGCCCTGCAGAAATGCTCAGCATAGCCTATATCTATATATCTGCCATTGATTAAAAATTCAGGTGAACATATATCACAGAGGCTTATAGGCACACAGTTCAGGTTATCAATCTGGCAGACTATATAAAAATCTTGCATTAGATATACAATACGCCCGGGAGAAAAAGGGTTCCTTACGGTAATATGAAAATAGCTAGTAAAAATTCATCAATTTTTTAAATATATAGGCCTTCGTTTCTAGACTATAGTACAGAATCGTTCGTACATCTGTAGGTCATCATCATCATCACACAGTACTTGTTATGGCGCCACTCAGCCTGTGTGCTCGGTAGCGCCTTACACAATATAATATTAAGCAAAGGCCACACAAAACAAGTACGTCTTAAGGTGATAGCAAAAGGTGGGAGATTGTGGACCGGATAACCAGCGGCAATGGAAAACGAAGAGTCCGCCAAGCGCGTCCTGACCTCCCGACAACAAAGTCGCCGCGGGTGGCTGAACGCAAGCGGCTGTCGCTACAACGAATGCAAGTTCAGTCAGGTAACAGCTGCAGTGTTATGTACCACGTTAAACATCAAGACACACTGTTTATATATACGCAAATCAATTGGTCAACCTTTGGATGCTGAAGCAATGAAAACTACTCTTGCTGCTGTCAGAAACAAGGAAATGGGAATTTTTAAAAAGCGAGTTTGATATTTAAAGTCCCCGCAACCACATTGCGTCGGAGGGTACGAGATAAGAACAAGATTGCCAAAGATGAAACCAAATATTTTGGTGGCAAACTGCCGGTTTTTCCAGAGTTTATAGGGCAGGATTTACATTCATACATAACAAAGATGGAGGAAATGCTGTTTGGCTTGACTGAATGACAATCCGCATTCTTGCTTATCAGGTGACCGAAGGCAATGGGTTAGCCAATCATTTTGGCCTTGACCGAGAAAAAGTCGGACTTTGGATTAACGGTTTTTTGCATCGACATAGAGAAATTGCTCTAAGAACTCCTGTCAGCAGCACGTGCACGAGGCTCCAATCTCTAGAGAGTCTGCTGGGAAATTTTGTATATATTGGAATTACTTGTTCAGAAACACCAGTTTGCACCTCACGATATCCATAATGTAGATGAAACAGGATTGACCGCAGCGCAAGGCAAAAAATCAGAGATTCTTGCACAGAGAGGCTGACGCCAGAGAGTGTTTGCCTGACATCTGCTGAGGAGGGCAGTTGGTGACTGTAGTTGTTTGCATGAATGTCACTGGTGCTTTTCTGCCCTACTTTTGATCTTCCCAAGGGTTCGCATGAAACCAGAACTAATGGTGCAGCACTACTAAGCTCAATTAGCGCTTGTCACTAGAGTGGCTTATGAAACTGCAAATTTTCACCATGTGGTTTGACCACTTTGTTAAAACTTCAGGCGGATCAAAATCTATTCCTATCCTTCTAATTTCAGATGGCCATGCAACATGCAACACATGTAAGGAAGTTTTTTGCCGCGTTTAGTTAAGACGTTAATTAAGATTTTTGTGTTCTTAGTTAAGTTTTGTGTTTCTGTAACTAATTAGGATAGCCTACATCTGATGTAGGCTAATTTATGAGAAATGAGTTATTGCCATCCAGCTGTACTCTTTGGATATGTCTAATGCAGGCCAGCACTTTTTAGGTTAAATAAAAGGTTTGGGTGCCCTAATCTAGCGGGATACACATCCCTTCTGGGTTTCCCTTTGTTGCCCTGGTTTATATTTTTCTTTCGATGTAACTCGATGTATCGTATCATTGCTATGTTTTCTGTTTTGGGTTGCAATAAAATGATTTTGATTTGATTTGATTTGATTTGATTTGATGTACAAAATATTGACGTGATTAATATGGCAAGGGAAACTGGTGTAGTGATATGTGTCTGCCACCCCACTGTTCCCATCGACTTTAGCCACTGGATGTAGCTTACATGTAACCTATTTCCACTTACTAAAACTCTGAGGTTTATAAGCAGTTAAAGAGCATCCAGGAAGAACTATAACTGTTTTCCATATAGCACAGTTACTGACTCCAGCCTACCTAATATCAGTCACAGCTCTCACAACTGCCAATGGTTCCCATCAAACTGGAAATTGGCCACTGATCAAAGACATCTTTGAAGAGAGTGACTGTGCTCCTGCTGAACTCACGGATTGCTGGATTCCACAAGGAACTACAGTTCCTGAAGCCTCTGGTTTAGGCCTATCTGGTCCGTCTGAAATTGTTGCTGACGTACTAGAGACAGCAGTCAGCAGTGAGACACCTTCCAGACAGTCTGAAATCGTTGCTGAAATAGTAGAGACAGCACTCAGCAGTGAAACACCTTCCAGACAGTCTGAAATCGTTGCTGAAATAGTAGAGACAGCACTCAGCAGTGAGACACCTTCCAGACAGTCTGAAATCGTTGCTGAAATAGTAGAGACAGCACTCAGCAGTGAGACACCTTCCAGCCAGTCTGAAATCGTTGCTGAAATAGTAGAGACAGCACTCAGCAGTGAGACACCTTCCAGACAGTCTGAAATCGTTGCTGAAATAGTAGAGACAGCAGTCAGCAGTGAAACACCTTCCAGACAGTCTGAAGTCGTTGCTGAAATAGTAGAGACAGCAGTCAGCAGTGAAACACCTTCCAGACAGTCCGAAATCGTTGCTGAAATAGTAGAGACAGCAGTCAGCAGTGAGACACCTTCCAGACAGTCTGAAATCGTTGCTGAAATAGTAGAGACAGCACTCAGCAGTGAAACACCTTCCAGACAGTCTGAAATCGTTGCTGAAATAGTAGAGACAGCACTCAGCAGTGAGACACCTTCCAGACAGTCTGAAATCGTTGCTGAAATAGTAGAGACAGCAGTCAGCAGTGAAACACCTTTCAGACAGTCTGAAATCGTTGCTGAAATAGTAGAGACAGCAGTCAGCAGTGAATCACCTTTCAGACAGTCTGAAATCGTTGCTGAAATAGTAGAGACAGCAGTCAGCAGTGAAACACCTTTCAGACAGTCTGAAATCGTTGCTGAAATAGTAGAGACAGCAGTCAGCAGTGAAACACCTTTCAGACAGTCTGAAATCGTTGCTGAAATAGTAGAGACAGCAGTCAGCAGTGAGACACCTTCCAGACAGTCTGAAATCGTTGCTGAAATAGTAGAGACAGCACTCAGCAGTGAGACACCTTCCAGACAGTCTGAAATCGTTGCTGAAATAGTAGAGACAGCAGTCAGCAGTGAAACACCTTTCAGACAGTCTGAAATCGTTGCTGAAATAGTAGAGACAGCAGTCAGCAGTGAAACACCTTTCAGACAGTCTGAAATCGTTGCTGAAATAGTAGAGACAGCAGTCAGCAGTGAGACACCTTCCAGACAGTCTGAAATCGTTGCTGAAATAGTAGAGACAGCAGTCAGCAGTGAAACACCTTTCAGACAGTCTGAAATCGTTGCTGAAATAGTAGAGACAGCAGTCAGCAGTGAAACACCTTCCAGACAGTCTGAAATCGTTGCTGAAATAGTAGAGACAGCAGTCAGCAGTGAAACACCTTTCAGACAGTCTGAAATCGTTGCTGAAATAGTAGAGACAGCAGTCAGCAGTGAAACACCTTTCAGACAGTCTGAAATCGTTGCTGAAATAGTAGAGACAGCAGTCAGCAGTGAAACACCTTACAGACAGTCTGAAATCGTTGCTGAAATAGTAGAGACAGCAGTCAGCAGTGAAACACCTTCCAGACAGTCTGAAATCGTTGCTGAAATAGTAGAGACAGCAGTCAGCAGTGAAACACCTTCCAGACAGTCTGAAATCGTTGCTGAAATAGTAGAGACAGCACTCAGCAGTGAGACACCTTCCAGACAGTCTGAAATCGTTGCTGAAATAGTAGAGACAGCAGTCAGCAGTGAGACACCTTCCAGACAGTCTGAAATCGTTGCTGAAATAGTAGAGACAGCACTCAGCAGTGAGACACCTTCCAGACAGTCTGAAATCGTTGCTGAAATAGTAGAGACAGCAGTCAGCAGTGAAACACCTTCCAGACAGTCTGAAATCGTTGCTGAAATAGTAGAGACAGCAGTCAGCAGTGAAACACCTTCCAGACAGTCTGAAATCGTTGCTGAAATAGTAGAGACAGCAGTCAGCAGTGAGACACCTTCCAGACAGTCTGTAACTGTTACTGAAGTAGTAGAGACAGCAGTCATCACTGGAACAGCTGCCTGACTGCTGGATCTAGTAATTCAGCAACAACAAGTTGTTGGTGAAACAGATTTAACCCTCGAGTGCCCAAGCTATTTTTTGGTACACGAATGCCCAACGGGGGGGCCGACCGGACCCCAATGGTTTCATTGTGATATCTGGAGAACGGATTGGAATATTTTAACGGCATTTGGCTTGTTATAATCCAAATTCAATTTGCAATCGAATAATATATGGTATTTCACAATAGCGCCACCTGGTGAAACTTTATTTGAACTTTAATACTCGTTTGTAGTGTTTTGCAATTTCGGGATTTTTCGCAGGTATTCAGTTGTACGCATGTAGTTGTTGCCTGGTTGTGGGGTACAGGATTGGAATATTTTAACGGGATTTGGCTCGTTATAATCCAAATTCAATTTGCATTCAACTGATATATGGTATTTCACAATAACTTGCGCTAAAAATTTATTTCTGGGCTGGTAAACCATATGCCAGTATGACCATCAGCCGCATATCTTGGGGTGTCCTTGGTATATGCTATGGTGGTGGGGCACAGGAATGGAATATTTTAACTGGATTTGGCTTGTTATAATCCAAATTCAATTTGCAATCGAATGATATATGGTATTTCACAATAACAGTGCGTTAAACAATTTATTTCTCGGCTGGTAAACCATGTGTCAGTATGACCATCAGCCGAAAATCTTGAGGGTGACCTTGGTATATGCTATGGTTGTGGGCTACAGGGTGGTAGAATAATCACGCAAAATATATCATTCGAAGCCCAATTGAAGGCTTTAGGATGTCCTAAAACCATTTTTACAAATTCGATGCCGTTCTAAAGTTTTCCGTGGAAAAGCGTGTCTGGGGTCCGGTCGGACCCCCCCCCCCTTGGGCATTCGAGGGTTAAACGCCAAATGGTGACACTGCATCTCCAGGACAGTCCACTCTTCCTCCTCGTCAATCATCGAGCAATGTCTCTAGTGGACAGTCTTCTGGGTTTGTTTCTGCTGCTGATATCCGTCCATTTCCACAGATTCCAGGAGGAATTCGTCGTCGTCGTCCTAATCACAGGATTGGTAGGCTGGTAGTGGTGAGTCAGCTGTTATAACAGACAGCCCTTATAAGAATAGCCTGGAAGCTTACCAAAATGAAAAGAACAAAAGTGGAACTGGGGAAAAATAAACAGAGCGTCCCAATAAAGAAAAGAAGGATCAGTACTGAAGATCATGGAGATGTTGTAAACTATAAAACACCACCCAGGAATGCAAGAAAATCATCTGCAATAAAGGTGAGAGTTGCTATGGCCAAGTATTCGAAAGACCTAACGCCATGTAGTGTTTATTTAAAGAGCAAAGACTCTGCTTAAGTTCGTGTATAATTGTAACGTAGATCGAGTCATAGTTCGTCGCTGTAAGGGAACGAACGATCCGATTGATTATTCTGACAAAAGGACTTTACGAACTGATGTGTTGCAGCTAAGCTCAAGCTCAGTACATGAACTCTTGATTTGAATAACATTTGGTGAGAAAATCTGTAAGAAGAAAATCAAAGAGAAGAAACATGTCTAAGCCGTCCTATTGGACCCGATCTACGTGCTAGTGTCATCGCCATCAACGCTTGGTGACTGGGAGAATTAATATATATACGAGAATTCATCAACTACTACTACGAACCAGAGGGAGGGTAATCTAGGCATAATATCTATTGTTAAAATGTAGAACAAAAGCTGGTCTAAGTAAGATAGTTAGGATAGGCTTATCTTAGATCTCTTCTAAGTTGAGTGATTTGACACTGATGTATGTTTATATGAACTAATATACACTGTGAACGGAAAAAATCCAGACCTCTCTTATTACTACGATAATTTTTGTAATAATTTGCATATTTTAATAAAACTTGGTGGAACTTCAGTTTAAAGGATATGAATCATATAACTATTATTTTTTAGTCATAATGTGTGTTCAAAATGTCCTCCTTTGGCCTCAACACACGCACAAAGACGCGCTCGCCACTGACTGTTTGCTGAATCGATTACAGCTTGATCAAATTCATCCCATGCCTGAGTTATACGTTCACGCAGTTCTCCGACATCGCGCACCTTTGTCTTGTAAACTTTTTCTTGCATCACAGATTTTGTAGTCCACGGGATTAAGGTCCGGGCTATTTGGAGGCCAAAGTGTAGGCGGTATGAAATCTGGAATTTCGTTTGTAAGAAGTTCAACAGTATCGCGAGCTCGGTGTGCTGGAGTACCATCCTGTTGAAACGTCACGGTCACGTCAATTTTTAACTTCTTTAGCGCATTATTATCTGAAATTATAGTTTGGAATAAAATAGTTTTAGGCTCAATAACATTTTCAATACCGGTATTTTGTGTTTATTTCCCTATTTATTGTAGAGGTCTTGTTTTTCCGTTCACAGTGTATATTCATTATTTACATAACTGACTCGTGTCATTCGTTGATATTTATGGCTAGGTACTCCTTAAGATGCATTTAGGTCTGTTTGAATCAAAGGTAACCTGGCGCATGATCAGTGCCTAACTCCTTAGCATTTAGTGTAATCTTAGGAGACGTTACAATGGTGAGCTGTAGCATTAGCCAGCCAGAATAACAGATCCCTCGCATCTCTGCTCCTTCTCCTACTCTCCATGTTTCCTCTTTCTTCCTCCCCACTCTTCCTTCGTCCATCCTCCCTCCATTCTTTATCGCTCCCTCCCTTCCATTTTCTTTCTTTTTCGTGTTATCCCCTCCCCTCCCCTCATTTGTCCTCCACTCCTCTCTTGCGTCCCTTCTCCCGTTATACCAAGTAACCACCCTCCTCCCTCTCTCCACCCCATCTTGCCTCCTTTGTTTGCCTGTCTGTATGTTATTGTTATGCACTTGTTAAGCGCCACCATCTAGCGATCAAGAATCAATCGATGACGCTGAGCAATTGGAGTTGCTCGAGATCCTTACACATACACAGTAGTTTCAGAGTAGATTGAAATATTTTGATCAGGATGAACTTGTGGTACATAAATGTTCCACAGATTGTATTACTCTGCTTTACTATAATTAGTATAGGCTATGGCTTTAAGACATGGCTCAGTCGCAGTTGGGTTTTCTCAGTCTCAGCAGAGTAAACTAAACGCTTGCTGGAATAATGTGTATCGTATTGTTTGGTTTTAATATATGGGAATCAGTAAGAGAATTTATTGTTGGACTTCAAATGTATGAGAGTTATTGCCATGTCTAAACTCCATAAAGGCATGCTTTTTGCGATAATAGTACACTCAACATCCCATCGTTGACTTTCAGTTATAAACGTGAGTTTAATTTTCTAGGTAATGATCTTGGTTTGTCATTAAAGCACAACATGTCTTATTTTAGATCGCAGGTTTATAAAGCATGCGTCTCCAGGGGAGAGTTCGAGTTGTCATTCGGTTATGCTATGTGAGGTTCTTCTTGTATTATTTTATTTTTTCTAACTGTTGTCGCCAGCGTTTAAAGTGGGTAAATGCCAACCATCAATCGATGGCACTGAGCAATTATGAGTGAGGGACCTGCTTAAAAGCCCTACACAGTAATCATCGAGGAGGACAGGAGGAGGAGGACGAGGACGAGGACGAGGACGAGGAGGAGGCTCAAATGCTTACTCTCCGCGTTACAACGCGGGCGCTCTAATCGGCTACCATGCCCCACATAAAACCTATAAACAGTAAACACCAATAAGTAATTTTATTGGAGAGGAAGCAAGAAGAAACACCATTACACAAATATTTGGTCGCTTCTAAGTAAACAGCATTCTATTATTGTAACTTGGTCCAGGTTTAGCTTTAATTAGAAAAAAACAGACTTGCATCTGTCATCATACGTATCACCACAACGCTCAGAAAGAGATAGAGATCGTCCATTAAAAATTTCTGGAACAGAGGGGAATAGATTGGTCACACATATGCAGGCAAGAGGAGGAATGTGTGTCACTAAATGCGGGCCTTCGCGTGTAAAAATACAGCTATGTAGAGTTATTTCAGTTCACCCTATACCTTAAACACCAACTTCAAACAGACGGCGGTCTGTACTGCGTTAGATCTAAGAAGTGTCTCTGCTGGACCCGATAGTAGGCCTATCAAAGTACACGATATCTCAACACAGATAGCCGTATTCGATCAATAGGACTAGATTAGCGTAATCTAGGCGATGTTACTCCGCTGGACAAGAGGAGGAAGATAGAAGCACAGTGCTACAACGTATTAGTCATTCTTGCAGAAGTCCCTCAAATTTACAGAAATTTAAATTAAAATAACAGTTTTAATTGGTGAAATTAACTGCAGCTGTTCATAGACAATCACTGGTTTGTAATTTCTCCCATGGTTCAATTGCTCGTATTCGCTTCCAGGAACCACTTCCACTAGTTAGAGCCTGCGCCGACGTCGTATTGTCGGCGGCGGCGAGCCGGTCATTTTGGGTCTGCGGCGTCGGCGGCGCCAAAGAAATGTCGGCGCGGCGCGGCGTGCCCTATAGTCAGAAGCATGAGTCACTATGAGAGTTGAACAGCCGTTGGTCCTGTGACTAGTCAAGAGGGCCAAGTTCTCTAAAGCCACTCCATCACACTGAAGCTCAACTACATACAAAGGGGCTGAGAGAGAAGACACTTTCAGACATTTTCCTTACACATATGAACATCCTTAATTACACTGCACATCTGCATAGGTATTGGCAAATTGTAATCAGATTAAGGAACATGCATTTGCATATTGCATGAATACACTTTGTATATGCACTGATACAGTATAGGCCTGTACACCAAGTCACATAGCAGATGTCGGATAACAGCAGTCTCCCAGTGTTGTCAAGCCATGAAGTGAAATGTAAATATATACGTTTTCCTATGGTAATACAATTGCCGAGTGACCTCACCCCTGTTCATTTTTCAATGAATTTACCAGGTGGTCTGCTGCCCGATTGAATTGGTGCGATGAAACCTAATGTCTCCATATACATGTATAGACCATTGCTTGAAAAAGACCATTCTTGATGATATAAGTACTAAGTCAAAACCTGTCTCAACTGATACTGTTAACTTGAATAGATTCCAGCCAAAAGTATTAATCAATTATACCTTCCGTTCTACAGGAATTAGTTAAATGGCATATCTTGATATTAATAGCACTCATAAACTCCTCTAACCTTACAACTTTAAGCAAAAAATTTGCACCATTGTAATAAGACCACATGCATCAAAGACTACAATCAATAAGTTATGGAAGCTATTCAACATGAAGATAACGAATGGGGAAATACTGTAGTAGGCCTACTGTATACACATACGAAGACATGCATTGCATATTGCTTTTGTTGTCAAGGTATTAAGGAAATGGCAACAGGAACAGAAGTATCAAAACAATGGCTACTTGTATAAAGATATCGCTTTAAATGACTGTGTGTAATACTGTGTATCATGGCACAAAGACAAGATCATCAGATTCTTAGCATCAAGATAAAGACCACAAACATTGTAATCAGCTATGTTCAGTCTTTATCTTCTTCATTAACACACGAGTTCCTAGCAATCAAAGTGCCATTTTTGGAGAATAGTTTGTTTAATAAAACGTTTAAGCGTAGATATATACTTATCAGCTTATCTTACAACTAATCTTTTAACAACTGTTAGATAGCCACTTAGCCGTGTTTCAGCACCTTATATTGGTGACATTCAAGCTAGAAATTTTATTCTGTGGCAGAATAAGAGTTTTCACAGTGACTATAAGACCGGCAATAGAGAAAATTCTGTTATCTTTTGTTAATAGTTATTTTAGTTCGTCTGTTTTTCTTTTTTGTCAACTAGTACATCCCATTTCACAATCGCCAGCATGCAAGTGAACTTATGTGTGCTATGATAGCTGCAAAAGTCAACATGAATTGGCCCGATAGCGCATTGGATAACATCTGGCGTAGAGTGCGAGAGGTACAGAGATCGAGTCCCATAGGCGGACATGCTTTGTAGGCTGCAACTTGCGCCGTGTATTGCAGGCTGTCTGTTCTGTTAGTAGTTAAGGTTTATCGCATAACATGTACATGTACAGCGCAGTGCGTTTGCAGGCGCTTAATTAAAGAATAAATATTATTATTATTATTATTATTATTATTATTATTATTATTATTATTATTATTATTATTATTATTATATCATACACTCATAGCATTGACGACATCAATTCGCGTTGCCGATCAAGTTCGCAAAGAAACCCAGAAAAATAAAATGAAGTAAGTAAGTATAAGATGTCCACTTCCATTTCGTACCAAGGCAACAATTTATCGCAATATCATGCAAAACATGAAAAATGCAACAATAGCAATAACAATTAAACATATCAAACTGGCATCTGCGGCGCGCCGACATATTATTGTAGGCGGCGGCGGCGGCGGCGGCAGCGCGCCGACAAACAAACATCGGCGGCGCCCATGAAATGTCGGCGGCGGCGTCGCAGAGCGGCCGGCGCAGGGCTCTGCCACTTGTTCGAGGTAGATGGGATCCGATGAACTAACGTTTTCGTTTAGACTGGTTCCCTGAGCGTCAATCATATAAATGGCTTCCTTTCGCTGTGTTTCGAGATCAGACATTTTGACTGCGTCTGACGATTTCACTTGTCGCTTCATTTTTCTTGAACATAAATACGATTTTCATTTGCAATAATTGTTTTTGAGATTAGTAGTTAAAACTGATTATTTTTAATCTGGATTTCGGTCTTAGCAGAAAAAGTGGATGGATAAAATAAAGAATCGAATGACAGAATGAACTATAGATCCATAAAAGATTCATTTGGTATTTGACTTAATTAATAAATTCATTTAGTTTAATCATCATTATTATTATTCTTGCTATTATTACATTATTATCACTCTTTACACAATTTACTTAGGTTTATTTCTAGGCTATCTTTTGTCAATTATATTCATCACTTTATCTATTTGTGTATTTTTATTTATCTTCTCATCCTTTTATACATTATATGTGAAACAAGGGTGATAGTGAAACAAGGGTGGTGATAAAACAAGGGTGGTAGTGAAACAAAAGTGGTGGCTATATTGATTAACCTGTTCGTCTATTTACGTGGCTTTGCCTATCAATTTTGTCTATTCGTGTAGTCATTTACTTATCTACTAATATATTCTTCCATCTTTGTGTTCATGTGGGAGGGGGTAGAGTAGTGGTAACACTCATGGCCAGGAGAGCAGCAGGAGAGCAGCAGGAGAGCAGCAGGAGCACAGTAAGAGAGCAGCAGTACGCGGTTCGATTCCCGCAACCCCCTCGGGCGGGCGCCTTGCATAGCTGTCATAACGTGTGTTTATTTAAGATATTGATAATTGTACTGTCATGTCTCAATGTAATTTTACTGCGTTTGTCGTTTGAATTAATAAAGAAAAAAGATTATTATGTATACATCCATAGTTCGAGAATTCGCATTTTACGAATTTTAAGAATTTTTAAAATTCACGAATTTTAACGAATTTTAAAACTGCAGTTTTAAAATTCGTAAAAATTCGTGAAATAATAAAATAATAGAATTCTTTGCCATGGCAACGAATTTTATTATTTGCTTACTTTTAAACTTTTTAAGCAAGTAAATATCAATGTCATAGGCAATCAATCAAGCGTAAAAGATAGCTGACTATAACCATAAACCATAAATTTTATTACGACTAGCAACACAATAGTACCGATATTCAGTTACTGTTCTACTTGGAGTCTTGAACTTCGATTTCTCTCATAGTTGGGGTGTGTGACTGTGAATGTCAGTCGTCAGAACGAAAAACCACCAGTGCCTCAGCTCCAGTGTGACGAGTCAGTAACTAACCCAGCTTGCAACCAAACATTGTTAAAAAGGGTTGGCAACGTTCACTGAGCTGTGTCTTGTACTTCATCGTCCTCAGATTCTGAGTCACAATGTTTTAGTTGTCGGGGGGTTGGGGGGTTGAACCCCCTAGTTCTCTTTCTAACCCCCTCAGCTAAGTAACTGAAAATACGTTGGGGGGGGTTAGTTTACTACAAAAAAACTGGTGTTTGGTCTATGTGATGGTAATCTGCAAATTTTTGACCCCCCCAGTTGTTTTTGGACAACTAAAACACTGCTGAGTCATGAACAGCCCACTGCTCCGACTCGACTCTGGTTTCTGTATTTTCGCCAAGCAAATGCTCCCGAATTCAGGCAGAACAACCAACAAATACCTTGTTACAAAACAACACTGTATTTTTGAATTACCCTTTTCCATCTCATCCAAATTACTACATACTTCCACTCCGGTCCACGTTCTTTCATCTTTAAGAAATAAGATTTTAACTAAATTAACTCGATACGTAATAAACATTATATTGAATTTTACATTAAATTCTAAGCAGAAGCTTAATTAACACAACAAATTATGACGTCATCATATTTGTTGTTGTTGCTTACGCTGTTTTTGCAAAATGCCAATGTCAATATAAAAAGGCCCAGCAATGACCCAACGAATTTTTACGAATTTTTACGAATTTTAAAATAGACCAAAAATTCGTGAATTTTTACGAATTTTAAAACCGAAAGTCACGAATTCTCGAACTATGTATACATCTATTTATCTGTTCGTCCATTTGAATATTCATTTGCTTATCTATTCATCTATGCATATGATATATAATATATTATATATATACATGTATATATATATATATATATATATATATATATATATTCATTTATTTGTTGTGATTCCAAATGGGCATGGAATATTGAAAATGTTTTACCTTCGCACTGTGACGACTGAAACTGAAGCAACGATTGCAATTATCACGATCAGACAGACAACACATGCGATGACAATTCTAAAAGTAGCTGAATATTCAACATATATAGCTATATTAGAAACTTGTCTTCTTACAATGTTGAGAGGTCATTATCATCAAAATCATGCAAATGTCACTAGGGGCAACTTTTCCAGTAACTTACCGGTATTACATGTTCCTGTTATCCTAATAGTGTCTATAGTAAAGGCAGACGCTAATGTGGCAAAAAATGTATACACGCACTATCTGGCATTGCTACGTACGCACTCAATTAGTTGGAACTTAACTCTGAATTCTATCCATCTGGCCTTTTCTCTCATACAAAGCAGCTGTTCAGCCCGCAATTTGAGCGTTTTGTTTGACCCGAACTTGTATACAAGACTCTGTATTTCGGTCAACCTTAATAGCTTTAGTCTTCGCTGACTCCAAAGACCTCTCTGTGTTCAACAAGGTCTTCTGACTTTCTCATTCTGAATAGTCCTTGGAGAAGGACGACTCTCTGTAGGCGCGCCCTTTCTATTGCTGGCCCTAGGCTCTGGAACTCTCTTCTGCCAAACGTTCGTTATGCAAAGTGTGTTCATGGTCTGCTCCAGCCTTTAGACCTCAAGATAACTCATTACTTCCCCGATTCATTTTTTCCATAAGCTATTGGTCTCGGTCTTGGTCTTGAGGTTCAAAGTCTTGGTCTTGGTCTTGGTCTCGCGGTTCAAAGTCTTGGTCTTGGTCTTGGTCTCGAGGTTCAAAGTCTTGGTCTTGGTCTCGAGGTTCAGAGTCTTGGTCTTGGTCTTGGTCTTGAGGTTTAAGGTTTTGATAACAAGACTGCTTACAAGTACTGCAAAAGATCATAGTTATTTCGGGGTAAAGGACACAGTAACCTCATTATCACGGACATAGCTGCTTAATGTGTGCCAATTTGAGATAGTACCCTTAAAGAGTTTCACCTGGAGCGTTGGTAGTTACCACCATGTGCCGTTCTTTGTCTTCGCTGTTATCTGGTTCAGAGCAGCTGTGGTTAGAGGTTTCGAATGTAGGTTGTACGTCAAGTGAATTCGTGTTGTCATCTACAAACAAATTTTAATCTTCCGTTGACACCGTTGCTATAGATACCAACCTCAGATTAACTGATACAAACAGCTGTGTCTAGGTCAGTTGATACCCCCATATGATTGAATATGTTGTGTCAATTTCACGCAGCCAGTTTTTCAATTGGTTATTGGTCCATTGAGTGCTGAGTTCTGTTGTGAATTAAGCGACATAATAATAGAGATATGGAATCATATTACAGTTCCTCAAAATGTATTATTTCATTCTGTTATCATTCTGGTGCTTCTGTCACTATACTCGACAGGTCTGCTCCATTCGACACAGTAGTACCCGGAGTCAGTCGCTAAGGAGTAAGCGACTGACGTGATGAGTTAGCGACTGACTTAGCGACTCAGTCGACTAAGTCGCATGCTTATCGACTGACTAAGTCGCTTAGACGACTTGTCGACTGACTTAGCGACTTGCTATCGACTTCTCATGTAATCAGGTATGTCTAGACTAAATGATCTTGTAGACTTTTAAGACGTTTGAGCGAAAACACGATCGAGTTAAGCATCGGAAGATGAAATCGATTGAGAGAGCAAGGCTTTACTTCAAGCTCGACTCGAATCGTAACGTCGGTAGTAGGCCTATTGAAATTCGTCGTTGATATCGAACTGACTCTGGAACTTATTAGTCCGATTGAAGAAGTTTACAGACTTATGTGTCGAAGCTTGATTTGAGGTCAGCACGCGAACTTTTCGATTCCAAAGATTTTTTGTCGCAAGACCTACGAGAAGAAGTTCTATGAAAGTAACACACGTCTGCACTATCATCCGAAGCCGTATCTACGTCCTACGCAATCGTCATCGAACCTGGTGACTGGCGGCAAAATTCAGAAAGAATGATCATCTACTACGATCCATTATAGAGGAGGTTATTTGGGCAATAATATTTAGACTAAAATAATACAGAGCTTTTCTAAGTAAGGAATAGACTAGGCAGTTAAGACACTGAATAACTTGAATGATCTTGACATTGATGTTCTCGAACAGAGGCTTGTTTACCTTATAAATAGGCTTACATATATATATATATCATTCATGATCACTGTATTGTCTTGTGTCATTCGATAGTAAAAAAAATAGCCAAACCTCCTCAAGATGTAAGCGGGTCAATACAGACCAAAGTAACCTGGTGCAATCCACTCAGTACGTACCACCTGACACGTATCCTCGAAAGCAGACGAAAAGGGCAACCACCTGTAGAATCGAACAGACGTGGCCTCCCGTGGAAAATTCCATATTCATTTCCTAAAAAAGGAACCACTAAGATTTTACACAAACACTAATCTGGTTCCTCATATACAAGTAAATATTAGGTCTCTTGGCTACAAATTACTTTTAATTTCAGTGATTCGTTTCAATCGCAATCAGGAAACCATTACTCCATCCTCGGCTCAAATAAAAGTTCAGCTTTCTCTAAATCATCGACAACCGGTCTCTGAATCAATTTAGCGTTAAACCTGTACGTGGCTCATAGCAGTACACTCCGACAACACCAGTACCCAATAACAATACTCAATGACAGAACACCATAACAATACACCCTAACATAAGTACGTCGAAAACAGTATCCCAAAACAGTTATCCGTAACAATACACCATAATCGTACACAATTATAGTATTATTATTATTATTATTATTATTATTAAAGTAGTTTTATATAGCGCCCCTTCAAGATTGCCTACTCAGGAGCACTCCCAGCCCAACCACGGTCAAATAACGCAGTTTTGAGGACAGTAAGAAACAGGGTGAAATGACCAATCGGTAATTGACGGAGCTTGGTAGGAAGCCCATTCCAGGTCATGGGGGCAGCCACAGAGAAGGCACGGCGCTGCCGTATGGTTGTCCGCACGCGGGGAACAACAAGTTCAGCCTGCGCAGCTGAGCGGAGAGAGGAACGGCGCTGCGAGCATGAGGTGGGACAGCAGAGCTCCCGCAGGTATGGAGGGGCAAACCTTCAAAGCACCGCCGGACCAAGGCAGAGATTCGGTAAGTGATGCGCTGTGGGTAGGGGAGCCAGTGGAGGACATCCCTCATATACGCAGACACTCTGCCAAACTTGGGGATGCGGCCTACAAGGCGGGCAGCAGTACGCAGGATTCTGTTCAGGGACTCAATCCGGCAGGCCGGGAGTCCATCATATATGGCACTGCAGTAGTCCAATCGAGAAACAACAAAAGCATGGACAAGCGTGGAAGCTGCACCGGGAGACAAAGAACGGGAGATCACCTTGAGTTGCCGGAGCTGGTAATAGCAACTGCGGGAGAGAAGATTTATGTGCCGCGTGAATGCAAGTTCCTGGTCCAGGATGACTCCCAAGTCCCGGACCGAGGTCGAGAAAGCAAGGTGTGGGAATTGCAAGGCAAGAGAAGACAGATCTATTTTACAGAGCTGCTGGGGAGTGCCAAGCCATATAAACTGCGTCTTGGCGGGGTTTAGCCGCAGGCGGTTTGAGGACATCCAGGCCTGCAGGGACTCATGGCATGGGTCATGGTTTCCACCGCTGCAACAGCAACAATTATAGTATGTTGATGTTATCAATTACACCTTTAAGTTCATTGTTAAATCTTCTCTCTTCATCTTTTATCCTCTCTGTTCCAGCTCTCTCTCTCTCTCTCTCTCTCTCTCTCTCTCTCTCTCTCTCCTCTCTCTCTCTCTCTCTCTCTTCTCTCTTTCTCTCTCTCTCTCTCTCTCTCTTCTCTCTCTCTCTCTCTCTCTCTCTCTCTCTCTCTCTCTCTCTCTCTCTCTCTGTCGGTTAGTCTGTATCTATCTATGTATCAAACTCTGTCTGTCTGTCTGTCTACCTATCTGTATATGTCAGTCTATCTATCTTTTTAGCTATCTATCTATCTGTTTACTTGTCAATCATTTCCACCGTTTTCCCCAATCATCTTTATCAGTTTCCTATCATATTAATTTTAATTACAATCGACCAGTGATGGGCACTAAACTATTTTTTTATAGTTAAACTAAAACTATTTTCCAACTAAAAAATTTAGTTTAACTAAAGTTGGCAACTGATTTTGGAAATTAGTTAACTAAACTAAAAAAAAGTAGTTAAACTTTTTCCAACTTTTTTCCAACTTTTTACGAAAATTTTTCACAATAACATAGGTTAAGTGAACTGTAATGAAGCAGAGCGTCAATGACAATTTCACCTTCAAACAATGCAATGTGTACTATTCTGGCATAAAGTTATAGGCGTACTGTAAGTAGTGTATGAATTGAAAACACAGGCTGTTAATACTAAAACCATGCAGTGTTAAATGTTTTTTGTTGACAGTGTTCATTGTTCATTGTGGAAAAATAGTTGCATAGGCCTATTGCTGTTTTTTTAGTTAAACTTTTTAGTTGGCAACTAAAATTTTTTAGTTAAAATATGGTTTTAACTAAACTATTTTTTTAGTTAAACTTCATCCTTAACTAATTTTTTTTTAGTTAAACTAAAAGTTACAACTTTTTAGTTAACTATTGCCCATCACTGCAATCGTCAAGGTGCAACACATAAAAAAGTCTGAAATCTATACAGCCAAGTAAAAATTTTAGACTAACACTTTCGACATTACCTACTTTGATCAGTCAGACAAATCTCCGAGACCAATCTAAAACTATCATTAGTCCTCACAGTCACGAAATTCACGTTCAGCTGCCTTGAAACGCGTGACTAAACAGATTAGCTGGCCAACGCTTTGCACGAACGGCACTAAGCGGATCTACAGTATGAGCGTAATGAAAGCGATTGTCAGATCAGGAACAAAAAGAGGCTTTCACCCATTTGTCCCATAATTGCTACCCTTGTCTAAAATAGATTATTTCCCGGCAGATGATTAATATCTTAATTGATGACGAGAGAAAATAAAATAAATGACTACTATTCACATAAAAATTTTCCACCTAGCGCATATATTGCCATAGCGAAAGTATTATGCCTCTCGCAGTTTGATAATTCTAATTATCTATGACACTGAGTTGTAGCATTAGCCAGCCAGCAAAACAGATCCCGCGCCCTCTCTGCTCCCTTCTCATATACTCTCAATCTTTATCTTTCTCCCTCCCTGCTCTTCCTTCGTTCATCCTTCCTGCATTCTTTATCGCTCCCTCTATCTTTCCCTCCCTTTCATTTTTTCTTTCTTTCCATTTAACCCCCTCTCACCCCTCTCTTTTCTCTATTCTACTGCTAAAACAATTACCTTCGTTGCTCTCCATCCCCAGCCCTGTCTGTAATTATTAATAATATACAATTGTTAAGTGCCACTATCTAGTGATCAAGAATCAATCGATGACGCTGAACAGTTGGAGTTGCTCGACATCCTTACACAATACACATAGCCTACACCATAATCTTCTCAGAGGAGGAGGCTGTAACCCATACCGCGTTACAGGGCGAGTACTCCAACCAACCAGCTACTATGTCTGTAGGTCCGTCTGGTTATAATATATCTCTCTCTAAAACGTACCAGTCTATCAGATTCATTAATAAATCCAGATTCTGTTATCACACATACATTCATATACCCAGAAATGCCACACATTTAAGAAAAATAATTTACGCTGAATAACCAACAAGTATTTATTTTTGAAAAATAACCACATTCACATTAAATGTAACTAAATTTACAGAGAAATTTAGGTCAAGGATTTTATAAATCAGCCAGTTGTTTGCTAAAATATCTTCCAAATAAAACATCAGTTGAAATATTGTCGTCAGGATGAACTGGTGCTGGATAAATGTTCAACAGATTGTGTTACTCTGCTTTACTATAATTTAGTCATTAGCATAACGATATCTTCAGAAGTTCATGAATACACGCACTTTACGAAGTTCTACGGTTAATGTTCTTATAATTGATTTGTAACTTCTATAGCGCCATTGTCTAATGCACAAGGCATCAACCGATGACGCACCAAAGCCAAGCCTTAACTCAGGTCAACATAAAGAAGATCAGTACGTTGAGACAGAGGGACATCCTATGGTGGAAAAGCAATCCGAAAACAGGTAAGTTTTCTACACTTATCACTGCTACAGAGGACCTAAAATCTCTTTATAAGTACTAATACTTGATCAGTGTGATCGCATAGGCCTATAGCTCCCAAGTCTTTGTTCAAGTTCTGATCACTACTTAGATCAGTACATTGATCACAGTATCAGGCTTTTATAATCCAATCACCATTTACTGATCATAATCTGCTTTGTTCAGTATGTTAATCTCTTTCACAGGTTTATGATCACTGAACGTTCGCTTCGATCGTTATGCTCATTTCCTTGCCTGCTGCCGTGCGATGTCTCCGTTTTACACGCATCACATGACCAACGAAGAAAAGACCGGCCATGTAGGTGAACGAGAACGAGATTATGACGTGGAAGCCAAACACCTTCATCTATAGAGCAGCGATCACGAGCACAAATTTGATCGTGTCCATGGGCATGTTGAGCGAGTTCTCTTTTCCTCTTCACAAGAATTTTCACTTTACAGCTGAGTTCACTAGGAGGCACAAGTGGAAAAGAAATCTCGAAATTGTCTTCTACCTCGGTGGGGATTGACATTCCAGCGCGCTTATCACTTGACTATCGCAGACGGTAAATACGAAGTTACTCTTCATGATGACGATGATGATGATGAAGATGAAGATGAAGATGGTGATGATGATGACGACGACGATGATGATGATGACCGCAACTTCTAATAGGATGACTGAGTGGAAATGAGAAAGACGCTATTGTTATTTACCAATATAATATATGCAGGCGACACCAAATGTCCGTTTTGCTGCTGATTCAGTGGAAGATCAAGCAGCCAGTCATCCTCAAAAAGTACGTAACAATGATAAGCGACGTTAAACGTTTGCTACGGTTGTTATAATAATAATAATAAGTTTCGTTTAATATCTTCAAACTGACAATTACGCAGTATGATTACAAATCAGTATGAACGGATGATCACAAGTTATTACAGGAGTCGAATTTAACTGTATGCGGTAGCCATGCAAGGCGCCCACGTCCTACATCTAATTTAACAACGCGCCATCTCGCGAATGAAAGGCTGAGTGGACCTTTAGGAGGGTAGCGGGAAGAGATCCCGCTACTTCTTGCTCTTCACGCCAGTGATGTTACCACTACTCTAGCCCCTCCCCCCCCCCCCAATGTGAGAGAAATAATGTGAGAGAAAACTGGAAAACCGAAACCGTGTTGTCGTCGGCATTTAATTAAAGTGGGTAATAATAGTCAACTCACTATTTTTCTCAATATCACAGAGCTCCCTATTAATATTCTCATTATTATTTATAATTACTCGTTTATTATAGGCGCCACTATCTAGGCCCTAATGACCAACCATCAACCGATGGCGCTGAGCAGTTATGATTGAGGGACTTGCTCAAAAGCCCTACACAGGAACCATCTCAGAGGAGCAGGATGAGGAGGAGTAGGCTCGAACGCTTACTCTCCGCGTTACGAGGCGGCCGCTCCATCCAATCAGCTACCTTGTCCCACATAAAACCTATAAACACCAGTGAATAATTTTATTGGGAAGGAAGCAAGAAGAAGCATCATTAGTTCATTACAGAAAGGATTGGTGACTTCGAAGTAAACAACATTCCATAATTATTACTTGAACAGTCAAGATCCAGGTTTGACTTGTATTATAAAAAAAACAGACTTCCATCTGTCATCGTGGTAACGTATCACCACCAATTAAGCTCAGAAAGAGACAGAGATCGTTTATTAAGAATTTCTGCAACAGAGAGGAATGGATGGGTCACACATATTCAGACAAGAGGAGGAATGGGTGTTGCCAAATGCGGACGTTCGCATATAAATATACAGCGATATACACTGCAGTTATTTCAGTTAAGCCTATGTATACCTTAAACACCAACTTCAAACTGACGGTCGACGGTCTGTCAGATGTGTACCTGGGGCATGCAAAGGGAATGTGTTCCCTGGCGCCAAAGGAAGGGTGCGCCAAAACGAGTGTTAAAATTCACTCTTAATTTTTGATGCAGTTTTAACTAATTAATCTCAAATAAACATCTAAGATTTAATTTTGGCGCTCAAACAATATCCAGTTACATCCTCATAAGTTACAAAACCAGTTGTCAGATATGATTTTGGCGCTCCACCGAGCACTAAAGGGCACCACATGCTATCTATATTTTTCATATTTAATTTCATTAAAATTTAAATTGCTAAACGAAGTAGGCCTATTTGGAAAAGAGAAATAAATAAAGCGCAAATTTCATAGTTTGTCCCCGGGCGCAAAATATCCTAACTACACCGCTGCGGTCTGTAGTGCGTTGAATCTAATGAAGCGGTTGTAGTCCCTTATCAAAGTACACGATCTCACAACACAGCTCTATTTGATCAATAGGTCCAGACTAACGTAATCTAAGCATTGGTACTCCTCTGAAAAAGAAGAGGAAGGTAGAAGCACAGTGTTGCAACTTACTAGTCATTCTTGCAGAAGTCCCTTAAGAAGTTAAGAACAACCTTAAACTTACAAACATTGAAATTAAGTGACAGTTTGGGCCTATAATTGGTGCAGTTGTTCATAGACAATCATTGGATTTCTCCAGTGGTTCAGTTGCTCGTATTCGCTGTCACATTGGATTCTTCTTGTATCCACTCCCTCTAGTTCGCAGTAAATGTTCGCCGGAGTTTCTAATTTCTTTGCCCCACTGTTCAAAGATATCTCAGCCTCTGTGGAACTGACGTTGCTGTAGATGAGAACCGGAACCGATGAACTAGCGCTTTTGTCTAAGCTAGTTCCCTGAGCCTCGTTCATGCAAATGACTTCCTTCCTGCCAGTTTCCAGATGAGACGACTTGATTGCGTCTGACGATTTCATCTGTCGCCTCTTTTTTCTTTAACATAAATACGATTTTCATTTTGCAATAATTGTTTTTGAGATAAGTAATTATTATTCATTATTTTTCATATTATTTAAATCTAAGAAAAACTGTGGACGGACAAAATGAAGAATCGAATGACAGAATGAACTATGGATCCAAAAAAGATTCCTTGGTAATATAACTTATTAATTAATGTATTTATTTATGTTTATTATCGGGATTGTTAATGTTGTTATTATTACATTATTATTACTTTACATAATTTATTTTGATTTATTTCTAAACTGTCTTTTATTCTTGTGTTTAAATTTATCTAGTCACCGTTTACATATTCATGTAATTAATTCAATTCGTCTATTCGTGTAATTAATTCAATTCGTCAATTTTTTATGCCCCAATATAATTATATATACAGGATCCCTCAGGGACTTGAACATTAACTATTGTACATAGAAAATAAAGTGTCCGGAATGGCCCTATTAGTCTATTTTCTGGCGTTCGTCTTTACTTAATATCTATACATAATAATATCCATATAGTGTCCGTCTGTCGGGGGACGCTACGTCACAGAACGGGTTCTGTTCTATTGTGAAACATAAACCGTTTGTCTTGACGACGGCGGTCTTGACGACGGCGATAACCTACGATACATATAGGCCTATAATATGACGTCATAATATGACGGGCAAATACACTAGTTATATTATTATTACTCTTATTTCTAAACTATATTTTATCAATTGTATTCATCTCTTTATATATTCATCTATTTACCTAGTTTCTATTTATCTATTTGTCTATCTATTTAATCTATTTGTGTTGTCACATAGGCCTACTTATCTACTAATATATGCTTCCAGCTTTGTGTTCATGTATTCATATAAGCTTATTGATCTAGGCCTAATCAACTATTTGAATATTCGTTAGTCTATCTATTCTATATATATATATATTATATATATATATTATATATAATATATATATATATATATATATATATATATATATATATATATATATATATATATATATATATATATATAGTTCCTAATGGACATGGAATATTGAAAATATTTTACCTTCGAAATATTAACAATATTTTACCTTAGAAATATTGAAAATGTTTTACCTTCGCACTGTGACGACTGAAACTGAAGCAACGATTGCAATTATGACGATCAGACAGACAACACATGCGATGACAATTCCCAAAGTAGCTGAAGATTCAAAATATATAATTATATTAGAAATTTGTCTTCTTACAGTGTTCTGAAGTCATTATCATCATTATCATCAAAATCATACAAATCTTTAATGATTGTGTCACTTAATACGAGCATAACATGGTGTCAACTACCATCTATAAATGAGACATTGTTCGTTGGGATCTGAGTGTGCGCGAAAGGCCGCTAGAAGCAATTGTTTCAGTAACTTTCCGTTATCGCATGTTCCTGCTATCCTAATAGTGTCTATAGCAAAAGCAGACGCTAATGTGGCAAACATGTTTATAAACACACTTTCAGGCATTACAACACACGCACTCAAATAGCTGGAACTACGCTAGAGTTTCTCCATCTTGGAACTACACAACGACTGAATAAATTTAACTCTGAATTCTGAACAGAACAGAACAGAACGTTTTTTATTGGTCCACACATTTCATTTACATTCGTTCCTTAACATCAGGTTGTTTAACCCGTTACAGACTCGCTTACCGTTTAACAGATACTATTTTAGTAAATCAATGTTTGTATTAAACAACAATACACACAAATAATTTAAGTTATTATATTAACATGTTTATTTTAATACATAAGATTGCCAAATTTTCAAAGCAATAATATATGTTCCTTAGATTGATATCATTGGTAAGTGCTGAGCCTGAATTTTTGATAAAAGAAAAGAAACCTGAATGATAAGGATCGGAAATAGTAGGCCTAATAGGACACAAGGGGAGACCCAGAAGGGATGGTGTCCGGCTAAGGCGAGCCCCCTATTGCTTGTTAATTCCCAACATGGGAGTCGAATATAAGGACCAGGAGATTAAGTAAATTAATATAATGTAGTATAAAATAAAGTAAAACGGAGCAGAGCAACCTGGAAACCTGGGGCAATCAAGTGAAGTTAAATAAATTCAGTGAAGTAATGTAAAGTAAATTTAATTATAAAGAGATATTAGTGCAATATTAGCTTAGTTCTGTGTTCGTTACATTCGTTACAACTCTTACACATCCAAGTTGATGAAGTCAGTACACCAATCAATCGTACTAGATTCAGCCAAGTAACATTTCAAGTTAAGAGGTTAGTATATCAACATGAATCGTATTAGATTCAGCCAAGTAGCTTTTAAAGTTATGATTAAACAAACACATCAGACCCATTTGTTAGTAATCTATACTATAAAATTTAATCTGATAGCAACCAGTCTTTCAACTGACGTTTAAGTATATTTAAGCTAGCACAGTCTTAAATTGACCCAGGTATTGAGTTCCACGTTTGTGGACCCTTACATGAAATAGAATATTTACGTATGTTAGTCCTAGCAAAAACACTTCTTAAGTTAGATGCATTTCTTGTTATATAATTATGCATCTGGGAATTCATGGTAAACAAGCAAGAGTACTCATGAGGTAGTAATTTGTGTAACGATGAATACATAAAAATATCAATTTGATATTCAAGTAATTTATCCAATTTAAGTATTCCCAAACTCAGAAATAAGTCATGAGTATGAGCCAAATAGTACGATTTAGTAATTATTCTTATAATCCTTTTGTGTAGTATATTTAATTTGCTAAGCGTAGAACTACATGTATAGTTAGAGGCCCACACCAGATTACAGTAATGCAGATAAGGGTAAATCATAGTAAAGTATAAAGTATTTAATATTTCAGATGATAGTAAGTAGGGGATTCTTTTTACCACCCCAATATTCCTTGCTATTTTGTGGGATATTTGTTCAATATGTTCTTTCCAGGTTAGATATTTGTCAAGGTAAACCCCTAGGAATTTAACCGAGTCTACCTGGGGAATTTCAGTCCGATCAGTTATAAGCTTTTCTAATGTTTGGCTTCTAATCTTACCCCTTGCTGAAAACAGGATGTAATTGGTTTTGTTTAAATTTAAAGATAATTTGTTGGCCTTAAACCAGTTCGCTATTTGCATTAGTTCCTTATTGGTTATATCAAATAGGTCCTTATAGGAGGCATTAGAATAGAATACATTGGAGTCGTCAGCAAATAATACAAAGTTTAATAAGGGAGACGCTCCAGGAAGATCATTGATATAAATCAAAAATAATAGTGGTCCAAGACCCGAACCCTGAGGAACTCCAAACTCAAGCCATCTAAATGAGGATCTAATCCCGTTACATTTTACTTGCTGGTATCGTGATGAGAGATAATCTTGAAACCAAGCCAGTGGAAGTCCTCTTACTCCATAGTTAAAAAGCTTTTTAATTAATATTTTATGATTCACCGTGACGAATGCCTTCGACAAATCGAGGAAGATCCCTATTGCGAATTCCTTATTGTCAATGGCTTGAGATATTTTGTCGTGAATGTTTATTAAGGGTAGGGATGTTGAGTAACCCGGTCTGAATCCATGCTGATAAGGAAAAAGTATTTTCTGTTTATCAACGAAATCGTAGAGTCTATGGTAAATTACCTTTTCAAGTAATTTTGCAAATAATGATAAAATAGAAATAGGCCTGTAGTTGTTTAGGTCCTCCCTATCACCTTGTTTAAAAATTGGAGTAACCGTAGACAGCTTCATTTTTGCAGGTACTACACCATTAGCCATTGAGCAGTTGAATATATTGGCCAAAGGCTTAGAAATATAATCTAAATTAGAGCCAATAACAGCTGGATCAAATAAATCAGGGCCTATGCTGTGAGATATTTTCATTGTTGAGTGTATAGATATGATCTCTTCTGCACTAGTAGGGTACAATGCCAACGATGAAGGAGGAGAAGGCGGGAGGTAGTCAGTGAAGGAGGAGCAAGTATCTGGAATCTTTTCACAAAGTCTTTTGGCCACTTGGGTAAAGTACACGTTTAAACTATCAGCTATCATTGCATTATCCATTATAATGTGACCATCCCTGTTTAATGATCCTATAGTTGAGTCAGATGGACTCTGGTTCAGCACCAGTCTAATAGTTGACCAGGTTTTTTTAGGTCATTTTTATGCTTCAGAAATTCCATATTATAATAGTTCTGTATAGATTTCTTTTTTAGACTTCTAAGAAGGTTTCTATACGCAGTAAATTTATGTTTATTTCCCGGAGTTGGATTCTTAATATATTTAGAATATCATTTGTTTTGTTTTGTTACATGATTTCAACAAGCCTTTGGTCATTCAAGGTTTGTCACTCATTTTATACGTACGAGGTTTTATTACACTTTCTGGAAATGCTGTATTATATGCTTCAGTTAATCACAGTTATATGAGATAAGAAAGAGTCATATGCTGCATTTGTGTCATTATTCTTACAGTGTTCATTCACAGTAGTAAAATCTACCTGTGATAGTAGCCCTGAGAAGTTTAATTTGTTTGATTCATTAAATTGCCTTTTAATAGTAACTGATGCCTGTCCAGGGTTAAAAATCCAGTCCTCAATCCATACTATTATCGGCAAATGGTCCGATATATCGTTAATTATTATGGATGAATTAATATTTCGAGGCCACAAGTTATAATTATTATATTATCAATTAAATAAAGTATGACTGAAATTTATTATTCTTGTTGGACGCGCTATTGTTGGTAAAAACTTATAAGAGGTCATGGTGTCAAGAAATAAGTTAGTAGATGCATGCTGACTGCACTTCAACAAGTCAACATTGAACTGTCTACTTACATGTACTACAATACATAATTCTCTCCATCTGGCCTCTTTCTCTTGTACAAAGCAGCTGTTAAGCCCACAATTTTAACGTTGTCTTTGACTCTCGTGTTTCAGTAAACCTTATTATCTTTAGTCTTTGCTGATTCCACTCTGTATTCAACCAGGTCTTCTGACTTTCTCAATCTGAATATTCTTGCTCGTTAATAGGCTGGTTTCCTGCGCTTGGCCTTCGAGTGGCGCTTTAGAAGTTTGGAGATTACGACTACGATTACGAAAGACGGCTCTCTGTTGCTGGCCCATACTCTGGAACTCTTTTCTTCCAAAAGTTCGCTTGCAAACTCTGTTCTGGCCTTCAGATCTCAACAAAAACTCATCCTTTCACGGACTCATTTCTACCGTTTGCCATTTCCATGTCGTCGTCTTGGACTCCCTTCTTGGTTTTCGACCGTATACGCACCATAGAATTTGGCTTGCCCAACGATTCTGATTAGTACGACGATCGACTATTGCCTTGAGCATTATGATAGTGGCGCTATATAAGTTCTTAGAATACATAAGGTTATATTACAGACTCCTTACAGCACGTTTCATTATAAAACGAATTCTGATGTAATACGGTTTGGACATGAATCTTAAGAATATTTCACCTATAATAATTTCGTTATAACAGGATCTCGTTATAAAGCAGTCGTTATGTCTACAGCCATAGAGTAAAGACAATGTTATAGCGAGTTTTGTGGTTTAACTACAACTACAAACTGTCTACTTACATGTAGGCTACTACAAAAGGTCACGTATCGGGATGAAGGACACAGCAACCTAATTAGCATGGCCATAGTTGGTTAGAGTGTGACCTGCATGCCATTTTCAGAAATTACTCTTAAGAGTAGAGTTTCACCTGGAGCGTCGGTAGTTATCACCGTGTGTCGTTCTTTGTCTCCGCTGTCATCTGGTTTAGAGCTGTGTCTAGAGGTTTCGAATGTAGGTTGTACGTCAATTGAATTCGTGTTGTCATCTACAAACAAATTTTAATCTTCCGTTGACACCGTTGCTATAGATACCAACCTCAGGTAAACTGATGCAAACAGGTATGACTATAGATCAGTTGATACCCGCGTGTGATTGAATTTGTTTGTGTCAATTTCACGCAACCAGCTTTTCATTCAATCATAGCGGACATTTATATAGCGGCTCTTCAAGAAGTACTACTCAGATGTGCTCCCGACTGAATGGAGCGGTCTTAAGGCGAGAATAGAACGTGGAAGAAATGGTTCTGGGAAGCAGGCGGAGCGATAAAAGAAGGCTTTTCCGGGTTAGAGGTTCCACCACCGAGAAAGCGCGATGCTGCCTGGTAGAGGTAGGCCTACGAGCAAAAGGAACAGAGAGCAGGCCCTGCTCAGACGAGCGAATGGATCGAGAGCCCCGCGTGCTGTGTACAGAGCTCGCGTAGATAGAGCGGAGCAAGGTCAAGCAAGCAGCGCCAGACTAGGGCAGCCGACGTATACGTAATACGCTGCTCAAGAGGGAGCCAGTGGAGAACATCAAACATTTAGCTCGAGACATGGCCAAATTTTGGTTTGCGGCCGATGAGGCGGGCTGCGGAGCGTAGAATCCGATCCATGCACCTCAGACGGCTAGCAGGGAGAGCAGCATAAAATGAACAATAGTAGCGAAGTCTAGATGTGAGAAAGGAGTGGATAAGTGTGGATGTAGCAGAGGGAGTAAGCATTCAATCACGGCTGAGGTGACTGATGTATATTATGCAATGCTTTTTTTCTAGAAAAAAAGTTCCGGAACGGATCTATAGGTTCCGGAACGGAACAATCATGGGCGGACTAAAATCCCGAGAAAAACGGGATTGGCGGATGGTAGGGGTCTCAATAAACACTGAAAACAGTCCAAAACATTGAAATTAAATTAAAATAACTAAATTATTGTTTTTTGTTATTAAAATAAATAAATAACTTTTCAGTAGTTGAAAAAAGGTGCCGGAACGCCGTTCCGGCTGGAAAAAGCACTGATATTATGCACTGATATTATGTATATTAACATATTCTTTTAAAGAAAGAACTCCGAATAAGTCTAGAACAGTTGGTGATGTGTTTCTAGACTAACCAAATCAAGTACTGATTATTATTATTATCAGTCTTGTTGTCAAGACCTAAAACCTCAAGACCAAGACCAAGACCAAGACTTTGAACCTAGAGACCAAGATCAAGACTTTGAACCTCAAGACCAAGACTTTGAACCTCAAGACTGAGACCAAGACCCAAAAAATCACATTCAGCCAAAGACTTCTTTTCCTTTCAAAAAACTTGTCAAGTCGGACAAATCGTTATTTTAATGAAAGCGTAAGTCTTTTATTTTATTCAGGCAAATTAACTTTAAATGGAGACTGCAGAGAATTCCGAATCTGTATTTGCAAAAGTCCTTCATGCAAAATGTTAGTTCAAATGCCTTTTGTATTTTATAAAAATCAATTCACTCAGAATTTTCGGACCAAGACGTGACCTGTGGGGTCTCATAAATTCTGCCATGTGAAACAATACGTTCTACAGTTGCTGAAGTCGCTGGCACACACAGTAGCTTTTCAAGCACTGGATGTAGATGTTCAAATCGTGAGCCGTTTTTAAATCATCCCATGGTTTATCAGACCGTCTGCCTTCAGAAAAAGTCTCGGCAGGGCTTACAGACACAGCATAGCTTAATTGCTGCTGCCGATGGGGTTTCCTGACCAACAAAAGTTGCATCCGTCCGTAGGTATTTGTCGTAGACTATGATGCAAACAGGCTTGATAAATTGTTTAACTCTTGAGTTTTGTTAAATGACTGTTCATATTGACAGCCGGTCTTGGTCTTGGTCTTGCGAGACCAAAACCAAGACTCTGAACCTCAAGACCAAGACCAAGACTTTGAACCTCAAGACCAAGACCAAGACAAAGACTTTTGGTCTCAAGACCAAGACCAAGGCTTTTAAAAACGAACTCGAGTGCACTCGAGACCAAGACCTTGGTCTCGAGGACAACAAGTCTGATTATCATTATCATTATTATTATTATAATTATTATAATTATTATTATTATTATTATTATTATTTGTAGTAGTAGTAATAGTAGTAGTAGTAGTAGTAGTAGTAGTAGTAGTAGTAGTAGTAGTAGTAGTAGTAGTAGTAGTAGTAGTAGTAGTAGTAGTAGTAGTAGTAGTAGTAGTAGTAGTAGTAGTAGTAGTAGTAGTAATAATAATAATAATAAGAGTAGTAGTAGCAGTAGCAGTAGCAGTAGCAGTAGTAGTAGTAATGGTGGCGGTGGTGGTTGTGGTGGTTGTGGTGGTGGTAGTATTAGCAGCAGCAGCAACAGCAGCAGCAGCAGCAGCAGCAGCAGTAGCAGTAGCAGTAGCAGTAGCAGTAGCAGTAGCAGTAGCAGTAGCAGTAGCAGTAGCAGTAGTAGTAGTAGTAGTAGTAGTATTTAATAATTCTGGTTATGAGGTGAACTGTGAAGTCTAACTTATATTAATTAATTAATAAGGGAATTAGTAATAATAATTACAACAGATGACATGATAAGAAGTCCAATTTACTCTGTGGATCATCCATGCAGCTGTATGTGATGCGTTCAAAGTCGTTATTAGACCACGACCTCCACCATCCACAAGGGATCTTTTCCTTGAGAACTCGAACCGTACAACTTTGTTTATAATCACATGTGCTGTGGACATAACTTCTATGGTTTGCATTCGCATTATAAGTACAATCGTCATCTTCGATGCAGCATGATGCCCCAGAGCAACCAGTATCTCCAAGGACGACGGCTGTTACCTTGATGACCTTCATCTCTGCAC
Source organism: Allolobophora icterica (assembly GCA_963556255.1). Lineage (NCBI taxonomy): Eukaryota > Metazoa > Annelida > Clitellata > Crassiclitellata > Lumbricidae > Allolobophora > Allolobophora icterica. Next base: position 72,887,630 of record OY744603.1, read on the forward strand.
ATCTTAAACTGAGTTGAGATCTAACACAGCCCTGCGCAATTTCTGCTGGAAATTAAAACACAAAATACTATTATTTGACCACGAAACACAAAAAAATAATTATGAGACACAATCCTGGACTTAAAAGCGTTGTTGTTGACAACGGTAAACACGATGACCCTCACGATAACAACGATAACAACGATAACGTTTCTCTGTCGATCGATGAACTCAAGTCAACACTGATGTATACTCAACACAAGGCATGCATGCAGTAAAGCTATGCAGAAACAAATTTTTCATTAAATTTTATTCTGGCTATTCTAGACTAAGTGTTGATGACTGATGACAAAAGGGCATCAACTAGGCCTAAGTGTTGATGACTGATGACTGTGCGTCGTGACCAAAAGCGTACCGCTTTTGGTCACGACGCACTTATAATTCAGCATCATCAATATTGTCATCATTTATATGTATGTGTATTTTAGTGTACACGTGTACGCGGGGTGCGTGAGCAGCTGAGCATAGTGGCTAGCGTCAGAGGCGCGTTTACACGTAGGCGAACTAGGCGCGCGCCTAGGGCCCCCGAACTCGGAGGGCCCCAACCGATGGAAAATATTTTTTTCCAATTATAGAATTTATCCAATACAATTTGTTGTGAATTTATCACAATAATGGAGACAATTTAAGAGCTCAATTTATTCAAGAAGTAAAAATGGCCACGTAGGCCCTATTTCGCGTTGATTGTTGATTCAACACCCGATGTCAGTTTCTTTTACTAAAATCATTGAATCAAATAACTTCACATTGCTTGGAAATAGCTTCTGTAACTAATGCTAATTAGGCCTACAGTCCCAATAACGCTCACAAAAACGGCTTTAAATTCAACTTCGTGGGTTTTTGCACAATTATAGGCTAAACACCACCAGAGTCTCAGACTTTCAGGCTATAACTTCAAAGGGCCCCCAAAAATATGCGCGCCTAGGGCCCGTTTTCTGTAAACGCGCCTCTGGCTAGCGTGCTGGACTGCCCATTAAGAGGTCGGGGTTTCAATCTCCAGATGTCTGTTCCAAATGGACGCTGTATATCAACCTCTGGTATTTTAAAATTGGCCATAACCGTGAAACATAACATAGTCTGGTTGACAATGCTCATTACGGGAAAAAACAATACCAGGACAGTATTGTCACCTTCGAATTGCTTTTCGGTGAAAGCTGCAAGCTGTTGCGATTTAAACGAATCTGTCTTTATCAACAGAGTTCTCTACGTACCACCTGACACGTTTCCTCGAAAGAAGACGACAAGGGCAAGGGCAACCACCTGTAGGATCGAACAGTTTCCAAAGAAAACTTCCATCTTCATTTCCTAAGAAAAGAAACTGCTAAACGTTTACATACCCGCTTACCTCGTTCCTCACAGAAAAGTAATGTGAGGTCTCTTGATCACAGATTAATCTTAAGTTCATTGATCAATTTCAATCGCAAACAGGAAACTTTTAGTCCGTCATCGATCAAATAAAAGTTCAGCTTTATCTGAATCATCAACAATCGGTCTCTAAATCAATTTAAACCGTAACCCTAACAGTTCACAATAATAGTACAAATAATAGTAGGCCTATTTTGATATGTTATCAATTACACCTTTAAGTTCGTTCTTAAATCTTCTTTTCTCTCTTAATTCTTTATCCTCTCTGTTTTAAGTTGTGGATGTCAGCCTGTCTGTATCTATCGTATCGTATCGTATCGTATATGTGCATTTTTAAAGCGCCTCTCGCGGTCTAGACGATTCAGGGGCGCTCCCAGTGCGCGAGACCCCGAGAGAAAAGCAGAATTTAAGGTGCGAAAAAGAAGAAGCAACGCTACCAGAGAGAATGGTGTTGCGGACAGGAGGAGGAAGTCGGTTCCAAAGCGAGGGACCTATGCAGGCAAAGGACTTGGATTGAACTATAGTAGTCTTGACACGAGGAACTAAGAGGTCTAGGCGATCAGAAGATCGTAGAGGACGCAGCGAAGCAGCAGTATGAGGCCGTAGAAGTAGCAAGTAGGCCTGCTGTGGAGCAAGACCAAATTGAGATTTGAGCACAAGAATAAACATTTTGAATTGGATACGGGCAGAGAGGGAGCCAGTGGAGTTGTTCAGCCGTGAAAGTGGAGATATCAGAGAACCGAGGGAGACGGGCAATTAGTCTGAGTAGCCTACCGATTGGAGAGGAGAAAGGCGGATCTTGGGAAGGCCAATAAGGATAGAATTACAATAGTCAATTCAAGATTCGAGAACACACGAATGCATAAACAATTGAAGTGAAGGCAGAGGCGTAGCTAGGGGGGGGCAGGGGGGGCATGTGCCCCCGGGCGCCAAAGGAAGGGGGCGCCAAAATGAGGGTTAACAATTAATATTTTTTCCTTATTTTGCTGTAATTTTAACTATTTATTCCATAAATTATAAGATTTAATTTTGGCGCCCCAAAAATGTCCAGTTATATGGAGCGCTAAATGGGGCGCCAAAATCATCAGAGATGATTTTGGCGCCCCATTTTCAACTTCTTTGTTTGGGAAACTTTTAACCAGCTGGAATGAATAGCTGCATTCTGCTGCATCCTTGGCCTAGGGAGGGCAGTGGTATGCAGTATGCTGCCCCGGTAGGAGTAGCATCTGTCCACGTGCGCATGGGCTCCTGGGGGTTAATCTAGCTCGGCCCGGCTTGGCTCTTGCGCCCCATAATTAGGGTATGGAATATTACAGTAGGCATCATGGACACAGGGCGACTGCTGGTGCTGGCTGCTGTATCCAACTCGGCAGCTGATGGCTACAGATCTCGAGGCTCTGGAGTGATTTGTTTACTTTATTGGGCCAAGAGGTCAAAATTACAAGCTAATTTTCAATAAGGCAGACATGCAGTCTTAGTCTGAGCGTGTAGACCGAATTATCAGAGCCCACGGTATAAGTCAGTAAGTACTCGCAGTTTAGCTATCTTGGATTTCAATTCTGAAGCATTAGGATAAAATAAAACAAATATGTAGGCCTACCATGCATCTGCTGCTGTAAGATATTATTTTAAATTTTTACATTTTTCAGTTAAATAATGGTAAATGTAAATGTAATGTAAATGTAAATCTCCGAAATCTCTCAGCGCCACTCAAAAGCCACGTCATGGAGACCAGCTTATTCACCGGCGCTATTATCAAATCAAGTCCGTAATAGCCATGTCCGCCTTGTCCGTTCCGGTGCCAGGTCAGAGTCCGGGGAGGTCAAGCCGAGGAGACAGCAGGGTGCTACGGTGGTAATCGGTGATGATATCTTACAACCATATGCCAGGAAAAAAACTAAGTGAAGCTGAGGGCCGTAAAAGAAAGAAAGAAGCTGAGAAGACATAAAAAGTCTAGTAGGCCTTCATTTCTGGCAAGTTTTCTTTAAAAAGCCAAGATGACAGAAGCTGAAGCTGAAAACTCCAACTCTTCAAAATCCGAAGACGGTGGAAGCGGATATCAATCACCTGTTTTAGAACATGAGATGGTTGACAGGGGTTGAACCATACCAAGACCACAACACGGAGGAAAGCATGGTTCCGACAGATGTTACTGACTATGCCGAGGAAAACATCGCGGATGTCGTTGTTGAACAGGTTCAAAAAGACGTCGAACTTGCTAGAAGTGACGGAGACAATGAGACTGAAGAATCCTCTGTTAAAGCAGCTGATGATAATCCAAGAAAAATTAATCTTTTGTAGACTATAGGCTATGTCTACGAGTTCAGGACAGTCATATGTATAATTTGAATTTATTGACTTTTTAAAAACAATGTCTACGATCGTATATAGATTCAGTGATGGGCAATAGTTAACTAAAAAGTTGCTAACTATTAGTTTAACTAAAAAATTTTAGTTAAGGAAGAAGTTTAACTAAAAAAAATAGTTTAGTTAAAACCATAGTTTAACTAAAAAATTTTAGTTGCTAACTAAAAAGTTTAACTAAAAAAATCAGCAATATGCAACTATTTTTCCACAGTGAACATTGAACACTGTCAGCAAAAAACATTTTAACACTGCATGGTTTTAGCATTTACAGCCTGTGTTTTCAAATTCATACACTACTTACAGTGCACATGTAACTGTATGCCAGAACAGTACACATTGCATAGTTTGAAGGTGAAATTGTCATTGACGCTTAGCATTATTACAGTTCACTTAACGTCTTTTATTGCAAAAATGTTTGTCGTAAATAGTTGGAAAATAGTTGGAAAAAGTTTAACTACTTTTTTTTAGTTTAGTTAACTAATTTCCAAAATCAGTTGCCAACTTTAGTTTAACTACTTTTTTTAGTTGGAAAATAGTTTTAGTTTAACTAAAAAAAAATAGTTTAGTGCCAATCACTGTATAGATTTTCAGAACCTAATTATACTACACTATTAATTTGTAGTTTTGATATTTTATGTCATTAAAATTTAAATTGCCATTCGATGTATTTGGAAAATGTGAACCGGGGGGGGGGCGCCAATTTCATAGTTCGCCCCCGGGCGCAAAATATCCTAGCTACGCCGCTGAGTGAAGGTCGAGGATGAGACAGACCACCGAATAGCCATGAGCGCCTATAAGTGGAAGTAAGAGGAGCGGATGAGACTGGAAATGTGTCAGCAAAAGTGAGAGAGCTATCCAGGGTGACACCTAAGTCACGAACACTGGACGAGAAAGTGAGGAAACTTTTCAGACAGAAGCACAAAATCAAGCTTTTGGATTTGATTCTATCTATCTATCTATCTATCTATCTATCTATCTATCTATCTATCTATCTATCTATCTATCTATCTATCTATCTATCTATCTATCAATCAATCTATCTATCTATCTATCTATCTATCTATCTATCTATCTATCTATCTATCTATCTATCTATCTATCTATCTATCTACCTATCTATCTACCTCTCTGTCTGTCTGTCTGTCTGTCTGTCTGTCTGTCTATCTATCTATCTACCTCTCTGCTGTCTGTCTATCTATCTATCTGTACATATAGCTATCTACCTATCTATTTACCTGTCAATTATTTCCTCCGTCTTCCCCAATCATCTTTATCAATTTCCAATCATATTAATTTTTTAATTACAATCGTCAAGGTGCAACACATACAAAATTCTGAAATCTATTCAGCCAAGTAAAAATTTTAGAGTAACACTTTCGACATTACCTACTTTGATTAGTCAGACAAATCTCCGAGATCAATCTAAGAGTACCATCAGTCCTCACAGTCACGAGATTCACGTTCAGCTGCCTTGAAACGCGTGACTAAACAGATTAGCTGGCCAACCCTTTGCACGAACTCCACTAAGCGGATCTAGAGTATGAGCCTAATGAAAGAGATTTTCAGAACAGGAAGTAAGAGGCTTTGACCAATTTGCAGGCTTGTTGTCAAGACCTTAAACCTCAAGACCAGGACCAAGACCTTTAACCTCGAGACCAAGACCAAGACTTTGAACCACGAGACCAAGACCAAGACCTTGAACCTCGAGACCAAGACCAAGACCAAGACTTTGAACCTCAAGACCAAGACCGAGACCCAAGAAATCACATTCAGCCCAAGACTTCTTTTCCTTACAAAAAAACTGTCAAGTCGGACTACTCGCTATTTTAATGAAAATGTGAGTCTTTTATTTTATTCAAGCAAATTAACTTTAAATGCAGACTGCAGAGAACTCTAAATTCGTATTTACAAAAGTCCTTCATGCGAAATGTTATTCGAAATACCTTTTGTATTTTATAAAAACCAATTCGCTCAGAATTTTCTGTGGGCCTCATAAAAGTTCCGCCATGTGAGAAAATACGTTCTACGGGTACTGAAGTCACTGGCACACACAGTAGCTTTTCAAGCACTGGATATAAATATACAAATCGTTAGCCTTTTTGAAATCCTCCCATGGTTTATCAGACCGTCTGGCTTCAGAAAAGTCTCGGTAGGGCTTCCAGACACAGCATAACTTAGTTGCTGCTGCCGATGGGTTTTCCTAACCAACAAGACTTCCATCCGTCCGTAGGTATTTGTCTTAGGCTATGATGTAAACAGGCTTGATAAATTTTTTAAATTTTAAGTTTTGTTAAATGACTGTTCATATTGACAGCCGGTCTTGGTCTTGGTCTTGCGAGACCATGACCAAGACTTTGAACCTCAAGACCAAGACCAAGACTTTGAACCTCAAGACCAAGACCAAGACTTTGAACCTCAAGACCACGACCAAGACCAAGACTTTTAAAAACGAACTCGAGTGCACTCGAGACCAAGACCTTGGTCTCGAGGACAAGTCTGCCAATTTGTCCGATAACTGCTCATTCACGTGATAAAAGTGTATGGGGTCATCCATAAAAGGACGTCCGCAATGGGGTCATCGAAATGCGGACAAATGCGGACAAGGGGAAGTTGTTATGACCAATGCGAGGTCCGCATCTAAACTTTAAAATTTTGTAGTTTTTTAAACACCACCTTGTTTCAGCCTTCCCCGAAAGACAAAAAGGTCAGTGAGGTGATTGCCTAAAACCTCATGCATGGTATAACCTTTACTGCGACTTTAAGGAGGCTTTTATTACTGCACATCCTGATATAAACCCGAACTGTCACTTGTCAATTAAATGTGCACAGGAACTGTGGAATAATTGTCAAAATAATGATGACATTAAAAATTGGCTTTGACGTGCGGACGTCCGCAAAGGGGAGCCTGGGGAGGGAGGGATCAGATCAAATGCGGACAAGGGGAGAGGGGTCCAAAGTAGATCATATTTTGCGGACGTCCTTTATGGACAACCCTATATACGTGCAATAGCGGATGACGATGATGACGAGATAAAATAGACAAATGACTATTAATGCCGATATATCTTTAGCGAAAGTATAAAACCTCTCACAGTTTCATAATTCCAAATACGCTGAGCTAAAGCATTAGCCAGCCAGAGAAAAAGATCGTTCGCCCTCTCTGCTCCCTTCTCCTACTCTCCATCTGTCCTCTTTCTCCTTCTCTACTCTTCCTCCGTCCATCCTCTCTGCAATCTTTATCGCTCCCTTCTCTATCCTTCCTTTCATGTTCTTTCTTTCCGTTTTAACCTTCCCCTCCTTTCTCCCTAACTTCTCTCTTGTCGTCCCTTCTCCTGTTTTACCAAGTACCCGCCCTCCCACCCATCTCCTCCCCTCCTCCTGTGTTTGCCTGTCTGTTATTGTTATGCAATTGTTAAGTGCCATCATCTAGTGAGCAAGAATCAATCGATGTCGCTGCGCGATTGGAGCTGCTCTAAATCCTCACACTCTAATCGTCTCGGAGGAGGAGGCTCGCACAGGGAATGTAATCCCGGAGCATTCTGTCAATCCCGGGATTACGGGATTAGAAATGAATCAATCCCGGGATTATACTTTATGCAATGAAAAATTTTCCCGCCTGAAGCATAAATGTATATTTAATACTATAACGCGGTTGGTTTTAAGAGCGTTGTGGCGAGGTGTTATAAACATGTAACCTTAAATGAAAAGTTTAAACGTTCGTTAGGAGTTATTTACGATAAATATAATTATCGCAAGAAGCCTGAAGTGTCAATAGTAGAATCTCCAAGTAATGATAACTCAGAGCATAGGCAGAGGCACTTGACAGCAGTAGGGCGCGGTTGATACTTGATCAAGGTTTCGCCACTAACAGGTTGGCCCGCTGGCTTGTACTCGGAGGGTAATTAACTCGGGTGGGGTGTTTTTGAGTGGAAAGATCTTGATGGTTGATAGCGATCCCACGGCCGGGAATGAGGTCTGAGGACGACAGGTGACCAGCGCAGCACCGCTGCGGGAGGAGTGCACAGCAGCCAGAAGAACCTTGATATTAAAGCAGCCAGAGTCAGTCTGTAGTCTGTGGGCTCTGTAGGCTACCCGTCGTTGCTGCTTATCTGCCGTAATTAGCGTCCGTTGCCCAAGCCTCAAGGAAGAATTATACAGTGGATCAAGTAATTTTAATCCAAAAAACCGAATTTCTTGTAATCCCCGAAATACGGGATTCCACGTTTGTCAATCCCGGGATTACGGGATTTAAACTGTTCCGGGATCCCGGGATTCGGTATCCCGGGATTACATTCCCTAGCTCGGACCCATACTGGGTTAAAGGGCATGTGCTCTAACCAATCAGCTATCGTGTCTGTCTGTCTCTATGGTCCTGCTTCTCACTCTAATGTACCAATCTATCAGATCCGTTAATCAAAGACTTCTGTTAACAAACATATTTTCATATACACAGCAATGGCACGTATTTAAGAAAAATAATTTATGCTGAATTACCAACAAATAATCAAAATTAAGAAATAACCACATTTACAATGCATGTAACTAAATTTGCTGATAATTTTAAGCAGTAATTCCAACAACACATGCAGATTAAAGTTCAACATCAAAGGTATTATAAATCATTAAATCAACCGGGTATTTGCTAAAATATCTTTAAAATCCACTTCAGTTTAAATAATTTTGTCAGGATGAAGTGGTATCTATGGGAGTTGATGCCATGTTTAAACTCCTTAAAGACATGCTAACTGCTGGTAATAGTACACTCAACATGCTGTCACTGACATTCAGTTACAAATGCGAGTTTAATTTTCTAGTTAATGGTTTTGGTGTGTCAGTAAAGGACATGTCTTATGTCAGATCGTGGGTTTATAATGCTTAGATCTCGAGGGGAGAGTTAGTTTGCATTGTCATTCGGTCATGCTATGTGACGGTGTTTTTGTATTTTTCGTTCTTCTAGCCTTCGTGTTTAGTCTGTTCTGCCTTGGGTGAAAATCAAGTATATATATTATGTATATATTAACTCATTAACATAACGATTAGTTCAGAAGTTCGTGAATATAGGCATTTGATGAAGTTCTGCAGTCATTGTTATCATCATTAATTTGTAAGTTCTAAAGGACCGCTGTCTCGTGCATAAGGTATCAACCTATGGTACAACAAAGCCAAGCTGCTCTCTCATGCATAAGGTATCAACCCATGGCACAACAAAGCCAAGCCGCTGTCTCATGCATAAGGTATCAACCCATGGCACAACAAAGCCAAGCCGCTGTCTCATGCATAAGGTATCAACCTATGGCACAACAAAGCCAAGCAGCTGTCTCATGCATAAGGTATCAACCCATGGCACAACAAAGCCAAGCCGCTGTCTCATGCATAAGGTATCAACCCATTGCACAACAAAGCCAAGCCGCTGTCTCATGCATAAGGTGTCAACCTATGGCACAACAAAGCCAAGCAGCTGTCTCATGCATAAGGTATCAACCTATGGCACAACAAAGCCAAGCCGCTGTCTCATGCATAAGGTATCAACCTATGGCACAACAAAGCCAAGTCGCTGTCTCATGCATAAGGTATCAACCCATTGCACAACAAAGCCAAGTCGCTGTCTCATGCATAAGGTATCAACCCATTGCACAACAAAGCCAAGCCGCTGTCTCATGCATAAGGTGTCAACCTATGGCACAACAAAGCCAAGCAGCTGTCTCATGCATAAGGTATCAACCTATGGCACAACAAAGCCAAGCCGCTGTCTCATGCATAAGGTATCAACCTATGGCACAACAAAGCCAAGTCGCTGTCTCATGCATAAGGTATCAACCCATTGCACAACAAAGCCAAGCCGCTGTCTCATGCATAAGGTATCAACCCATGGCACAACAAAGCCAAGCCGCTGTCTCATGCATAAGGTATCAACCTATGGCACAACAAAGTCAAGCCGCTGTCTCATGCATAAGGTATCAACCTACGGCACAACAAAGCCAAGCCGCTGTCTCATGCATAAGGTATCAACCCATGGCACAACAAAGCCAAGCCGCTGTCTCATGCATAAGGTATCAACCCATGGCACAACAAAGCCAAGCCGCTGTCTCATGCATAAGGTATCAACCCATGGCACAACAAAGCCAAGCCGCTGTCTCGTGCATAAGGTATCAACCTATGGCACAACAAAGCCAAGCCACAATCAGGTCAACATTCAGAAGCTCAGTACGCTGAGACAGAGAGACAGCCTATGGTGGAAAAACAATCCAAAACAGATAAGTTTTCTATAGTTATCACTGCAACAGAGGACCTAAAATCTCTTTATAAGTACTAATACTTGATCAGTATGATGACATAATCTCCTAAGTCTTGTTCAATATTCTGATCACTATTTAGATCAGTACATTGATCACTGTACTTTTATGACCCAATCACCAGTTTATTGAACATCATCTCTTTGCTCATAACATTGTCCACAGGTTCAATGATCACTGAACATTCACTTCGATCGTTAGACTCGTTTCCTTGACTGCTGCCAGGTGATGTCTCCGTTTTACACGCATCACATGAGCAACAAAGAAAAGACCGGCCATGCAGATGAATGAGAACGAGATTATGATGTGGAAGCCAAAAATCTCGATCTGCGGAGCAACGATCACAAGCACAAACTTGAGCATGTCCATGAGCATGTTGAGCGAGTTCTGGACACCGTGTACGATCCCTCGCTCTTTCTCGAGCACCGTCTCCTGCATCAGCTGAGTCACGACGAGATCAGCCATCCACAGACCTAGAAAAATGACAAACAAAAATTGTTACAATCATCATCATCATCATCATCATCGCCACCACCACGACGACGACCACCACCACCACCATCATAATTACCATTATGCATTTTATTAAGTGCTACTATCTAATGACCAAAATCAATCGATGGCACTGAGCAATTGTGAATGTACGATTTGCTGAAATCAAGGTCCCTCTACCTAGTAACCATCTCTGGGAGAAGGGTTGAACCCGTACTCACCACGCACAAGGCGAGAGCTCTAACCATTCAGCAACTGTGTCCCATAACAATAACAATGATGGATGGTGAAGACGGCAATAATGATGATAATGATTATGAAGATGATAACACCAAACATAAAAATGGTAAGGATCAATTACTAATCGAGTCTAGTCCAACGACTTCTATAGCACCATTTTCATAATGGCCAAGACATCAACCGATGGTTACTAAAATTACTGAAGCAGTGACGATGACCCTTGCAAAGGTCAGAGAGAGGAACAACTGGGATATCCCATATTCCGCTATTAAATAAGTATTCGAAGACGTAATGAATAAACACTACTCAGAGACCTCATGAATATTTAAAGTGTGAAGAATATTCAAAGTCCTGGAGAATGTTCATCCCTGACATGAAGTAAAAAAATATTCAGACGAGATACACACAAGAAACTGAGGTAATGACGTTTAAAAGTAAATCTAATTGATTTTGATTGATTGAAATCTTTATTGAAACCAAATTTAAATAAATCATAAGTACAATTAATGCAATTTTTATACAAGCTGGTCAAAAAGGTAGGCCCAAAAGGGAATACTCCCGCTACCAGGGACACCTATTTAATATATAAATTACACGGCGCAGAACCAACTTGAAGGTAAAGGTTAGTTATACAAAACAAAGGTTTACTTTAGTACACAGCTAAGACTGCCACTACTTGGGCAGTAACGCAACAAAGTAATAAAATGAGAAGAAGGAAATGAAGAGAGAAGAGAAGAACACTGGCTATGTAGGGGAATAACTGCGTGTATTCCGTGGTGTAGGAGACTCCGCCCAGAACAGCCAGGCAGTCAATGAGGCGAATAGTAGGCCACATCCCAAACCCGAAAGTCATCCTCATTCGAATTACTCAAGTGGCGTGGGAGTAATCTAATTGGCTAAGGTCAATCAGGTGTTGTCGAAGCAATTTCTTGAAGCAGGTGAGAGATCCCACCTGTTGAAGAGGTGAAGGGAGAGAATTCCATATTTGTGGCCCTATTACCTTAATAGAAAAATTTCTTGTGTTAGTACGAGCGTATGCTGATCTAAATTTACCTGCACTCCTAGTGTCATGGGAATGGATATCAGAGCCCGTGTTAAATAGAAGTTTAAATTTTAAGGGTAGTAAATCCCTTGTGAATTTGTACATAAATAAGCCCCCTTGGTAAAGCCTTATTTGGTCCAGTTTCAGTATCTTGAGACTAGAGAAGATTGGGTCAGTATGGGAGTCCCATGGAGCACCAATAATCGCACGAACTGCCCTTTTTTGTAGAGTTATTAGCTTACGAAGTCTGGTGGTGTAGGTGGAAGCCCAAACTATACAGCAATAATAACAATAATATAACAGCAATAATGAATATTCACATCAAATCTAATACTTATTCAGATGAGAGCCAATAGAAGGAGCCAGGTCTTTCCGTATTGTAATAGTAAGTCTGGCTTCTGTTAGGTAATTGGGCTTTGGACCCTCCGAGATGTTCTTTAAACGTCCTGCATAGAGGCCCTTCGTACACACGCGCATGCACCCACACACACACACAGCTGTATAGGTACACATACAGACAGATTCTTAAAATCACTTCTTATTCCCGAGTCTTATTATTCAATGAGGTCATCTGATTATCTCTATCTGGTCATACCTAAATCAAGAACTGTTCTTGGTGAACGAGCTTTTCAGTTGCTGGACCTACTTTTGGAACTCTATGCCTGTGTCTGCCCATTCTGCTCAATCGCTATGTCATTTCGTTCTCAATTATACACCAATGACTACCTCTCTGTCTTACGGACCGACCTTCTGGATGTTGACCTGATTATGGCTTGGGCTTTGTGCGCCATCAGTTGATGCCACATGCATTAGACACCGGCGCAATACAAGCTACTACACGGTAATTATTTATTATCACTATATACATATATACATTATACAAGCATACAGATATATGTAGACATACCGGTACATACAGACACATGTACACATAGATACAGATACATGTACACAAATACACAGATACATACAATTACATAGCATGCAAAAATGTCACATAAACTCACCGACACGCGATGAAATGATTCCAACCAAGAGCAGAATGATTGACACGTTACTTCTCTTTTCCTCTTCACAAGAATTTTCCGTTAACGCAGTGACATTCTGACTAGGATCCAACCCAACAGTCGTAAAGGCCATGGTTAGATTCTCGATCGAAGCATAGCTGTTTGTTACGGCAACAACTGGAACCGTGCAGTTCGGCTGCTGGTACGATCGAGATGCAAAGAAAGGATCGAAGCGACTTCCTGGGGACCAGATCGAGACCACAGCGAGAACAAGACACGCAATCTCTGCCGAGTAAGCAATCAGTCCTGTTGTTTCAAGGCCGAGGCGTTTGCGAAGGCGGGTGAAGAGGATGGTACCCATAATCCCCGTCAGTCCGGCCAAGGCCATGCAGACGGCAACAATCAGTTCCGATACATCATTCGAGTAGATGTATCCTAACAGAAATAAGTAATAGATTACAAAGTATAATAAATTCACTACACTGGCTGCAATTCATCAAAATATATGTAAAGTATAATAATGTATCATAACACATGTAATAGATGTCATAATAGATGTCATAACGCATGTAACGAACGATATGAAATGTAACTTTATATGTGTACTGGTAATTTTATGTAATAGATAAAATGTAAGACTGCAATGTATGTGACTTGTGTAGCATCATGCAGCGGATGCAATGTAACATAAGTAAAGCAATAAATGTAACATAACAGATGCAAAGTAGTATAACATGTAACATACTGTAATATGAATAATGTACTACTCTAAGTGTAATGTAATAGATGTCATCAGATTTACTCGATCTTGCACACGTAAAAAGCACAATTAATTAAATTAAATTAACCTTAAATTTAAAGAAGAGTGAAGTGGCACTGTTTAATCTAATGACTTCTATAGCACCGTTATCAAAATGCCAAAGACATCAATCAACGGTTGCTTCGAGTGAAATCGCAATCAAAAATCCTCAATCCACTGGAGAAGCCTGATTGAAATCCCCATAGATCCGACAAACCAGAAGCCAGGCTAGAGTGGGCTGCTGTACAAAATACAGTATTATATAAAATTAAATTAAAAGACACTTAAATTAACCCTTCACTCACCAAGAGAAATGGTGCGATGCTATAAAAAATGAAGTGAAACTTATATTAACCCTGTTCTCACCAAGAGTGATGCTATCGAACCCAAGGACCGTCATGTAGAGAAAAGCGAGTGAGACGCCTGCATACACAACCGTCTGTTGGGCGTACGTGTGCCAACCGCGAATGAGCAACGAAAACGGTTCCAGCATTCGCTGCACGCACGTCACTTCTTTGTCTGGCGTTTCAACCGGCTGGTTCGTTTCTCCGTTGCCAGTCTTCCCTTCATTTTCCAGCTTTTTGTCATGATTTTTCGAAGCCTCTAGGAGTGGCACCGCAGTTTCTGGTGCATGTTCTCCGTCGGGGTGTTTCTCAGAGTTTATTTCGGGTTGCGTCTTGAGTTCGGATTCTGGGGTAAACATCACCATTTCTTTCTCCTGGACTGGAAATAAAGCACTTAAGCATGTATGTACATACTAGACTCTTTATATAGAGCCTTTTATATGCCCCAACCCCTAAAAAATGCTGTGCCAACTAGACAAAGTGATGCTAACGGTTCATTAAGATCAGCAAGCTCATCTGACATTCTGACTATTTCGAAAGCATAAGTTAATTGCTCAATGGACTTGCACAATCCAGAAATTCACAAAACAATGTGACCAGAAGGTTCACAGGCATCATACGCAAACAGCACATCCTACAACCATCTCTCAGAGAAGGAGACTCGAACCCGTATTCTCAGCATTACAAGGGGAGCGACCTAACCAATCGGCTACTGTGTTCAATAAACTTAAGTACCGTAGATAACTGCAGACAGACAAAAAAATCGAATATCCGGTCAACAGTACCTGGAGGCTCGTTCTTCTTAACAGCCAGGCGTGGAACCATTCGGTAGATGTGCGAAAGAATTGCATATTCGAAGAAGACGGAGACGAGGTTCCAGGACGCGATGACGATTGCTGAAGTCAGCAGTGATCCATACGTCATTATGAAACCGACTGAAGTGGGTGAAAGGACCTTGCAAACAAGTGCCAATGATCGTGTCCCAGCATTCAGATCTAATGAATATTTAGACAACATCAAATGAATATTCATAGAACATTTAATATATTCGAATGAGCTCAAATGAATATTGGTAGATGACAAGCTGCATTCACATTGAATGAATATTGAGTCAAAGATAAAATGAAATATTCAGACAATCTAATATACATTCAAATGAGGTCTTATGAAATTCTAGATTTAATAATCAAAGATAAATTAATATTCTATGATGATCTACATGTAATATACATTCAAATGAGTGTAAAAAAAATTCACATAAGATTTAATAAATATTTGAATGAGATCTAATGAATTTTTATAAACAATACGACAGATACCGGTAATTAATCAGGTATGCTGTAAATTATACAATTGCCTAGGTAAAAAATATTATAATGAAAATGAATATTCGTGTGAGACTAAATAATACATAACATCTTAGTAACATTCAAAAAGTATAGTAGTACGTACATATTTACTGCGATCACACCGATCAGCTACTGATCAACTCAAACAAAAATCACAGTTCAAAAGTTTCTACAGTTACTACAAAAGTAATGTACTGTAACTATATTTGTTACCAGCATACCTGATTATCCATCGTATCTTTAATGAATATTAATTAGATCTCATTTGAATATGCAATAGATCTCAATCAAATATTTATTACATCTGCAATGAATGTAGCATAACACTTACACAGCACTTTTCAAGTGCCCCCTGAAAGTGCTGCTTGCATGACTAGCTACCTGATCTAAACCATTATCACTCACTTGCAAGATTTGAGCTCTTCTCCTGAGCGATCACAACGATCCAGTCCTTTTCGATCGCGATCGTGTAGGCGACATTGGACAGCTGGGCTGATATCGCCAAGACGATTATGGCCATTTCCATAAGTATACGGCCGACATGACCATACTGAAAGGTGATCATTGTTGGTTCAAGTGCAAAAACCACACAAACACAGATGGCGCTACACATGACAGACATGTTCTGCATGACCAGCGAAATGCGAACGACTGAAAGACAAAAACATCATCTTATTTTATTAATTATTATTATTAATATTATGAAAATACATATATGCTACATACAGACAATAGTCGCTTGGGTCATTTTGTTCTAAACTTAGAACTAACCTCTTTCAAATTGCTTATGCACCATAGGGTGCTTCTCTGTCTTTAACAATTTAACACTTTAATGAGAAGCTGCATTGGTTTCCCAGTACTTTTAGTACACACTTATCGCTAAAGTGTTAACACAGTATTTTATGTCTACACAGTGTCCTACAAGAGTCCTACATTATAGTTATTATTACTAGAGGTGCATAATTGTTATTTTTATCATTATATTTTATTATTATTATTTTTTTACCCGAGGTATCAAGGATCCCTCAGGATTTGGAAAAATTAAAATTATTATTATTATTATTATTGTTGCATAATGTTTTCCTTCAAAGAAACCTGCAGAATCCTTTAAAAGTAATTCCTCGACAGTGCTCGGTATCTATCAACTATGCATTTGCTCAGTCTAGCACAGCTTCATCGAACTTACCCTAATTTATCCATAACTTCTTAATTAACTGCTGCAATTAGCCACTTTTACCTCATAATCATAATAATCGTGAACTTGAAAATTTCAAAATGTTACCTAACAGCTACATGCAGGCTACCAGGTTCTTTCTTACCTACCTTCAGTCTACCTTACCTTCAAAGTGCATTTGATCCACAAAACTCTACCTCTATTGAGTATTGACACTGTAGCTGTTTCGTGACAGTGCTTGTAGCACAGGCAGTATGGGCTTGAATCCCATTCCCTGAAATGGTTACTGAGTAGCAACCTTGAGCAAGTCTTTCACCTACAACTGCTCATTGCCATCATTTAATGCTCGGTCATTAGATAGTGGTGCTTAATAAATGTGTAATAATAATGTGTAATAAGTATTTACCTGTAACCAGTGTTTACCTTTAAGTCGTCCATTGCGATCGACCCAGTCTCCGATGATACCTCCAAAGAGCAGCACACATCCTCCACCGCAGAATCCGAAGATGGCTGCCAAGAGAAGCTGACCATCGGAGAGACGTACGAGGTATAGACCAACGGCAAACTGCCACATCCAGTCACCCTAACAAAGCACATACAGACACAAACAGTCACACACATACACAAACCCACACATGCAGATACACAAACAAATACATACATACACACATACAACTGCAAACATAGTTCTAAATACTACTGTGCACATACACAAACAAACAGTTGCACATACACACATC
Source organism: Allolobophora icterica (assembly GCA_963556255.1). Classification (NCBI taxonomy): domain Eukaryota; kingdom Metazoa; phylum Annelida; class Clitellata; order Crassiclitellata; family Lumbricidae; genus Allolobophora; species Allolobophora icterica. The sequence goes on from OY744603.1 coordinate 72,904,881, forward strand.
AGAATCACAAACATACAAATACAACCTATGCACATACACAAACATACAGTTGCACATACAATATACAATCACAATCTACAATATACAATCGCACACAAACCACACTTGCATATGCAATAACACACATACACAATACAATCACACACATACAATAGCATACACTTGCACATACACACACACCTACAAAATACAATCACAAACATACACTCACATAACACACATGCATGCATAATGCCTAGTAACAGCAGATATGTCTTTAAGAGGTTCAAAACGATGGTGCTACATAAATACCAAGATATATAGTACATTAACAAATGTGTGGTCTCAAGATTTATGGAATATTGGCTGAAGCACTAATAGAGCTGGCTCTATAGAAGTCGTTACATGAGACCAGATCAGAAGAGAAATGATATTAAACATCTTACCCATTGTGACAAGAGATAGTTGAGGTAGATGTAGAAGGATGGACTACCAAGCCAGTTGTGAAATGAAACTGAAATAAACAAAACAATAGTTTTTATTTATTGTAGTTTTGAAAACAAACAAGAGCAACAATACAATAACTAAATCAAAAGATATATTTAATAAGGATGTTTACATGCAATTTTATAGCATCTTCTTCATGTCACCTACAGCCAGAAGATAATAAATCATTTGATATTTTATTATTATTAATATTATTATAACTGTTTTATTAGAATTATTACTGTTTCATTATTATCATTATCATCTTTATCATTATTATCTTTATTATCTTTATCATTATTATCATTATTATTAGTAAGTTATGTTTTAGGCAGATCTAAGCAGTAATATTATTTATCATAATTATCTCTACTATTATCATTATTATCAGTAATATTATTATCATTATTATTACTATTACTACTACTTTTATCAGAAATTTATTATTATCATTATAATCGTTTTTATCAGAAGTATTATAATTATTGTCATTATTATTGTTATTATCATAATTATTCATTTTCTTATTAGTATGATTATTTTTATTTCTATTGCCCAGATGTACATAGGATCCATCAGGGACTTAAACATTAATTAAGAAGAGTGAAAAAACCTCTGGAAGGCATCTATTCGTCAAGATCCAGTGCGGCAAAAGTACAGCGGAATTCCACCTCACTGAACCGTTGAATTGTCAGAGTTTTAGGTGGTTATTATTATTATTATTATTATTATTATTATTATTATTATTATTATTATTATTATTATTATTATTATTATTATTATTATTATTATTATTATTATTATTATTATTATTATTATTATTATTATTATTATTATTATTATTATTATTATTATTATTATTATTATTATTATTATTATTATTACTGGTTTGTGTCGCTATTCTCTAGGGCCCAAAATACATTATAAAATAACAATAAAATAATAATAATAATAATAATAATAATAATAATATTTATTCTTTAATTAAGCGCCTGCAAACGCACTGCGCTGTACATGTACATGTTATGCGATAAATCTTAACTACTAAACTCAACAAAGTGAACAGGAAAAAGTGAAACACACTTACCACAACAACTTTTCTTCTTGGGAGACGTCGCTCTTACTTCAGCTTCCTTGTCAGCCATAAAACTATAACAACATGATGAGGTATGGTAAGTTTTGGTAAGCTCAGCAGAGGACAGATAAGTTAAGTTTTAAGCAGATCTAAGGTAAGTTCGTCTAAAGTACAGTACTACTACGTAAAAAAGTATGGCAGTGCCTGGATTTTGAACTAACACAGATAAGAAAGATAATCTAGGATAAGGTACTGTAAGATCAGGTAAGGAAAGATAAGATAAGCTAGGGTAAGGAACCATAAGGAGTAAAATAAGCTATGCCAAGGTCAGGTAAAATATGCAAGGTGCCATGAGATATTGTAAGGCAAGGTATGTTGCATCTACATCACCTACATACACAGACAGCATAAAATCACAAGTGGTCTTTTGTCAAGTTTTAATGCTTTGTCGGACTTGAATACTATGGGTGACCTAGTCTCAATCTAGGCCAGATATCAATAAAAGCTCGAAATGACTTGAAAACCTTGAACTGCAGTCATGGTAGTTACGATGGGCTACAGACGGACAAGAAATTACCTTTTCAAATTGCTACTTACCTTCTTCAAATTGCTACTTACATTATTCAAACTGCTACTCACCTTATTCAAATTGCTATTTACCTGTTTAAATTTAAAATTAACAAACAACTTTTTTCAATTTGTTACTTTCCCTTTTCAAATTGCTATTTATTGTTTAAAAATCGTTACTTAACTTTTTCAAATTGCCACTTACCTTTTTCAAATTGTTACTTAACTTTTTCAAATTGCTTATCCACTATAGGTCACCTCTCTGTCTTATTGGACTGACCTTCTGGATGTTGACCTGATTACAGCTTGGTTTTGGTGTGACATCAGTTCATGCCTCGTGCAGTAGACACTGCTGCGATAGAAGGTACTAATTACATTTTTGCCTTTTACTCTTTTTAACCGTGGTTGGACTCAGAGCACCTCTGAGTAGGTTTCTTCTAAGCGCTCTATAAATTACCAAAATGAATGAATGAATAAAAGCAGTGATGGGAAGTATTTTAAATACTAGTATTTAAAACATTTTAAATACCATCTAAGTATTTTGCACTTGTATTTAAAATACATTGGAATGACATATTTATAAATACTTTTACTTAAAATACTTTTTTGGAGTATTTTGTATTTTAAATTATAATGGTAAAATACTCTTTTACAATACTTTTATATCTCTTATTAATAACAATTAACAAAGCAATATTGCATGCTGCATGCACTAGGCCTGCAATAATAATTATCATTGGGTTGTTATTATTGGGCTGGATCATTCAATTACTGGTTCTGTTGTACACCGGAAACATAACTCGTGAACAATGGCAGATTCTAAGGAAGCAAAGTGTTTTACTAGCTATTTTAGATGGCAAATTTGTTAGTCCTAAGCTGCTACCAGTAGAAATCGACAAATTGCTTTTCCCAATGTGAAATCAGTCACATTCATCAGTCAAGACAAGATGAATGAGCTAATCATGAACTATATTGTTGAAGAAGTTAGACCACTGTGCACTGTTGAGAAACCAGCTTTTAGAGCTCTAGTAGATGGTTTATCAGATCATCTACTGCTATGTGCCACTAGACATTGAGCAAGAAGCCTACTGACAAATATGACGCACTCTTGCTTAACATTCATCGGACAATGTGCACCACGGCAGATATTTGGAGTTGTCTGAAAAAGCTATAGGCCTATTGAAGTTACAGGTCACTGAATCACAGATGACCTTGTTGCTCTGACATGCTCAGTTGCTCAGTCTTGAAGGGAAGTCACATATATAATGTTGTTACCTAATAAATCAATCAGACTTTGGCCTTGACTACAAAAACGTCATCTTCACAGTCACAGACAATGGGTCTGACATGGTTGAAGCATTTGCAGAATATCACAAGGCAGAACAGGAGACAGAAGTGCAGTCACCATGTACTGCTGGCTGCCCTTCGAGTGATGATGATGATGAATTTCATGAATTCCATTAGACATGGACACAATTTTCTCCTCTTCAGAGAATACCAATTGATGATATATTCTTGCCAAAGCATATGCGCTGTGCAAGTCATACATTGAATATGATAGTGACAAATGATTTCCAGAAGACTGTGTGACTGGTAACATTGGTACCTACAAGCATCTGAAAGAAGTGCCATTGGCGGCAATCTAGTTTGACAGGTAGGGGACAAGAGACACTTTTGAACGGATCTGGTCAAAAAGATGCACATGACAAAAATCATGCACGAAAAAATTTTTTAACCTGTTACTGGTGTTTTTTTAATTTGGGGGGAGGACAACTGTATACTGTGTCCCCTACTGTTAAAGGTGGGAGGCCTTGTCCCCTTGAACCCTGGGATCACTGCCCATGAGCAGTGCCCTGGAAAAATGCTCAAAACTTTGGCTCAAAGTCTTTAGTACTTAGTATTTAAAATACTTTTCCCAAACAAGCATTTTTCACTTGTATTTAAAATACTTGTATGAAAATGTATTTCTACTTATATTTTAAATACTGTTGTGATCAAGTATTTATACTTGTACTCAAAATACTTTTAAAAAGTATTTTCCCCATCACTGCATAAAAGTGTCTGACTGGAAGGCCACAATCAAGGATGTAGCCAGACTTAAATTCAACAGGAGGCAACTCCAGGAGACATCCAGGAGTAGTAGGGTGTGGAGGTATATCCCAGAGACATCATTTGGAAATCATTTGTCACCCAACTTTTGAAAGCAAGAGGAGGCAACTGCCTCCTCTTGCCTCAATGAGGCTACTCCTATGGCCACAATAATTGTTACGTGTAACCACGATTTTTCTCAAGTCAATTTTCTCACCAAATCAAATTGTGAGAGTGTGTTTCAAGAGACTTAGATGTCCCACACTGCAAATGTCAAGAGATTATAAACTTGTGAAGAGTCTTTGGAGTATCTGCGACAGTTCTTTGCAAGTGGGTTGAACTTTCATATCTAGGTCAGTTCTTTGCAACTGGGTCTGCTCTTTATTTTGCAGCTGGATTAGTTCTTTGCAATTGGGTAAGTTTTGTTGCAAACGAGTCATTGATAAGGAACCAATACAGCAAGAGGACTGATGCACTTACAGGATATGGAGGGTCGTCCAAGCAGGCGAGGGGGACAATCACACGAGTTCATTACAAGAGCATTATGTTATAAACTGGACCATTTTCAACAACAGTTGATCATGAACTAAGGTCAGCTAAGGTCAAGTACCTGTAAGATATATGGTAACGTGAAATACCAGCAGGTAAGAGAATGTACGGTAGTGAGACTGCAATGTAATTGTAACTGAAACTTCAGGGAAAGGTTTACAATCAGAGGAGCTCTCCATGTTACCCTACTGTAAATGGTGAATAACTACAGAAATTTCAACAGTAAGGAAATAATAAGCACAGAAAATTAGAAGAGTCGGCAGTGATGACACAGGCAAACACGTGATACGTTGACAGATTGAAGCATCACTAGTGATTAATGGTTGACGTCACTTCAAGGACTTGAATTGCTCCTCCTCTGCTGAGACTAAAATCATATGGCTGCAAATGGTTCATTGAACCCAAACTTGACCACACCTGAAGAAGCCTATTCCTCCTCATGAACCCAAAGAGACCAAGATTACAAGCGAAGAAAATACTGTCTACGTAAAACTCCTCAGCAGAAACAAATAAATATTCCGACATAAAACTTAGCATGTTCAGTAAACTCCAACATATTAGAAATTATCAAGCAAATTCTGGATATAGGCAGAATAATCCACAAAAAGGATGCAGAAAGTGATCAACAATAGATCTATGTGATTGCTGACATGTGCAGGGACAGTTCTAATGACTCATGTCGGGTTTAGGTAACTTATGGTCAGGTTAGAGAAGATAATGTCAGGTGAGGTAGTAAGGTAAGAAAGGGTTGTAAAGTCAAGGTAAGGTGATATCACTTATTTTACCTATGTTTACTTTGCTGCAAAAGAGAGTCCCAACAATGTCCAGTGGTCACTGTGGTCAATGGAGGTCACTCCTTAATCAGAAAAAACACACAGTTAAACAAATAATCAGACAAAACAATTACCCGATAAGTTAAAGTAAAACACATAGAGGTCACTGGTTAATAAGACAAAATAAGTTTATCATCATTCTATGATAGCTCGCTGGTCACACGCTTTGCCTTAAATACGAAGTGCTCACGTTAGAATCCCGTAATAACATTAAAGGAGGAACTTTGGCAAGTCTTTAAACACACACCATGTCTCCTGTGCCTAACAGTGGTGCTAGATGAAAATCTAAGTAAACAGGTAAGTATATACAGACAAGGTTTGGCCACATTTCAGGTTACGTGTGCGATGTTCTCCAAGGGCTCCCTCTTCTGCAGCGAATTATTTACAGGGTCTCTACCATCATGTGGCACTGCCTTTTGAGCTCGGCCCCTGCATATCTAAGGAAGCTCTGTCAGAGGTGCATTTACAGAAAACGTGGCCCTAGGCAAAAGCATTTTGGGGGCCCTTAATTCTGAACTTGTAGATTGAGTGTCTGAGACTCTGGTGGTGTTTAGCCTATCGTGTGCAAAAACCCATAAACTGTAAAAAAAATACAGAATAGGTTAAATATATATTATTTAAAAAATTCAAAATTCAAAAATGTGATTTTTAATAATTGAAAAAAAAATTTTCATTCGTTTGGGGGCCCTCTGAGATTTGGGGGCCCTAGGCACGTGCCTAGTGCACCTATACGTAAACGCGTCTCTGAGCTCTGTTGCTCAGCCCTGGATGTGTGCGGCTGCCGCTCTCTCTGATCCTCTGTGCAGGGCGAGCTTCTTGACCCTACGCACGAACCTCTACCCGGCAGCATTGTGCTTTTTCTGTTGGCTCTTCGGTCTGGAACGGGCTCCCTCTGGCTTTGCGATTGCTGCCTAGAGTTTTTTAGATACATTTTATTGCAATCTTAAGACTGTCCTTTTCAGCCAGGGCTGGGTTGGGAGCACTCCTGAGTAGATTACCTTGAAGGTGTGCTATATAAATCCTCACAATCAATTAATAAAATTCTTCATATAAGTGGAGCTGATACTTCTACTGAAATCGTAATCTAGAGATCGATAACAAAATCTAATGCCTTCTATTGTGCCATCATCGTAATACCCACAGTGCTTTTGTGAGGTACATTAAAGGTGCTATATAAGTGTCTTAATACATACATACCCAAAGCCCATCGATTGATGGTTGTTTCAAGTGCAATCACAATCAAAAGTGAGCAAGTCAGGTTGAAATCTGTTAGTTACAGCGCTCAAAGAAGTCTAGGTTACAGCAACCAGCTTATTTGGACATGCTCACTCAAAACAAAATTCAGTATACAGGTCAGGTTAGGTTAGAGTTCAAGATCTAAGGCTCCATATCAGTATGCTCATCAGAGATTTTCATCTTATATTAAGTTACACAGATCAGTCAGATAATTATGTATGAATCAGTCATGTAAGGCCTCGCCACACAGGTAACAATGAATTCCTCTACAGTGTCCTCACCCATCTACGAATGTGCTTAAGGCTAAGATTGACATTTGACTCTTGACCGAACCTGACCTTATTTCTGCCTAATCTCTGCCTTGTATGAAGCTGACCTGGTTACGCTGTTTCGCTTGAACTTTACATTTCGGGAAAATTACTGTACAGCCTGTGGACTGTGGACTGCGACAGATCAAGTAATCGACCCCAAGCACGTCAATCAAAAACGGTCAACCTGTCAATCAACCTGACGGACACGTCAACAGTACTGTCAATCACCTGATTGTCGATTCTCAAGCGATATTTGTCACTGAATTACAGAACATTTAAGAAATGAGAAAAGCATCTTCTTGCTTACTCAGAGCTTCACAGAGTCGCCATCGCCAATCCAAAACGGCAAATGATGCGCCTCTGCCTAAAAGTAGCCATGTGACACACTTATATAACACGGTTAAACGTAGCAACCATCATCTCCAATGAAGGTCACGCGGGTAATCCACGACGAAGGCGTTTGCCATATAACAGTTCCGATACAGGTATAATTTGACGTAATTTATCTTTCAAATTTAAAGCTTGATTCGTAAAACTTGCAAATCATGTGAAGCGTAGAACTAGTTTTATTTTGTAAACAAACCTTTGCTCACCCGCCAGGTTGACAGCAGCGAGCGCTTCCCATAACTCCACTTATGTAGCGCTATACTATGTGCAAAACTATTTGGTGTAAAGTCGTGCATCCTTCAGGATTGCAGAACAAAAAACGATTTCTGCAAAGTTTTAACGTGGTTATTCTAGGCTTGACCATTTTATAAATGTAACAGTGTCAAATAGAAAGAGAAATGCTAATATTAGCAGAAACAGCTGTTTTATAGCAGTACTAACCCTGCCAGCATCCCCACGTGGGGCCTATGAATAGGAACAATATATAGCCTAATTCCCATGTGAGACCCACATACAGCCTACATGGGTACCACCTAATGCCCATGGAATGTTGGCAGAGAAGACAATTTATTTCTTTAGACTATAATCTAGCTCATAGGCCTATGGATGACCCATGGATTTGACGGGATTGCAATTCTGTTTTAAAGAGTTGATGGCCAATCTATAACTAAAATGGTGCCATTAAAGTGAAAAGATTACATTAAATTATGTAAGCTTAATCGTAATCGTAAACAACAATTTTCTAAAGCGTCACTCTAAAGCTAAGCGCTGAGCTTAAGCCTATAGCCAGGGCCTATATATATATTCACGAGTCACGAGTATTAAAATGTCTGTGCCAAGTAGGTATTTAACTGTGCGATGATAACTTGGCCTATAAAGCAACAAACTGTGGCTAATTTTAGGTTATTTGAGCTTTTAATCCTGAAATTTAATTTTGTGATTATGTTTCAACAAAATTAGGAAGCCTGCAGTCTCAAATATATGTGTTCATCATGTATTTCACCGTGATTCAATCTTCAGTAAAACACTCGGCCTAGAAACGGTTAATTCCCGGGAGAGGATTAGCGTATGGAGAGGCGTATCATACTGTGGGCGCATCTATTCTGAGATTCGACATCGTTGAAAACGTGCCAAAAATTTTATGAAGATTGGTTGAAAACTGACCAGTTTAGGGCCTACTGCCTCGTATCTTATGCATCAGACTCCGCCAAACTGCAGCTCTTGTGTGAATCGAAGCCAAATGCTTTAGAATTTAAATCCACTTGTAATGAAATTTCCATCATCTAGAATTGAGAGCAACTATAGACCTGCACTGTAGTGCTCGCTGAAATCTAAATTCTTAGTCTTTGCAGTTCTGCTGACCCTATTACACGAATTGTGATTGGTTAACTGACGAAATGGGTTACGATCTAAACACAGCTAGTCGTTGTTGGCGTATGCTTGCTGCGTGCAGACGATGGATGCGGCGTCAATGGAGGTGGAAGGCGGTGGAGAAAATCGCCCTCCACCCGCACGGCGACAATCATAGGGCTTCATTGTAGTTCGCCCCGTTGATTAATAGCGTTAATTATTCGCGTTTTCGATCCGATCCGCTTGCAAGTTGGCCGACACGACGCACGCAGCCGTGCCGCCATTTATGTATACAATAAACACGGATCTCCCGGGGATTAGCCTTTTCCAGACGAGGCTGTTACACCGGTTGGTTCAAGGAATCCATAGGCGAAGCGTTTGAACGATAGTGTTGTATATCTAATAAGACGCTCTAGAAAACGCGAACGGATGGAACTAAAATAGTCGTGTTATGAGTTGTTTACGCTGAAGGCCGATTGGTTGCAATGGTTCCGGGCCGTTTTGAAAAAATTCACAAATAGGCCTAACGGGATGAATGATTGGATCGCGCGCGCAATGTAAGACGTGCCCCGAGGAAAAGTGGATGGATGTACTACGGTTGTGTTTCTGGTATACCCCGTCGGCTGTGTGTCGGAGCGAGAGGTGGTCGACGTGCCGTAACCGTTGCGGCGAGATTCCCAAGATAAACCGGGAGGCCGAAGAAAATTGGATTACCACTTTGCGAATAATCGATCTTGGCGGACTTCTGATTGAAATAATTGGATGGCAGCAAATGCAATGAGTTCGAGAAGCCCCATCGGAGAATTCTTCCCGTTTCGGGCGTTTTCCGGCCCAGCTGTGAGATTCTCGTGTCGTTAGCCCGCCGGAGGATATATGATAATGAAAATAGCCGTACGAAGCGTCTTGCGGGAAACTGGGCCCCGTGTAGCATCGGAACGCCTGTTTGTTAAGTCGGGAGAGACTGCTTTCCTTCATCGACCGCCGTCCTTTGCCTCTTTGAAGCTGCCGCACGGCGAGATTGGCGTTTGTTTGATTTGGCAGCGTCTGAAAAATGCCATATGTGACAAGCCGCCAGTTTGTGTGTAGTTCCGATTGGTTTTCTTCACTGCGATGAGGGTTAGGGTTTCGGTTTTCTCTCCGGATTTTGTGGCAAGATTGATTAGACTTCATGTGTTTGGAGTTGAATATTTGATACAACAATGAAGGATAGGATTCTTGAAATAACATCTTGTGTTTGAAAGCAACTATCCAGACGGTCTGAGCCTTGATTGTATATTTAAAAAAGTTATGCTTAATAGCAAATGTTTTATGCATAAATATTAACGATTTTAACTTGAGCAGGCCCTGTTGAACAGCAGGTTTTTCTGAAACTATAGCTTTCTGAGCACTTAGAAAATGTGGAGTTCACGATTACGATTTCAACTGTTTGTCACGACGCTCAAAAGTGCTCACTGATGCTCGCGAATGCTCAAGAGGACTGCGAATGGGAGACTGCATAGTTGAGGAGTGGCTCCGGCCACTCAACCTCGAGCACTACACCCAGGCCTTCCTCGACAATGGCTACGATGACCTTGAGGTGTGCAAGCAGATTGGAGAGCCAGATCTTGATGCCATCGGAGTCCTTGACCCCAGTCACCGCAAGGACATCCTCGAGGCGGTTGGGTTGCTTCGGGACCAGGCCGGTTCCGCAGTCTACTTCACTCTCGAGAACCCCGATTATGCAAGTTATGGTTACAACTCTCAACCTGGGTTCAGGGCAGAGGTTGTTGGAGCATCTGAAACCAGGAGACCGGACTCACAAGTCAGTCTGGGAGACAGAAAGTCGGTTCTGACCTACCCACAGCTCCAGATGACTGTTCTACTCCGCGAGAGACTGGCTGAGGATGATGTGCGGCTCAACGAACAACCTTACTCCGATGAGGTACGTCGGAAAAACGTGAGAGAAGTGGTAGCCTAAGACAAAGAAGAAGAAGAATAAGAAAAAGAGATAAAAGAGATAAAGAAGTCTCTTTTAAACTAACCGAGGGGTAGCAATGGTTAGGATGCTTAGTGAGGGATGGTGGATGGCCAGTGCCCTCCCTCACAGCCTGCAGCGGTAGACCCAAACTGTACTCGTTTTACAGTTCAGTTTCTAATGATAGTCTAGACTTTCATTTGGGTGAAATAGAAATAATATTATGACTGTTGGGTTTATTTTGTGATTGTCATTAGGCCTCATTAGTTCTTGAGATTTTGGTGATGACTGTAGTATACGATGATAGATGATGATGATGATGATGATGATGATGATGATGATGATGATGATGATGATGTTGATGGTGGTGGTGGTGGTGGTGGTGGCGGCGGCGGCGGCGGCGGCGGCGGCGGCGGTGGTGGTGGTGATGATAGATGATGATGATGATGATGGTGGTGATGGTGGTGGTGGTGGTGGTGGTGGTGGTGGTGGTGGTGGTGGTGGTGGTGGTGGTGGTGGTGGTGGTGGTGGTGGTGGTGGTGGTGGTGGTGGTGGTGGTGGTGGTGGTGGTGGTGGTGGTGGTGGTGGTGGTGGTGGTGATGATGATAATGATAGATGATGATGATGATGGTGGTGATGGTGATGGTGGTGGTGGTGATGATGATAATGATGATAGATGATGATGATGATTAGTGGTGGCAGAGGCAGTGATAATGATCATAGGCATCCATCATCTACTTCATCATTATAATCATCGTCATCATTTTATACGCAGTTGCTATGATGATAATGACAACCACAGTAACAAAATCACTTGATGGTGACTATGACAGTGATGTGTCTCATTCTGCGTCTGGTGATGATGATGATGATGATGATGATGATGATGATGATGATGATGATGATGATGATGATGATGATGATAGTGATGATGGTGATGATGGTGATGATGATGATAATGATGTAGCAGTGGTGTTGGTGATGATGATGATGATGATGATGATGATGATGATGATGATGATGTTGATGATGATGTAGCAGTGGTGTTGGTGGTGGTGGTGATGATGATGATGATGATGATGATGATGATGATGATGATGATGATGATGATGATGATGATGATGATGATGATGATGTTGATGATGATGATGTAGCAGTGGTGTTGGTGGTGATGATGATGATGATGATGATGATGATGATGATGATGATGATGATGATGATGATGATGATGATGATGATGATGATGATGATGATGATGATGATGATGATGACATTTTCACCTGGGATGCTGTTGTTGATCTACTTTGGCCTAGACACCAATTCCCTCTCCATACTAGTCATAACATTTTCCACATGGCGAATTATGCCGTCTACGGGATGAGTAAGGGCACGTGACAGGAAGCGGAAGTAATAACGATGCCGCACTCTTCGTCAGTGCCTTGCCTGCGGGGTACCAGTCTATCGGGGAACCAGCCCGTTGGTGGTGTCACCCATCTATATATCTACCTGCCCAGATATATACAGACAGAAACCGAAGATTGACAGCAGCAGAAAGATGCACAAACAGACAGACAGACAGACAGACAGACAGACAGACAGACAGATGTGGGAATGTATGTAGGAAACGAGTATGTTAGGCATTTAAGCAGGTAGACCGATCAACAGATAGACTATTAGACACAGACAGACAGTCTGTCACTGAGGCTATTATGATTCATGACGTGCCGTCTCTACCGTTTAGACAGACGGTGATGACGTGCTGGGCAGAGGCTGTTACATGGTGTCTGCAGGTGACCCTTATGTGACCTCAGGCCACCTGGTGACGGAGGCGTGAGATTCGGTAATTCGGCGAAAATGAACCTCTTAATGTGCCGAGCTATTTATTTATTTACTATCTATTCAGATATATTTATTTACTACCTATTCAGATATATTTATTTACTACAGGTCTATTCAGATATGTTTATTGACTACCTATTCGCATATGTTTATTTATTTGCTACCTATTCAGGTATATTTATTTATTTACTACCTATTCAGATATATTTATTTACTGCCTAATCAGATATATTTATTTATTTACTACCTGTTCAGATTATTTACTACCTATTCAGAAATATTTATTTATTTACCACCTATTCAGATATATTTATTTACTATCAATTCAGATATGTTTATTTACTTAACACCTATTCAGATATGTTTATCTACTACCTATTAGAATATGTTTATTTATTTGCTACCTATTCAGATATATCGCATTGGAAAACATCTGGCGTAGAGTGCGAGAGGTACAAGGATCGAGTCCCATAGGCGGACATGCTTTGTAGGCTGCAAATTGCGCCGTGTATTGCAGGCTGTCTGTTCTGTTAGTAGTTAACTAGTTAAGATTTATCGCATAACATGTACATGTACAGCGCAGTGCGTTTGCAGGCGCTTAATTAAAGAATAAATATTATTATTATTACCTATTCATATTCAATATATATTTTAATCTGAATATGTTAATATTTATTGACTACTTTTCATACTTGCAAACTTTAACAACTGAGATTAATTTTGTCCCTTGAGCTTAAGATAAGATAATATAAGAATATTCTTTAATATACCAATTAATATCCGCATTTTGGTTAACATGCATGGTTTGTTTCTGTGTTATCTGCTATTTGTACACTGTACGGACTGCCTGTCTGTTTTAGTCCACGGCACCGCGGCTGCAGCCGCCGCTTAGCCCTGAAGTTGAAACCAGTCGCTAAGTTATCGGCTGCTAGCGACTTCATTAACGTTAATATTTTGCTTATTGTTTTAATCGCGATTTCCGAGTTTCGAATTTTGACGAAGACATCAGCAGCTGGAGGACAGGAGCAACACTTGCGTATAAGGTAGCCTACCAGTTACAATGCAACAGACTAACAGTCTAACAATCAGTCGATGTCAGGTCACCAGTTTTTTACTTACTACCTGCCCGATTGGTGCCATTACCTGTTTATGACGTCAAGTGTTGCTACTGTCTTGCAGCTGCTGATATCTTCGTACAGGCAAACGTAGCGTTGAACATACGTTGATTTCAACGTCTACGGCCAGTTGACTTAAGTCGCTAAGTCAGTCGCTAACTCATCAAGTCAGTCGGTAATTCCTTAGCGACTGACTCCGGGGACTGGTCTGTCTGTCTGTCTGTCTGTCTGTCTGTCTGTCTGTCTGTCTGTCTGTCTGTCTGTCTGTCTGTCTGTCTGTCTGTCTGTCTGTCTGTCTGTCTGTCTGTCTGTCTGTCACTTTATTAGTCACTAATCCCCATATATTTGCTGATACAAACGGACAGACACAGCTATAAGTGTATTAAGATGAGCGTGTTACATCGATGCAACACACGTATTTTGATTGGGTTGAGTTTTTGTGGGCCAATTATCATAAAGTCAGGTCAGTGCACCTGTGGCTCCGTTAAATGATCCCGTGTTTTGCCAGTCACATGCAATCGCCAGGGTTCCTATAAACGAAGGTTGTGCATTACTGGCATTATATTGATCGTTGTTTCCGGAGGACACTTACGCTTGCATAGATTAAACTATACTTCAGACACTTTTCTGTGTTTCGTTGCCTTGAAAGGTCCATGATGGCGCTACATAAGTATTGAGATACACAGACTGTTCTGCGCAACATGACGCCATGGGGAATCGAAATGTGCTTATTGTTTGGACAAAATTCGTGATTCACAATGTCATTGTATTTTTGATTTTATGTGACTTCACCTGAAGCGACCTCCATCGATTAATACCGTGGGCATTATGATAAGGCGCTATAGAAGCCGCTTTTTTAGATTAGGATTAGATTGAGTCATTTTCTGACCATGTGCCAGTCATCTGCTAATCAGGTCACTGTTACGTGTATGGGATATTACTAGAATGAGATCTCAAACTTCTTTAGTTTTGAACATAATCACGTATACCCTGCTTTCTAACCAACTGGACTGTTGTAACCATCTTCTCGTTTCTATTTCGTCACAGACAGCTCATGAAACATTTTCAAACCATCGTGAGACACCTTTTAGATCCGTTATAGATTGCCATGTTAAGCACCCTTGTGAAGTTCTCAAAAGGCGCTTTACAATAGCCAGATACATACATACATACATACATGCATACATACATACATGCATACATACATACCTATATGCATACATACATACATATATACATACACACACATACATGCACACGTACTTACATACATGCATACATATATAGACAGATACATACATAAACACTTACTTACATAGCACTCATACATACATACATACATACATACATAGTACATACATACATACATACATACATACATACATACATAGTTTTACATACCCATATTGATTTCATTACACTGGCTGCCCATCGACCAACGAATCTGTATGTATATAGCCATTTATATAGCATCTGAGAAGAACCTTATGAAGGCGCTGTAGTTGAAAATCTGTCTTATTTTGCTCAAACCTATTTAATTAATTGAAATCAGTAGACCTATCAACTGCTAGTTCAACTCTCATGCCATATCGCTATCGTAATATAATTTATATCATATCATATATCACATCACTTCATACCACATCAGGTGCTCTCACCCTCATAACATATCATATAGGCCTATCATACATGATATGATATATAATATGATGTATCATATATCATATGATATATCATTCCATGTATGGCATTGTATCATATATCAGCTGCTTGCTCACCCCTCATAGGCTCATACCATATCATAAAATATCCGATATCTTATATATATAATTATATATCATATATATCATATATCAGCTGCCCACTACTCCTGTATCATATGATATCATATGTCATATCATATCAGCTGCTTGCTCACCCCTCCTACCAGCAAATCTTGCACGCGATCAACGGACTCTTTGAAATCTTTTGTCTCGCATCCGGACAATGTTAGGCTCTCAAGTGTTGTTTGTTGATGGGTGCGTATTTTAGGACAGCGTGAAATTCCAGTCCTTCGCCGGACGTCCTTCGTCTGGATTGTAAAGCATCCTCTAAGCAGAGGCAAAAGGTTGCGGCCTTAACCACTTAGGACCGATGCTATTGCTCTCCACAGCAAAATACAACACACTCCTCCGAATGCCTTAATTTACTCTTCTTCCCAAACGGGATTAGAATTTCCGTTGGCGACACTCTAGTCATTGCCACTTGCCCTTCCTCTGGAAAGATGTCCGATGACGGGAGACACTTATAACAGCTGTGACCAGAGTCAGACACGTCTGCCACCCAGTGCCTATGAGAGGCACCTAAAAGACAGAGTATTAAGTGCAAGATGCATATTCATACTGTACATTCATGCACACACAAATATACACACATATATACAAGCATACATACATATATCCATACAGTACATATATACACATCCATGCATACATACATACACATACATACAGACATACGTGGATACACTCTTCCATAATACACATACGTACACACATGTACAATTGTACATACATACACATGTCTAAAGTTTCTGTATGTCTGTAAGCCACCTGACCACAATAATATGGGTCTTTATCAGACACACTAGTTTACAGAGCGCAGCAGACTACAAGCCTCCTCTCGCCGCCAGATGTCGTTGCGACGTCGTCACCGAACTCGACACGTGACATTGACGTTGACGCCGACTATGGCCCGACTATGACGCCCGTCATGTCCCGCGAGCCAGATTAGGAATGCGTAAAATTACAGCCAGGAGGAAAAATCGGACGAGAAACGGACCAGATGATGTACAGTCGAGGGCAAAGCAACATTTTCACAGAGAATTTCTCTTCTTTCGAGAAACAATGAACAATAAAAAAAATTTCCGGCCGTGGATGGTACACAGTGTTTAAATTTTGCATGGTTACGTTACATTACAGGTTTCCCTTTGAACGTCTCTTAAGGTACAAGTTGTAAAACAACAGTTGTGACTTTGCAGTTAATATTTTCTCGTTCTCTTCTCGATCAGAAATTTTTGCTCTCAGTTTATGGTAGGTCTAATTGGTTACAGCGTTCGCATTTTGCATGCTGTACGTTGCACTTATTTTCCGTGGAACTTTTAGTATGGTCGTAAACTGTTAAATAACAAAGCTGGCTTTGTTGGCAGTTAACTTGAGCCACATTTGCACAGAGAACAATTTCTCTTGTCTTCCAAGAAACATCAACAAGTTCTGTTTTCAGTGAATAGTAGCTTACTTTAAGTGTAAAGTTTCGTTTCCAACTCTCTGGCGAACAATAATGCCGTTGAGCGCAGTTATTTTCTGCCTTCATATTTTGACAATAAGTTCTCGTCATCAAGTAAACTGACGAACAATTTGAACAGTGTTAGGGATGCGCGATGATCTATAGTGGCTAGCAAGAGGTTTTGAGTTCATATCCCTGCCAGGGTAGAAGGATATTTCGAGATCCGCTTTTTAACCCTTTGCTAACTGGGCTATAAACTGGGTAAACCGTGTCCGTAATCGTATTGGCAGATTTAATTGCACCACTTGAACTCACCAGAGGCACTCACCTTTCCCACTGACGGTGGGAAATTCAGACGGTGAGGGAAAGGACTGGCCAGTGAAGTCGTTAGCACTTCATACAGCTCTTCTTCTTCACTTGACAGCTATTTAAGTATTATTTAAGCATTTGTGAGGCAGAGAGAGACTGGTGCTGTTAGACTCCTTGAAACCTGCCTCTTGACGACAGCATTAACACCAAAGAAGATTTGTGCGATGGGCTTTTTCAGTCTAAACACTAAACGATTTGGTATCTAATCTAATCTGATCTCGCTACTTTACGGCGCTACTTTCTATAGCGCCATAACAGTACTGCGCAATGCATCGTTCGTTTTATGTTGCCTGTGTGTGTGTATGTATGTATATGTCTAGTTATATAGCGCCTTTTAAGGGCTTCACAAAAGCTTGGATTGGCGGCGGTCAGAGCAGCAAATGGCAGCCACCTACAGGTCCCGTTGGCAAATGGAAGGCAAATGGCGCTTATCAGGATTTAGTGCCTTTGACGTGGAACCGTGCCCCTGTTGTGCGCTCGACAGGTACCCTGGGAACAACCATTCCGAGGAGTCGCTGTAGTGGCCGCCCAGCTCTCGTCGTTCCAGACACTAAGTGGTCATGCATGCAGACTCCGTATGTGGCGCAATTGTTGGAGGCACTCGCTGAATGCCAATTAAACATGCCAATCACGCAATTAAGTCGTAAAAACGTGCCACTTACGTACTGCAGGCTGAAAAACCCTTCTAATGTTGTATTAAAGCATTGTCACATTAATTTAACATAACATGAGCCACGTAGGTCCTACGTTATGCATGTATCTGGGTAATTCTGTGGCCAGTTTTAAGAACCTCACATGCTGTGTTGTCGTACAGCACACAAAGTGTGGCCGACAACTAGACATTTTTCTGACTGCCATGACGGTATGGTATAGTCTTGCGAGACACGGTAGCCGATTGGTTAGAGCGCTCACCAGGGCTGTAGTGGTAAAATTTGAGGTGAGTATACGCTACCGTGACCAGCGGCGTAAAAAAAATTTGAAGACCTGTTTTTAGGAATTCGTCTCAGAAAAATTTCTGAATTTACCTTTTTTTTTTAGTCATTCGCCCTAAAAACCTTTAAAACCTCTCTTTTTTTCGTTCCCAGAGGTAAGTATACGCTGCATACCCGCGTATACCCTCCTCTACAGCCATGAGTATACGCTCTCAAATTTCTCTGGAGGTAAGCATACGCTGTATACCCGCGTATACCCTCGACTACAGCCCTGGCGCTCACCACATAACACGGAGAATACGGGTTCGATCCTCCTCCTCCTCTGAGGTGGTTTCTGTGTTGGGAACTGGACCAAGTCCTTCCCTCGTAGTTGCTCAGCGCCATCGATTGATGCTTGGTCATTAGATTGTGGCGCTTAAGAAATGAATAATTATTGTAATGTAGGTCGCAGTTGTGCTCAATTGCATTCTTCTATGTCATTGCTTGATTTGCTGGACTGTCATTCCAGAGTTCAAGGGTTCGAATTCCTGTCACAACAGAAAACTATTTTCAGGAATTCTGTTCTAGTGGTTGTTGTATTTGCCTCTCAGATCACGGGTTGGGAGTTCAAATCCCGCCAGGGCAGAAATTTATTTCAAATTTTTGACAACACTCGCGCCTTTCAAAAACTCAGCTATAATTAGTACACGGACCGTAGGCCTATACGCTGTCAGTGGAGTACCAGACGGCGAGGGAGAGGACTGGCCACCCGCCATCATATCGACTGTATAGAGCACAAACGTAATATGCCCATGGTGTTAAGCATTGGACATATTACGTTTGTCCTCTATACAGTCGATATATGCCGAGGCTAAAAAATGAAGTCGCTAACGCGTCATACCCATGGATGCCTCTCGGGAGTTGCTAAAACGGCTGCTTTTCTTCCTAGCATAATTCCTCATATGCCGAGGCAGAGAAAATGAAGTTGCTAACACTCTATAGGTGCCTCTCGGAGATAGCTTATAGATGTCATCATTTATGACATGGACAAAACGCGCTTGGCTGAGAAGGAAACGCTAGTTATTTTCTTTGTCTTTTCGTCTAAATTCCCATCTTAATTCCTTTATAGCCTCAGCAAAGACGCTACAAAAATAATAACCGACGTCTTTCCCTATGACGACGTCGGATCAAACCCTGATCCCCGGAATTGTTTTCCTCCACGGTGTGTATCCCATGCGCTACCTATAGCATTCGTCCAACGACCGCTTTCTTTCGCCGACCGACGAGTGCGAGTCCAAATGAGGACCGGGCGAAAAATAGTTCCGAAAATAGCGTGACTGGTGCACACGATCAGTAGTCCTACGCGGATTTTTTAAATCTAAGTTTAGGAATGTTCTGTCGATGGAGTTTTGATCTCCGCCACTGCTCGTACTCCGGCAGTGCCAGTCCGAAGTCCGGAGAAAGGAGGAGGGCGACGCTAATCAGCTTTGTTATGACACTCTCTTTAAGCAGCAACTAACCATCGAACCGATGGCGTTTATTATAGTAGCGCTACATAAGTCATTAGCTTAGATAACGGATCTTTACTAGTAATTAGATTAGATACCAGTTTAGATTAGATTAGATTAGATTAGATTAGATTAGCCATAACTACCGCTACGTTCACTCGGTTCATTGCAGCTCCAGGTTGGGCTCGACGGATGTGACTCCCAAGATAGGTACAGACTGCTTGTAAGTTTAATTTGTAACTTCTATCACGCCAGGCTATAAGCACAAGGCATCAACCGATGGCACGCAAAGACCAAGCTGTGATCTGGTCAGTATCGAGAAGATCTGTCCGCTAAGACAGAAGCAGTCTATGGTGGAAAGACATTGTTTACCTCTCTGTCTTCTTGTGTTACGTTGTTCCTCGGCTTCCATGCATTTTACCACTTAGGCCTACCAGAGTACTGTTTCCTATCAATTTTCGCCATCATAACAACAGAACACTACCAAATTCGCCGCGCTCTGGTGTTGTGGAACACGGTAGCCGAGTGGTTAGAGCTCTCGCCCTTTAACGCGGAGATTGCGGTTTGAACAACCTCTGAGACGGTTACTGTGTAAGGCCCATGAGCAAGTCCTTGATCAGCGCCATCGCTTGATGCTTAGGCGCTTATATCCCTGCCAGTATTTCCGTGCGCATTATATGTGACCTACATGGGCTCGGTGCGGTCCAATATTGAAATATGGGTCCTAAATGGGTTCAATGTCATAGGCATTGTGGCAAAGTAATAAATTCAGAAACAGTAACCAAAGTGCAAAAGTGGGCCCAGTCGGAACAAACCTTTCCGAGGATCCAATGTGGTACGACGCCGTGGCTCTCCTTGCGTATACGGCTCTTCGTTGCGCCGTCTCACGAGGAGACGTCGGAGATGATTTATCTCGTCCGTAACGGTCCTTCTTCGGTCCTTCTTCGGTCGGTCGGCGATCGATACGTTGGACGGACGCACAAATGACCGACAGATCGACAGAACCAGGGAATGAAGTGATGTGTGCTGTTGAAATTAACGTGGCCAGGTCCTCTCTATTGTCAGACAATTGACGTCGACGTTATGCTAATAAGTATGCTGATGAGTTTGACGAGTCCACTAAACATCGTTCGTGTTTACAGACAGTGAACTTGTGTGTGTTCTAAGTTAACGAACGAGCGAACTGGTCGTTCGCTTAGAACTAACGCCGGTTAGTATAGCGAAGAAGCATGAAAAAGCGCTATAAAAATGTTAAAATATGTGCATGCATACATCATACATGCGTACGTAAACACCTACACAAATACATACATACGTACATACATACATACATACATACATGCATACATACATACATACATACATACATACATACATACATACATACATACATACATTACTCTGATTATGTTATTTACTTTGGACCAAGAAAATTTATGGTTGTGGTTAATTGGTTATGCATGCAGACAGACAGCCAGATGCACAACGCTTATTATAGGTTCTTTAATTGTTATTATTAATTAGTGACTTCAATAGCATCGGTGTCTACTGCTTAAAGCATCAACCGATGGTGCACCAAGCTGTAAAAATGCGTTCTATAAAAGCCCATATACATACATACATGATACATGCATAATACTCACATAATGCATATATACATACAGACAGGTAAGTTAGCACGTGCACACGTACATACAACTATCTCAGTGCAATGACTAGTATTGATCTCACTAGTACTCGGCTGCAATAAACACTAGCGCTATAAAACTTGCATTTAGTAATAATGTAGGGGCCTACATGCGTTGATGGAAAATTTTACCCTGAATTTATGTGGCGCTGGTGTGCAACTTGGCCTACAATTCTACTTCCGGGAGTCTGTCCATTGGTCGTCACGAACACCGACAATATGGCTTCGTCACTGTTTACATGGGAACACACAGACCGGAAATTGTCATAGCAATGCTCCCTTGCATGTATGCGCCACCTACGGCATTAACGCGATATTCCCCATTTATGCGAATAATTTAGCATAACTAGTAGCATAATTTAGTATAGTTACTAGCATAATTTAGCATAATTATTAGCACAATTTTACATATTTATGCACCTAATTTAGCATAATTCTATTAGCATAATTTAGTATAATTATTACCAAGATTTAGCAAATACTAATTAGCATAATTTAGCATACTCATTTGCACGATTGTGCATAATTACTAGGATAATTTAGCATATGTTTTAGCATAATTTAGCCTATTAGCATAATTTAGTATGATTAGCCTATAGCATAATTTGGTGCAATTATTAGCAGGCGTCAATACGTCCTATGACGCCGGTTCATGTTCGACTTCGACGGCCGTTTTTGGCAGTGAGTCTCGTTCTTAAACATCGTCAAATCCCAGCCAAGGCAGAAAGATGTTTCGAATTTTGCCCCATTACCGCTCCCCAGCGATCCTAGACTAAACTGACCATACACTGTTCATGGGAATGTCGTGCGGCAGAGGACTGGTTGCACGCCGTCATATGCCGAGGCTAAGAAAATGAAGTCGCTAACAATTCATGTGAATGGATTCTCTCGGGGCTAGCTTAAGGGACTGCTTTTCTTTCTTTTTCTGTTTCGTAATCGTAATCTCCTAACTTCTAAAGCGCCATTAGAAGGCTAAGCGCAGGGCACCAGCCTATTCGTTGCTTCCCTTCCACTCTCTCTCTGCTTCTTCCTCTTCCTTCTCCTTCTCCTCGTCCTTATTCTTATTATTCTTTTCTCTTCATCTTCTGCTTGAACTGTTTCTACTTATTATTCTTCTCTTTCTTCTTTATCGTCATCTTCATCATCTTCTGCTTCTTCAGCTGGTTCTTCTTATTCTTCTGCTTCTTCCTCATTGTCATCTTCGTCATCTTCTTCAACTTTATCTTTTATTCATCTTAGAACTTCGTCATTTACATCATCTTCTGCTTCTTCAACTCTTTATTCTTATTCTTCCTCTGCTTCTTCTTCATCGTCATCTTCATCATCTTCTGCCTCTTCTTCGTCGATATCGCCATCTTCATCGTCCACGAATATCCCAGACAAACATAGTATCGTCTCTGACCAGACATTACGCATCGAGCGTGCTGGGGCCGAGATACCCGCCCTGCCGTCGTCTTCCATTGTCCACGAATCGTTTGGGGAATTGTCCGTTTTCTTTCAGGGCGACGCTCGGCTGATGAAATATTTTCGGAATTATGGTTAATTCGGCAGTTGCGTGACGAAACGGCTGTCCCCGCCTCCCAGTAATTTTCCTCTTAAGAGGGAGCGGGAGGTCATGCCAGAACCGGTTAAAACTGTTTGGAAACGGGTTGGGGCTTGTTAGAACAGCTTGGGACCCGTTACAACGATGGAACTGGTTGGAACCGGTTAAAACTGGTTAGAACAACTTGGAAGTGGTTGGCACGCTTCGGGATTGATTGCTAGCCATGACTTCAGAGTTAGTCTGTTGTTTTCATAAGTCTTTGAGAAATGTTATTGACAGAAGTAATGTAATGACTGTGTCTTTACATTACTATTCTTGCTGTAACTTTACTCTCATCCTGGGCTTAGTAAAGGCTCCAGTCAATCAAGCATCAGTCAAGCACTCATTCAATCAACTGGCCATTCGAGCAGTCAACCAACCAGTCAATCAACCGAATAGCCAGTCAATCAACGTACCAATCAATTCATCATCCAGCAATCAGTCACTAGTTGATGAATTTATCGTTGGTGCGTCATCGGCTGATGCCTTGTGCATTATACACCGGCGCAATAGAAGTTACTAGTAGTTACAATTCAAACAATCAACAAATCAATCAACCGATCAACCAGTCGATCTTTCAATCAATCGGTTGATCAACGAAGGCAATCAATCAACGATCCAATCAATTCATTAGTCACTCGGTTCAGTTGGTCAATCAGTCATTCAGGCAATCAATAAATCAAGCAGTCGATCGTTCAATCAATCAATCAATTAATAAATCGGTTGATGTTTGTTCGCAGAATGGAAAACCGAACAGCGAGGCTCTACAGCGACTGGCTTCCCGTTACGCCGACCAGCTGAGCCTCCCGGTCAAGGACGTCCTAGAGAGACTAGAGGAACTGCACGCGGCCATCTTATGTCCAGATGGTGGTCATTCGGTAGGTGTGCTCATCCCTAAGGGTCGATGGGGGGGGGGTTGATGAGGACGTGTAGCAACGCACTGCACTTAACACTTAATTGTGGGACAAGGTTTCCGATTGGTTAAAGCGCTTGCCTTGTAATGTGAAGAGTATGGGTTCGAGGCTGGAGGGGCCCAACCAGTGGCGGCAAATTTGTTTGACAGGTGGGGGGACACTTCTGAACTGATCTGTTAAAAAAAGAGTTTTGAACTGACCTGCTCGAAAACAGAAATCAAATATTAAAATTTTTTGACTTTTTTGGCGTTTCTTCCAAATTTGGGGGACAAATGTATTGTGTACCCCCACTTTTAAAGGTGGGGTCTTGTCCCCCTCGACCACCCGGGATTGCCGCCCATTGGCCCAGCAAGACTTCCGGTCTGTGTGGCCTGGAGGCTAGTGCAGAGACCGGACAACGGAGAATAAGCATTCCAAAGCAGATATTTTAGCCTAGGTCATAAGAATCAATGATTGATTCAGCGATTGACTGATTGCGTGATTGACGGAAACCTCTGCATCAGTCTGATTGGCGCTTGGTTTTCCTGCGCCATCTGTTGATGCATTCTACATAATACACTGGCGCTATATAAGTTACTAATCTGGAAGTTTAATTATAATTCATTTATGTAGCGCCTTGATAATGGGAAACTATTTATATCACGCCTTGAATCAATCAATTATGAAGGTTAAGGTCAGTAGCGCGTGTGACAGAAAAAATACTGGGGTATGGATGGAGTGGGTGGTGCGAGGGAGGTGGAGCGCGTGGAGGGGGTGGGTGAAGGATCGGGGAGATAGCATTATGGGTCATCGAAAATCAGTTGGGTCGAGGGAACGGGGGGGTGGGAGTAAGGCGGGGCGAGAATGAGGCGGGAGAGTGGGATGGGAGATTATGGTAAGGCCAGAAGGGTGGGAAAGAGTGGGGAGGATGAGGTGGAGGAGAGCGGCGTGGGGCGATAATTGAGCAAGATACTGAGGTGGGGATTGAGATGGAATAGGGGAAATGAGCGGTGTGAGTCATACAAAATCATAGCGGCCTCGCAGAGTGGAAACATAGGCGAGAGAGCGATGTTATTAATATCTCGGTCGCTTGCCAGGAAGGCACGGACGAACAGAGGGGGGGCGTGATCACCCCATCAATCTTTCCCCGTCCATACCCCCACCCTTTGCGAGGCGACCCATCAATCCGAAACGACGACGCCCTGTCAGGGCCTAGATGGCATCTCATACGCAGTGTCTGGTTGCTGCAGATAACACTAATGTGGCCAGGACTGCAATTCAAAAAGTATTCAGAATGATTGTCTAGTTACTAATTTTAAGAAGAAGATATTACATACATACATACACACAAACGTACATACATACATACATAAATACTCACGTACATGCATACATACACACAATGATACATACAAAGATACATGCATGCATACATACATACATACATACATACATGCACACGTACGTACATACATACATGCATACATACATCATACATACGTACTTGCGTACACAGTAGTGCCTGTTGGTCATCAGCCTCTAACAGGAAGTGTTTGCTTGAGGTGGGGAATGGCTAGGTCCATTTCGGAATGACTTTGCACTTGGGTCGTCCGTGATTACAGCACCCAGTCGGTGAATGAGTAAGTTAGTCAGTGCGTCGTTCGTTCATTGGATAATGAATTGGCGCCCAGTTCACCTGAACCTCAGGCAGTTTTACATTGTGTATGTATGTCTGTGTTTTTATGTATGTATGCGTGTATGTATGTGTGCATGTATGTGTGTATATATGTATGTAATACTATGTGTTTTTCTATTTAGGCATGTATGTATGTATCTATGTATGTACGTGTATGCATGCGTGTATGTATGTACGTATGTTTTTATGTATGTATTTAGATATTTACATAGTGCATTTTACGAACCGCGGACACGTAGCTCTCTAACAGGTAATGTTAGCGGAAAAGGTTTTTTATGGTTTTGCACCAAGAGCACAGGGGGTCTGGTATTTACGATCCTTGCCTGCTCACTTCGTAAGTATTTACGTTAGATTACACTGCAGAACATTTTCCTGTATTTACATTAGATTACATTGCAGAACATTTTCCTGTATTTACATTAGATTACATTGCAGAACATTTTCATGTATTTACATTCGATTACATTGCAGAACATTTTCCTGTATTTACATTAGATTACATTGCAGAACATTTTCATGTATTTACATTAGATTACAGTATTTACTATAACAGCTAAAATACATACACAATACATACACACTTGTTCTTACTAGCACGTTGTTCTTATGCTTGTTCTCATACTTTCGCTGTTCTTGTGCTTATTCTTAAGTGATTACGCCGTTCTTGTGCCTGTTCTTACTATTAGGCTGTTCTTGTGCCATTTTCTTACGTGAATGCGCTGTTCTTGTGACTCTGTTCTTGTGACGCTGTTCTTGTGACGCTGTTCTTGTGCGCTGTTGTTGGTCAGTCTGAGACGGAAGTGGAGGCGGCGGACGAGAGTCCAAGTCGTGGAGTGTTCTTCGGAATGATCAGCGTCTATGGCCAGTCGTCCCGAAGTGTCCCTCATCCGCTGCCACCCCTCGCAACTGTACGTACACTTCGCCGATCTGTTTCGTTTTTAGTTCCGTTTCTATATTTAGTATTAATTCTGCTTCTGTTAAGCGCCACTATCTAATGACCAAGCATAGTTGAGCAACTGTGAATGAAGGACTTGCTTAAAGTATACGCGGCAACACATATATGAGGAGGAGGCTCGAACCCGTGCTTTCGTCCTTACCAATCGGCTACAATGTCCCACTTTATTCACGTATGTAGCGCTTCCCAAGACCTCGTTTTCCCTTCCCTACCCCTACTTCTGTTCGTGTTCCTGCTCCTCACACCTTCTTCCTAGTTCCGACTCCACGTCCTTCTCTTTCCTTTTCTTCTGCTCATCTCCTATTCTTATACTCCCACACCTGATTTTTCTCTTCCTGCTCCTCCTCATCCTCTTCCTGCTCCTCTTCCTCTGCCTCTTCCTCTTTCTCCTCTTCCTTGTTCGACTCCAAATGCCCTCCCTTCTCTTATCCTCCTCGAACGTTCTCTTCTTTTTCTCTTCCTTTTTCTCTTCCTTTTGTTACTTCTCCTCTTGCTTCTTCTCGTCCTATCTCTTCTCCTCTCTCCTCTTCTTTCTTTTCCTCTTCCTTCTCTCTCTTCCCCTTTCAATTCTTTTCTTCCTTCTGCTCTACCTTCTCATACATCCCTTGATTTTCGTTTTTCTCCTCTTCCTTCTTCTCTTCCTTCTCGTTTACCTTCTCCTCTTCTTTTCTTCCTTCCTTTTCTTCCTTCTCCTCAACCTTCTCCTCTTTTTTCTCCTCTTCCTTCTCTTCCTTCTCTTATTCCTTCTCTTCCTTTTCTTCCTTCTTTCTTCCTTCTCCACTTCCTTCTCCTATTCCTTCTCTTCCTTTTCTTCCTTCCTTCTCCTCGCCATTCTTTCCATCCTTTTCTTGCTTCTTCTCTCCTTTCACCTCTTCCTTCTCCTCTCCATTCTCCTCTTCCTTCTCTCCCTTCTCCTCTCACTTCCATTTCTCCTCTCCTAATCCTTCATCTCTTCCTCCTACCCCATCCTCACCACCACCAGCAGCTTCATCTTCATCCCGTTGTTCGATTGATGCTGTCTGTCGGAGGGGCAAGGGAGCGATGGTTGATGTCGGCTACAGATGTGAAACGGATGCCCATCGCATCAGTTGCATCCAAATGAACCCATCACACAACTGCCATTTATCTAGCACCCCGTCGCCTGTCCGCCTCTTTTAAATGTACATACAACAGTGATAATAATAATATCAATAATATTATTATAGATATACAATAATACATATAGCGTTATTGTTATTAATTAGTAACTTCTGTAGCGCCGGTGTCTAATACACAAGACAGTAACCCATGGGCACACCAAACCCAAGCTATAACACGTAGTAGTAGTTGTAATAGTATATAATACAATAGTAGTGATACTAGTAGTAGTACTGGTAGTACCAGTAATACTAGTAGTAGTAATCATAGGCGTAAACTCGGGAGAGGGGCAGCCGGGGCACGTGCCTCCCAATAACTGAGATGGACTGTACACCCAATGCAAGAAGTGTAGAATGAATAACCAAACGACCCCCCCATATTTTGGACAAGTTTACGCGGTAGCAATATCAGTAGTAGTAGTAGTAGTAGTAGTAGTAGTAGTAGTAGTAGTAGTAGTAGTAGTAGTAGTAGTAGTAGTAGTAGTAGTAGTAGTAGTAGTAGTAGTAGTAGTAGTAGTAGTAGTATTAGCACTAGTAATAATAGTGTTAGTTATAATTGCTTAATTGTAGTAGTAGTTGTTATAGTGGTAGTAGTATAGTAGTAATAATAGTGAAACTGGTGCTATATTAATTCCAGGCTAAATCGTTGTTGTTGTTGTTGTCGCAGATGTCTTGTGTCTATGTTGATCCAGTCGACCTTGATCGAAGCACCAGTGAATCCAGTTCACCCAGTCGAGCTCCGAGGTTCGTTCTACGTATACTATAGAGGCTAGTCGTTATGCCACTTTACTGTCCTATAATCTTCATTTATAAATAATACTAATAAACAGATTTGGGTCGCAACCTGACGCTGACAACAATGGGGAGACATGCTTTTTGCTGCAACGCCTCTCTATCACACTCCAACGCTTTAACTCGGTAACTTTTATGGCACTTTAGTCGAGCCGGACCCAGAGGAGATGTAACCATTCCAGAAAAGTAATAATAATACGTCATACATTTCAGCAGGGACGTCATTTGGGGGGGTAAGGGGAGCATTTGCCCCCCATGATTTTCGAAAAAAAAATTAAAATCTGGAACAAGAAAAGGAGAAGAAGAAAGGGGTAAAAAAGAAGAAAAATGCTACTCAAATTCATGGAATTATTATATACTATTTAAAAAATTTGAGTCTGCATAGGTTTTTTCAAAGACCACACCTCTATGACAGTGGGGGGGCACATTATGCAGTTTTCCCCCGAAAATTGTGAAAAAACACTGAAAAACTGTTAAATTTCTTCGCGCGGAGCGCGAAAATTTTTTTTACCGTTTTTTGACGTCCTTGCCCCCCCCCTGAAAAAAGCTGAAATGACGTCCCTGCATTTCAGTCAAATAACGTAATAAATGCGTGACTATTTGTTCGTTCTAATAATAATAAAATAACAATAAAACTCTACTACTAAAATATAATAATAATAGCAATAACAATAATAATACTCTAATCACCGGAGAACACAGAGACTTGCTATCTCTTCCAGCGCCGCTCTATCACCATTCAACGCTTTAATGCGATTGCCTGTCGAGGAACCTTTGTCCAACAGAATCTTGATGAGGGAGAAGCCGTTCGAGAATAACATCATATCTCCGGAATAGTTTTGACCACCTGAAGGGTCATAATTTATTATTATTATGATCTTGATTGTACTGTCATGTTTCAATTTAATCTTGCTGTGTGCTTGTCGGTTAGAATCAATAAAGATAATAATAATAATAGTAAAAATATAATTATAATGCTAAAATAATAATAATAATAATAATAATAATAATAATAATAATAATAATAATAAGCCGTTCCAGAAAACTATTAATTATTATTTTTTTTAATCTTTCTGCGGATATTAGTTTTGACAACCTGAGGGATTAATAGGGCCTACTACCTCAGGTAAAATAATAATAATAATATTAAAAAATTTATTATTATTATTATTAATTATTATTATTATTATTATTATTATTATTATAATAATAATTATTATTATTATTATTTTTATTTGGCTTGAGGATAATTATTTTCCGTAAAGGGTACAGCCTATAATTGGCCGGATTGCGGATCTGTTTTGGAGTGCCATCGATTGCTTGATCTAATCGATTCTGACTGCGCAGTTATCAAAATGCACGACGGTCGTTTCAAGCGAAATTTTTGTCCAGAATATAGTAGTAATCACACTATATAATTACGCTAGAATAGCGGTTCTAAGTAGGGGTCAGCCGGAAATCGCATCGGACATTTGCCTCGGCCGAATATCCCGTTTTTCGGCACTATTCGGAAGTATTCGCCTCGGCAAATACTGTATACACGCAAATAGTTGCTTGTCTGCCTCACATGCCGGAATTTGTAGGCTCATAATATCGGCTTTGAGCTTCATCTAGCATATGCATTTTGAAGAAGAAAAGTACAAAAAAACACAACGGAAGTCAAGTCCATTTCGCTGATTATTTATTTCTAAAATTCAACATGTAGGCCCCTATTAGTCAGTTATTACAAGTACAAAAATTTATTTAGATAATTTTTCATTAGGCCTACATGAAAATGAGAAGCTTCGCATATGGTAGGCCTACTCGGTTCGTGCCCGGATCCGGCAAATAGTACATCCAAATACTCGGATTCGGTACTCGGTGGAAAAATGTGTGCCCGGCTGACCCCTAGTTCTAAGTTTAAATTTAATATTAATGAGACGCAAATTTAAATTACCGCACGCCATCTGACGAACAAATGACTGTGACGTCATATTGATAGTCATGTATTTATTGCTTCATTTGACATAAATGTACTTATGACGTCATATGCTTTGTGTTATCTCACAAGTAATGTCTGATATCAGGAGACATTAATGTCGCCTGTGCGTCTATACCGCCATCATGTTCTTTATGTTAGCGATCGTCGTGGCCTGCAAGCAGCCAAATAATTATGTATGTATGTTTTATAAATGTATGTCTGTATATGTGTGTGTATGTGCACAGCGCAAATGTCTGACTTGAGCGTGTCTTTCTTGTCGTCTTCGAAACTATACTTACACACTTATACTGTCTTCTAGTAACGGTTACCAACGGACCAGAGCGTGCAAGGAAGCATGGCCAACAACGCCCCAGGTGACCAACGCCTGCCAAAGTCCATTTTTAGAGCTTTCGGGCTCTGCGGTGCTTTAATATAACATTGCTTAGGGTAAAAGCCACGTAAATCTCTCGCAGAATATACTACACACTTGAGATCAGATATATCAAAGAGTGGTGGCGCCGATAAGGATGATGCAAAGAACAGGGCAGTGGTCCTTCTTTATGATCTTGTTGGAGAGCAAGCCTGGTTACTTCGGTTCCTACAAAACAGAATACGCGAATCCCGACCGCCCCCGCAATAGATGGGTTTTTCACGTGACGCCTTGACTAGCAATAGTTTCCTGTCTGTCCCCCTATGAATGAATGTATCCTATAGTGAAAACAATATCGACGGGTACCAGACACTGCTTCTAAGAGTCTGGCAGTAGTCATCGCCAGTTGATAGTAGACCTCCTCAATCCGTTTGTCTCACTGCGACTCTGTCTGTCTTTCTCTGTTTCTGTCTGCCTTTGTCACTATATGTCCCTCTTCTCTTTTCTCTTGGTCTCTTTCTTTGTGAATGTATCTATAATTCCTGCTGCCTATCTCCCCAATAATTATGATAATGATAATTAATAATTAATAACAATAATAATATGAATAATGATAATAATAATAATAGTAGTAGTAGTAGTAGTAGTAGTAGTAGTAGTAGTAGTAGTAGTAGTAGTAGTAGTAGTAGTAGTAGTAGTAGTAGTAGTAGTAGTAGTAGTAGTAGTAGTAGTAGTAGTAGTAGTAATCTATTAATATAGTTTCCTTATATGCAAATTTGTCTGTCGGAGGACGTTGCGTCACAAACGGCTTCTGTTCTATTGTGAAACATAAACCGGTTGTCTTGACGACGGCGGTCTTGACGACGGCGATAACCAACGATACATATAGGCCTATAATATGACGTTATAATATGAGGGGGCAAATACTCTAACACTATATACTGCCGTCATAATTATGACGGGAAAATACACTAGTAATAATAATAATATCCTCATTCTCTGCATTGATGTTGCGGAGGACGAGGCCTGATTTTCCAGATATCCGTAACAGTTGCAGAAGTCTCTGTCTGGACTTTTGCTCCATCTCCGACCCCTAGCCAACTCAGCTATAATGAGTACATTGACCGTACCCCTTCGGTGGGAAGATGAGACAGCGAGGGAGAGAACTGGCCAGCTACCCGCATATACCGAGGCTAAGAAAATGAAGTCGCTAACACTATGCCCATGGTTACCTTTTGAGGTTGACTTAAGAGACTGCTCTTCATGTGAGCATAATTTTTTCCTCCTGAGGGATTACACCTACCCCAGGTTAAAATAATAATTATAATAGTTATAATTATTATTATTAATTAATTATTATTAATAATAATAATCAACAAACATAATAATAAAGATAGTAGTAGTAGTAGTAGTAGTAGTCGTAGTAGTAGTAGTAGTAGTAGTAGTAGTAGTAGTAGTAGTAGTAGTAGTAGTAGTAGTAGTAGTAGTAGTAGTAGTAGTAGTAGTAGTAGTAGTAGTAGTAGTAGTAGTAGTAGTAGTAGTAGTAGTAGTAGTAGTAATAATAATAATAATAATAATAATAATAATAATAATAATAATAATAATAATAATAAAAGATGATGTTCCAGACGTTTTTACTCTTTTCAATTAATGTTTAAGTCCCTAGAGAACCTGTGTACCTCGGGCATAAAAAAATAATAGCAATGATAAAAAGCATAGTAACGACATTTAATGTGGCATGAGCAAATGTCTAATGTCTTGCGCCACTGTTATGTAAGCGGACAACTTGTGTCAATTGGCCGCACTAATGTTCGTAATGATGGACGAGACGCCGACAGGGAGGGAACAAGAGAGAGAGAGAAGGAGAGATGGAGAGAGACAGACAAAGACAAAGAGAGAGAGAGAAAGACAGATAGAGAGAGAGGGTGAGAGAGAGAGAGAGAAAGAGAGAGAGAGAGAGAGAGAGAGAGAGAGAGAGAGAGAGTGAGAGAGAGAGAGAGAGAGGGAGGGACATCATTGCATTACTAAGCCATGTCATCTGCTCGTTTATCATCTTCTGACACGGGGGCTGCTGCTGCTGCTCGCTCCTCCCCGTCTCCCCTCTGCGTCTCTCTCTCCCTCCCTCTCTCCCCTCCTACCTCCCGGTTGCATCCTTCTTTGCTTGTCTCTGCAAGGCTTAGCAGCCTTCAATATTTGATTAGGGGTTGCGATGCCCTGCAGGGGTGGGGTTTTCTTTGCTCTGACTCCATTTGGCGCTTTGTCCGTGTCTCTGTCTTCGTCTTTGTTTGTGTGTTTATCTGCCTGTATATCTCTGTTTCTGTCTCTCTGACTGTGTGCGTCTCTTTCTTTATCCGTCTTTGTGTGTTTTCAGCCTGTATGCCTCTGTCTTTGTCTATCTGCCTGTCTGTCAGTCTGTGTGTTCCTCGTTGTGTCTGTGTGTCTGTGTTTTTCTGTCTGCCTGTCTGTCTGTTTCTCTGTCGCTGAGAGTCTGTTCTTATGTCGATAGGTGGCTCTCTCAGTGCGCTTATTTGTCTGCCTACTTTTCTCAGCTTTGACTCAATTCAAAAACACTCTTTCAGATACAAGTTATATAAATATTCTTTATTATAAAACAATGAGCAGATGTCAATAAAATAAATAAATTGAATAAACAGAAATAAACAGAGGTAAAAATAAATGAAAATAAACAGAAGTAGATAGAAATTAACTTTAAAAAAGCAATAATAGAGCGAAACAAATCGGTCTCTTAGAGATGTTAATCGAGAGTTTCGTTCCATTGTCGTAGATCCGTCGCTCATGTGTACATATATATAGCGTCTGTCGTCAGCATGAAAAACGAATTGCAATTCGGCGCCAACTTTGCAATGCAAATGTCGTCTGCTCCTTCGCGCGGACCTCACTCGCAGCCACTGGAGCGCAACAAACGACCTCGGCTACAGCCGTCTGCATGCCATTTTACGGACTTCTATATATATATATAATGTAGGTGAAAAAAGAGAAGAAGAAGAGTAGTTAGTCCCTTGAACTAGCCCCGAGACAGCCGTGAGTATGGAGTGTAAGCGACTTCACTTTCTTAGCCACGGCATATGAGGTCGGGTGGCCATTCCTCTCCCTCGCTGTCTCATCTTCCCACAGATAGTGTACGGTCAGTGTAATAATTATAGCTGCGTTTGCAAGGGGTTCGGCTGGAGCAGAAATCTCGAATCAAATATCTGCCCTGGCGTTGATTTGAATCCCCGACCTCTCAATTGATAGTCAGTCCATGACGCTAACCATTACACTATCGAGCCTCCCGTGTGTAGGTGAAGTGAAATCAAAATTCCTTGCACAGAACAATATGGCGACAGAACAATATGGCGGCAGGTCGATTGAAACGCCGCCATTGCCATTTCGGGCAGTGTCAGTCCGAAGACTGGATTAATTAGGAGGGCAACGCTGATCATTTTCGCTCTGACAGAGCGTCGTTAAACGGAAACTGCTCGATGGGAACTTGTATAGCGCCGTTATAATTATGCACCAGGCATCGATCGATGTCGCTTCTAAGCAAAACTACATTCAGAGAAGTTAAACACAGAGTGTACCACCATTGCTATTATTTAGAATTGCGCAGCGTATACGATCAGTTACGTCTACATGACATTTCATAGAAGTCCATAGCTGTTCGGTTGTTGCAGGCAGACTGACATCTGTGAAGTGCGGAGAGTTTCACGTTCAGTTACTGTCAAATAGATATCCTTGCAGCCAAAGCTTCTGGCAAGCCCTGATGGCTGGCATGAATAAGTAAGAAAGAGCAGATCGATAGGAATGCCTCCTCCTCCTTCTCTTCTTCTTCGTACTACTACTACTACTACTACTACTACTACTACTACTACTACTACTACTACTACTACTACTACTACTACTACTACTACTACTATTACTACTACTACTACTACTACTACTACTACTACTACTACTACTACTACTACTACCACCACCACCACCACCACCACCACCACCACCACCACCACCACCACCACCACACCACCACCACCACCTCCACCGCCACTACTACCACCACCACTACTACTGCCTCTCCTCCTCCTCCTCCTCCTTCTCCTCCTCCTCCTACTCCTGCTCCTCATCCTCCTAAAGCGATGTCTTGAACCGGTTTCCCAAATCATGTTTTTAACCCTCGGATCCAAAGGGGTTTGGTACTCGTTTTCGTTGTCAGTCTTTGCCTTTCCGCTCTGTCCTGATAGTATAAACGCCTTCAAAACTTCAGCTCAGAGCAAAATAGTCACACGAAAAAGTAACAGATCGAGTCGACGTAAAAGGCTTAGGCAGTCGTAAGATGTCGCTGAAATACTGAGCCAAAGTCAAATGCAACGCACTTCTTTGACACCTTTTTAACGTTCTTGTGTATTATTATTGATTAGTAACTTCTATTGCGCCGGTGTCTAATGCACAAGGCATCAACCGATGGCACAAATTCTTATACATATGTACTTATACATATGGACATTGTTGAACGTAGAGAACTCCGCCACTGCTCGTATTCTGGCAGTGCCAGTCCCCATCCTGGAGAAAGGAGGAGGGCGACGCTAATCATCTTTTTATGGCACAGCGTCGTTAAACAGGAACTAACCAACCTTGTCTTTGAGGAAAAAGAAAAGAAAAAAGGCTGTATCATGCCAAAATAATTTCTGTCGACGTAAACGGCCTTTGTTGCCATAAGATGTCGTTAAACCTGGATCCATCCGTCCTGGTCTTTGACTCTCTGAGTTTATAGTACTTTATACGTCTCAACCTCACAGCCTGATCTGGTTCTTGGCTTCCTGGTGTAACTTCGGTTTAACTTTTATTCGAACAAAAGTACACACTTAGAAATAAGCTTACCAGACGTTGCTAAAAGGCAAGGTAAGTTGCCTCATGACAGGCCAGCCTACCCGAGCAGGCTCCAGTAACTTCAGCCTACTCCAGACATACCACAGCAGCATGCAAGTAACCTCAGGTTACTCCGCGCTATGATTCGAGGGTCTTGCACGTACGTTACTTCAAAGTAGGGAGAGTAATGTTTTGAGAATTTACAAATGTTGAAAATTCAATGGAATTAATTTAGAATAGTAAAAATTATTAAACAAATATATTTGTTGGTTTTATGAAAAGAGCAAAAAATAAATGAAAACCAATTGTACGCAAAACGTAGTTCTGGTATAACCATGCAAACCGAGCGTCTACGCGTTGGTTAGGATTTTAGTAAGCAAGTAATTTAACATTTTATATATTATGCAATGTTTTCACATGAGAACAAACGCGGACAGTATTATTAGAGCAAATTTGTAACTTTTGAACAGTACTTAGCGCGGAGCGCAGCATTCGCATGAATAGGCCCTATATCAAATGAGCTTCATGAGCGCCCAATCGCTGCGGCATTTTGATGTTGGCCGTGTAACATTTTACCACAAAATTCACTGTATATACAAACGCCTAAACTGACACGCAATCAGATGGAAAAAAATCAAATCTATTTACTCACAATAGAAACAGTATTTAACAGATACACAATGAGAAACAGGACTAGGCTAAAATTGTACATGGGTGACAAATGGGCTCATGGGCTTGGGCTGCCCCGTCGAACCCATTTAGGCTTGAAGTCAGAAGCCCATTTATCGACATTTGCAATGTTCGACCTTTTGTGGGGGAGAAGTGGGCTTATAGGCCTGGGCTGCCGATATCGAGCCTACTTGGGTTGGAGTAGTCCATAGAGTAGTGGTAACATCACTGGCGTGAAGAGCAAGACGTGGCGGGATCGCTTCACGCAACCCTCCCAAATGTAGGTCCACTCAGCACTTCATTCGCGAGATAGCGCGTTGTTAAAATGAGATGTAGGACGTGATGGGCGCCTTGCATGTGATAATCCGTTCATACTGATTTGTAGTCATACTGCGTAATTGTCAGTTTGAAAATATTAAACGAAGATTATTAGATAGAATGACTGACTGAATGAATGAGTGAGTGATATATATATATATATATATATATATATATATATATATATATATATATATATATATATATCAAATCAAATCAAATCAAATCATTGTTTATTGAAACCATCAATGTACATGGTAATAACATAGTTGAGAACACGTAAATTAGAATGGCCTCAAGGGTAGGCCCTGAAGGGAGAAACTCCCGCTAATAGGGACACCTATTTGCAACGCATTATTTAAGGAAAATTTAGGCCCGCTTGGGTGCTACAGATAATAATTAGTCTTATTATCTGCATGATGTCAGATTTCCACGGAGGCCTCCTCCGCAGGGAGAAGGTTAAAGGCCGAACACTTTATAATACACGCAGAGTAACAATAATAATAATAATAATGACTTAACTAATCTTAACTAGGCATGGAGAATAGTAATAGAATCAAGAATTAACATTATCAATTAAGTATTGTCGTAATTTTCTTTTGAATCCCTGCAGGGTCCCAGTCTGCTGGAGCGAGGGGGGGAGAGCATTCCAAACTTGAGGCCCTGTAATATTGATTGAAAACTTACGGGAATTTAAATGGGCATATGGAGTGCGGTATTTGTAGGAGTTCCTTGTATAGTGGGAGTGAATATCCGTGCCCGGGTGAAATAGACTCATAAATTTTATTGGTAAGAGATGACGTGAAAATTTATACATGAAAACAATATATAGACAGATAGATAGATAGATAGATAGATAGATAGATAGATAGATAGATAGATAGATAGATAGATAGATATCCTTTCTTTTTTGTCTGCTTCACTCTCTGTCTCTCTCTCTATCTTTCCATGTCTCTCTCTCTGTCTCTGTCGCTCTCTCTGTCTCCATCTGTTTGTCTGTCTGTCTCTCTCTATATATAATTATATGTTTGTTTGTGTGTGTGTGTGTGAGAGAGAGAGAGAGTGTGTGTGTGTGTGTGCTTGTGTGCCTGTGTTTGTGTGTGTGTCTGTGTGTGTGTGTCTTTCAATGTTTGATGTAGGGAGGTAAGGGATTAGTGGAGACGCGTTAGGGAAGGTCGTTAATGAAGATAAGGAATAACAGAGGTCCTAAAATCGATCCTTGGGGAATACCAAAGCGAACCGTTTGGGTCACTGAGTATACGCCGTCGCAGTAGGCCAGCTTCAAACCACTTAAATAGGATTTCTCTTATACCGTAGTTCATCTATCTATCCGTCTG
>OY744603.1:72947962-72955462 GCA_963556255.1 Allolobophora icterica
TGTGTGTGAAATTTAACTTGTTCTATTTTCACTTATGAAATACCGTATTTCACATGTGATGTGAAATCCTAGTTTTCAAGTGTGATTCACATATTTTAATATCTGCATGGTTTCTATGCAGAATTATCTTGAGCAAATTATTTCAAATTTTTTTAAAATCTGTTGTAGATTTTGAGACATGTGCAGCAATTCTGCAGCTGCCTGTTGTTAATGGGGAAAATGAAATGTTTCTGCCTACTCAATGAGGTAAGAGTTTAGCACTATATGCAATAAATGCCATGTGTTTCAAGTTGGCGTGCACTCATTTGGTCTTGTTGGGAAATTTTTCAACATCGCTGCTGCAATAATAATAATAATAATAATAATAATAATAATAATAATAATAATAATAATAATAATAATAATAATAATAATAATAATAATAATAATAATAATGATAATAATAATAATAATAGTAATAATAATAATAATAATAATAATAATAATAATAATAATAATAATAATAATAATAATAATAATAATAATAATAATAATAATCTTTTCTTTATTTAAGCACCTGCTAACCGCAGTGCGCTGTGCAGTGAACATTAGGGTGGAGTTTAAAATGGCACACAAATTTTTGTTTTAAGTAAACGTTTTCTAATAGTGATGAAAAGTTGCCAGCATGTTAGTGTCAGTAGTGTTCAAAATATTGTTGATTTTGCTTTGCGTCTTCTGCCCTCTACCGGCGAAAAAATATTTACCATTTAAAATTCTTTGGAAAAATGTCCATGTATATTGCATTATTTTTTCTTGAACGAACTATTGTAGAACTGTTACAATTCATGAAATACACATTCAAATCAGGGGGGAAATCGCATCTGGTATGCTACAGTATTTTGGAATTATAATGCCTAATGAGGGCAGCGTCATCATTGAAAAGAAGAAAATTATTAGAGAACGAAAGAAACTTGTACCGAAGCTCTGTTCAAGCAGGATGCGCCAGTATGACTGTAAGTGTTGAGGGGGTTTCTAGAGAGTAGTCCAAAGGAGGTCCGAGTCCGGTTTCCACGGGGGTCAGATCAAGAGAGGAGGAGGCAGAGCAGCTGTGAAGGATGGTGTCGTTTAGGGCGAGAAGAATTAGAAGGCAGAGGATCAGATGAGTCAGGATAGGAGTATACTTGAAAAGGTGAGACCAGTTTTGAGTGGAAAGCCCACGGGTGATAGAGGAGGAGGAGGATGGAGGACGGACTGCAGTGGTGATGGAGGAACCGATAATCTGCGAAATTCAAGGGGAAGATCGTTCCAGAGGCGTGGTGCTCTGTGACTGTTGGATATAGCTCGGTTGGAGAACTTGAGATGAGTAGTGACTGAGGGTCGAGAAAGACTTAGATAGGAGGGTGATCGGGTGGAGCGGGTTGTCTGGATGGTGAATAGATCACGGAGGTACTTGGGCTGGGAATATTATAGGGAGTTGTAGGTTAGTGATAGAACTTTGTAGTGGATTCGCGCTGGAATATTTAACCAGTGGAGTGATTTGAGGATGGGAGTGATAAGATGATATATGGGTGTTCTAGTGACAGCCCTGGTTAGTCAGTTTTGGATAAGTTGCAGGCCCTTGATTTGGGTGGATTCAAGGCTGAGGAAGAGGGAATTGCAGTAATCAAGCTTTGAATGAACAATGGAGGTAGCAATAATAGAGGCAGTTCTAAGGTCGATCATGGCCCGGATGCGGCGAAGGTCACGAATGTGTGTGAAGCAGGAGCGCGAGAGGTTGGAGATGTGGTTACAGAAGGAGGTGTGGTCAATATTGCGGACGGGGGGGGGGTGAGGGGGTCCGAGGTGAAAGTAAGAAACGATGAGTTAGTCAATAGGTGTATGGAAGGGTTAGGGATTTTCTTGATATGATCAGGAAGGCCTAGGATGATGAATTCTGTTTTGGAAGGGTTAAGGCAGAGGAGATTGGATGACATCCACTGTAATATTAGGTTAACCACGTAGAAATATTGCATCGATGGTAGAGGGCAGAAGATATCATTTGAAATTTAAAATATTTGGTGTGTTTCTTTCTCTACCATAGTTGCATCTTTTGCCCACTATTAGAATTCATTTTTTTAAATTTTTTTTTCACTCCACCCTAGTGAACATACATATAGTAGAAACCGCAGCCACGCAGGGCGCCTTACATACATGTATACAGTAGAAGCACATGGTAACAGTTTTACAGTAGTCGAATATGACTGTTTATTCGGCAGCCAAAAGGGCGTCATCACGGCCTACTATTCATTTAACCACCGCCGCCACCTAGCGGGTGAAAGTCTGAATAAACCTTACGGAGTCTACGAGATTCGATCTTGGTACCTACTGCTCTTCACGCCAGTGTGTTATCCATTATTCTACGCCCCTCTCAATAACACTTGTATCATCATTGCTTCTTTCATGTTTCATTACAAATGATTATCACTCCTATTTTGGTATTCTTGCATGTAAATGACTGAAGCACGCTGGAAGCCTGCTAGAGCTTGCTGAATGATGCAAACTTCGATGTAAAGAGGGAATTTTGTTTTATTCTGACTTATTAAAAGCATGCCAGGCGAGTATCACTTGTCTAGAGGTTAAGTGCTTGATTAGTCTTTTTTGGCTCGCACATGGCTTTAGCCTTCAGACAATATTAAGAAATTATGCTGCTACAACTACATTTACTCGTCTCATATTTCCTCTTTTATGCTTGATCATCTTCATTGGCTTCCTTTTACTGCTCGGATTCAGCTTAAGGTTTTCACTTTGGTCCATCGGTCTTACACAAGCTTCGCACTCAAGTACCTCTGTGACCTCGTTCGTCTAACAGTTTCAGCTGCTTCCCTTTGTCCATTACGATCGCCATAATCTTTTTGTCCCACGAGCAAGGACTACTATGGCCAAAACTCGAGCCTTTTCTTGCATTGGTTGAATCAACTCCCTCCTTTGACACGTGACCCTTTCTTAGCTAGTGGCCCAAGTGCCTCTTTCTGCTTTTCTGTTCAAATGTTGGGTCTTTCGCACTGGGAGCGCCTCTGGTTAGCGAACAATTTGAGAGGCGCGTTACAAATGTTCTGATACAATACAATAGAATACCTACAAGTATTTCAATCCTTATTCAGTAATATGGCTGTCTTTAGTTGTGAAGGTTAATGGCTAAATCGATTTCTTCACATCAGATTTTTTGGATGTTTAAATTTCTTATATTTTCTTACTTGTTCAATTCACATAATGGTATGAACAGTATTAAGTCATAATTGTATGTTAAGCGCATTATTTTGGATCTTTAAAGCAGAACTTTGTTGAATTTAAGTTTTCGATGTTTTTAGGAGTCGTCATCAAATTATCCAATGATTTATCTCCGCAAAATGACCGATTGTCTCCAGCATCGCTGTCAGAGCAGGTGGCAAAGAGGTGTTTCATAGACTGTGGACCTTCCGAAGGCTCACTGCTGTCTGATTGCCACTTATTTTATTCTGGACATGACATTCCCTTCTGCTTTTGATCTATCTGTATAGTTGAAAAATGGTTTTGTGTTAACAATTGTAACCGACTCTGAATTACTAACTGTTTACGGATAACACTAAAAATGTCCTTAAACTGATGATGGTAAAAAATGTCTGTGATGATCATACTTTCATCAGACAGATTAATATGGTTATGCCAAGAAGTATAACAAAGATAGTGCTTGATGAATGGTATTTTGTCACTAATATTGTTGTATTAATTAATGCAATTATTATTATTATTATTATTATTATTATTATTATTATTATTATTATTATTATTATTATTATTATTATTATTATTATTATTATTATTATTCTGATATTATCAAAGTTGTGATTGTATAAGATTGCTACAAACATCTTTATTAATAGGATTTAGTTAAAAATTGGTACTATTGTTATTGACATCCTAGTTAAATATTTTGTATCAATATAGTTGTCTTAAGTTCAGGGTTTATATGCTGAAATATTCTTTAATATAAGCATCTCTTCCTTCAATCATGTTAAGAACTATCTCTAAATCTGGACAATTCTATTATGATGATTTAATAATGTAAACGAACCCACTATGGAAACAGGGGCCTAACCTTGTATAAGTCATGTATGCTTTTGTAGGGCTCTGATTGTACTTTAATGCATGATTATGTTTGTTATTGGTATGTGATTAAGTACAATAAAGAAATATATATGAATCAAATAATGCTATATCACACTAGCACAACTGAGGAGTTGGAAACATCCCTGTGGGGTGTGCAATGAAGACTTAACTGTGGGGTCCTAAGAAAGACTAAGGGTTTCAACCCCCAGAAATTCCCACCCTGGGCAACATGGACAGTTTGCATTTGCAATCGAAACTTCGTATGAACAGTTACTTGTCATGAACTGTTAAGCTTGTCTCGGTATATATGGTATTATATTCCAGTAATAAAAATCATTTCTAATACAATGCATTGTCAATAATTGGTAGGAAAAGGTACCAGTGTGTACTTAGTTCTCAGAGAATAATTATTATTGGTAACTTCATAGAGTATCAAGCTGAAGATTGTATTAGTAAATTTATCATTGA
Organism: Allolobophora icterica; assembly: GCA_963556255.1. Lineage (NCBI taxonomy): Eukaryota > Metazoa > Annelida > Clitellata > Crassiclitellata > Lumbricidae > Allolobophora > Allolobophora icterica. The sequence goes on from OY744603.1 coordinate 72,952,535, forward strand.
AATTTTCTTGTTCTGGTATAGTACTGTATTGAATATTTCATTATTTACTACCACTGAAGAAAATCTGAAGGTTTCATCTACAGAATCCTACTAGTCCATGGAAGTAACACTAAAGGTTCAATATAGTAACTTAGACAACGGACTTTCAAAGTATCATGAGCCTGCCAAGTAGTAACATAGCCTGCTTTCAAAGTATCCTCAGCTTGCCAAGTAGTATCCCAGTCAAAGTTACTGTATGGTAGAGCTTAAACCAACCGCCTGGTGGACAAGGCAAAGGTAGCCTCAGTTTACCAGATAGTAACCTAAAACAGCTTACTTTCAAAGTATCATTAGCTTGCCAAATAGTAACATAAGACAGCTTACTCTGAAAGTATCATGAGCATGCCACATAGTAACCACAAACAGCTTACTTTCGAAGTATCCTCGGCTTACCAAATAGCAACCATAGACAGCTTACTTTCAAAGTATCATGAGCTTGCCAAATAGTAACATAAGACAGCTTACTCTGAAAGTATCATGAGCATACCAAATAGTAACCATAAACAGCTTACTTTCGAGGTATCCTCGGCTTACCAAATAGTAACCATAGACAGCTTACTTTCGAAGTATCCTCGGCTTACCAAGTGGTAACCATAGACAGCTTACTTTCGAAGTAACCTCGGCTTACCAAGAGGTAACCTAAACAGGCTTACTTCAGAAGTAACCTGTCCAGGTTACTATATGGTATAGCTTAAACCAACCGCCTGGTGGACAAGCCCAAGTAACCCTAACCTTACCATATGACAAGGTCCGGGTTTAGAGTGTAGGCCTACAGAACTTCTTTAAAAGAACTCTTTAAAGTCAACGGGTCACGTCAACTCTCATGACAACTCTCACGTCAACTGTTACGATAATTCTCACGACAATTCTCACAACAACGCTGACCAATCTCTGGTTTCTCTTTTGTATCTTTCTGTAAGAAGGAGTGTCCAACCTACCCACTCTTTTCGAACTTTCTGTTGCTTTGGACACATACCTCTACCTATTTTATAACTAAATACAATACCTTCACGTGTCCATGCAACAATGCACACACCCATATACATGCGCACACACACACACACACACACACACACACCATATATATATATATATATATATATATGCACATACATTATACATATATACATGTATATATATAATATATCTGTATCTATATGCATACAGTGGTCTTGTAACACACCTTTAAAACACGTATTAAGCAGCGTTGCATCGCTGAGTTAATTTTTGAAATGCACGTAGATGCGAGGCTAGGTCGACGTCTATAGTCTGCTCTGTAGAGGTGGTAATATAATAAACATTGGAACTATAATCGCATTCGAGAGTTTGAGGTTTGTCACGGTGTATTCACTGTATTGTCTCAGCGCATCCCTGCAGTTCATAATTGGTTTAATGATTAGTTCTGTGTCCTTATATAATACTTAAGGAGCGCGATCGGCCGACACGTTCAGTCGTTAGGTTGATTTTCTAGAGGGAGGTGGGGTAAGGTCGACGATCTAACGGCCATAAGACTGCAAACTCCTTCTACTATGACTTGTACTATAATTATATACTACTGCTAACGACTACTGTTGACAAACTCCACTACTATATACCATCACTACCACTAATGCCACTACTACGACTAATACTACGACTATTGCCACTACTGCCCATCACTACTACAACTGCCACTGCTGTCATCACTACTAGTAATGGCCACTACTACAACTGCTACTGCTGTTGTAGTATAGTGGCTGTTGATGCTACGAAAAAGCACTGGGGCCTTGCTGCCTCTGAGAAAGAGAAGAAGAGACAAGTAATACGTTGGCAGGGTGAAAACCCCGTCACCTGCATTGGGCAGCAATCGGTGATCAAAGATGATGCTGAGGATGAGCTAAACGTAGATGCACAAGTTTTTCTCCAGCGATCGTCTGGTCTGTAGACCCTGGTCCTTTTTCAATGAATTGATCGGGTGAGATCATTCACCACCGCTGTCCGTTTGAATGGGTGGCACGCCGTTTAAGGTTCCCGCGTACAGACAGTGCTATAGAGATTCAAATTTCTTAAATAAGCCACATCATCGAGAGGCGAACCGGCAACCTCACACATAGAGGTGCATGGGACGACGCATACTAACCGCACTTCTTTACTGTGTAAGGAGGGCATATCAGATTACGGTTGTATTGCATTGTATAACGGGGCCAAGAAACGAACTGTGGCACATGTGACATAAGTAGGAATTCGAATATGTGAAAGGAATTCGAATATGTGAAAGGAACGAATTGAGACAGGTCTTTTCTATTCGTTCTCATCTTCTTCCATTCTCCTCCTTTTCTTCCTTTCCTCCTCTTCTTCTTCCTCCTCCCCTTTCTCGTCTTCCTCCCCCTCCTCTCCTCTTCCTCCACCAACTTTCCTTTATTTCCGGCGCTTAATTCCTCTGTCTGCCAATCCTTCTACCGAGCGATTCATTTCCACTTGGAACAACTCTTAAATCCAAAATTATCAGCCCATGAACAGCACCAGACAGACAGGCACACACACGGATTAACACACACAGACTCACACCGATAGACGCAGGCATACGGACACATAAGGACAGACGCACGCACGGAAACAGATGCGAAAACACTATGAAATCGGACAAAGTGGCAGCAGACAGGTGGATGTAATAAAAAGATTCTTCGTAACATTGCCTTTCCAAACAGATGACGCAGAGGAGGAGGATAGATGAGAAGGACGAGGACGAGGAGAAGGAGGAAGAGGAGGAGGATTAGGTGTAAAAGAAGGAAGAGCAGGAGAAGGAAAGTAGGAGAAGAGGAGAAAGAGCAAGAGAAGGAAGAGGAGGAGGAACAGAAGGAAGCGGAGAATCAGGAAGAAGAGGAGGAGGAGGAGACGTGGAGCCAAGGG